>JAGFMF010011694.1:10899390-10926003 GCA_019455555.1 Galemys pyrenaicus
ACTGAGGTGATGGTGCACGGGTGAAATGGTGGTGGGCACCCCCTGGGGACTACAAATGATGTCAAATATAACTAATAAAAAAAATAAATTAAAAAAAAAAAAGAAGAGCCTCTATCAGTTGGTTCCCTGGAGAATGCATGGAGCAGAATAATCCACCCGACTACTATCTCAAGAACATCCATTTTGGACTTAAAGTGAGCAAAATTCAAAGTTCTATTGTGTGGGTGCTAAGAGTCCAGACCTCCTCTCTCACAACTATTATTGACCTAACAAACATAAGGGCCTATACAGAGGGACTATGCTAGGGCCAGAACTTTAACCAAGTAGGCATTGGTCTCTGTCTTCACAGAGCTTATGGTCTCGTCAAATAACCAGATGAATGTGTGGTCAATGATCAGGCTGCATGCTTTGTAAAGAAAATGAAGGAGGAGGGGGTGGGGGTAAGAGAAAGGAGACTTATGAGGAAGAGTAACAAGGAAAACAGTCTTTTATATAGAAGATTAGAGAAAGTTTCCTAGGAAATGACATTTAAACTTATGACTTAATGAACAAGTCTTCATTGGATTAAAACAAGGGGGACAGAGGGGGAAAGAACTTGTCCAGAAGAAGAGAGGTGTGAATCTGAAGATACTGATGAAGGAAAGAGGTTGGTACACTGAAGATTTAGGAAGAAGGAAAGAATGACTGGAGTTTGAGTTAGAAATGTAAACAGGGCATAGCATACAGAGACTTGTAGAGGATACTGAGTTAGTATTGTTTCTCATTGCAATGAGAAGCTCCTCAAAGGTTAGTACAGGGTCAGCAGGATCAGATGTATGTGTGTATGTGTATATATGTGTGTATATATATGATACAGACATACACATATGTGCTATTGATGTATACATATATATGAGACAGATGATAGACACAGGCTGATGATCTTTTCATGAGCTATATGGAGAATAGTTTGGAGTGGAAAGGACTGAACTAGGAGTCACAAGAAAGCAAACATCCAGATAAGAGTGTAGGCAACTATGGAAACAAATAGAAACAATTTAGATTCCATTTCTGAGACACTGTAGAATTTTGGTACAGATCACATATGAAGGCAGAGAAAGTTGTCAAGAATGATTCCCAAGTTACCAGCACAAGTCACTGTTTGGTTGGTCTTTACTTACAGAGGGAAGAAGGAGGTCCACGAAACAAGCATGATGCCTGAGTGGTGGTGTTACTATGGAATGATCACAAGATCCTGCAGATCAGAGTTTTGGGTTGGAAACTGAAAACTGGGGTGTCAGCAAATGGAGACTGTGCAAAGTCATCAGGAAGGCTGATATTTCCTCGACTAAGTAGTAGGATCACTGAATTTAGAGGTCAGGAAAATCAAGGACTAACTAGTGAGGTTAAGAGGAGAATCAGGGACCTGTGAAAAGGAAAAAATCCTTTGAGGAGCAGGAAGTGATCAACTGTGTTATCTGTAATGAGAGATCTAGTAAAATGAGTGACAACTGCATTTGACACCTCTGAGGTCACCGGGCATAGACAAGAGCAATATTCTTAGAAGAATGGAATTCCTTCTATTCAATATTCTTAGATGGAAAACAGATTCAACTAGGTGGAAGCATAAATAGAGACACAGGATAATAAAAATTGAATGCACAGAAGTTTCATGATACTTAGGGTTTTTATTTTATAAAAATGAAATCATTACATACATTTTAATGAATGTATTTCCCATTCAACAGTAACTGGTGGAAATACTGTTGAATGGTAAATTTTTAATTCATTCATTCCAATGACTGCATAATATTCTATGGTGAGTATTCAGACTCTTGTCAACCATTTCCCCACTAATGGGCAATAGGTTTGTTTCCATTTAGTGGCTGCGACCAACAATGTGGTCGCAACATAATGTGCCTTGTGTCTTCATTTTTACTTCTGAGACAGATATTCAAGGGAGGAGGTGCTGGGCTGCATGTCTACCACCACTCTGCTTTCCAAAGAAGCCCTTTCAATTCCAACAATGATTGAGAACATGTTCCATCACATTCCCACGGTCAATATTATTCTTTTTAATTTTATAAGTCTAGTGGAGATAAAGTATCAGATCATTGTTATCAGTATGGTTTTTGTACTTTTCTAACTGTATCTTCATCTATTTCTTTTCCATTTAAATTTGACCATCTACAATTTTTTTTATTCATGCCATTTGTCCTTTTTTCTAGTGGGTCATGCTATCTGTTCTGTTTTGTTTTAGTGAAGTTATAGGAAGCTTTTTGCTTATGGTTTCTTTTGCTGAAGGTTTTGATTATATGCACCAAGTATCTCTTTTTCTAAGTTTTAGGTTTCCAGTTTTATAAGAAAAACTACATGGTACCTATATTAATAGATCTGTTTAAGATTATATCAGTATGTGGAAAATATGAGAGAATACATATAAAACTGTTAAACACAGGGAAGGGGAGCCCAATATAGGAAGGAAATGGCTAGCCAAGAAAATAAACATCTACACTAAGAAAAAGTATGTAAATCCCCATTGTGATATGTTTATACACGTGGGGTGGGGGGAGAGAGAAAGAGAAATTAAAAGGAATTACAAAGATAAATCAAACACAAAAAATACAAACATAAAAGTTTAGGCAACATGTTCATCAGGGAAGTTCCATCAATACTAAGTTAGAACGCAGATGTTTTAGCACTTGATATACTTTTTTCCTAAATCTGGTGATATTAGCTTTAATCAATTGATTAGGTTGATGATCTGCTAGGTTCCTCTACTATAAATTATTTCCCCCTGTACTTACCTGAGCATTTGTTAATACATTTATTTATATCAATATGGACTTCCTAGACTCTTACTTTATTCTGTGAATTATAATCCTATGCTGTAATTACTGATGTTGATGCCCAAATTGCCTCAGCCTTGACCAGGGGGCGTTCCTCTAAGCTGGTTTCAATTTTCTTTTGATACAGCCCATCATTCTTCTAGTTCTTCCTTGCCATTTGGCAAACAACATGTTCTAGTACCGTAGGTGATATTCTTTCTGCTTGAGAACAGACTCAGCCATGTCTCTCCTTTCAGTAGAAAATGGCATTTAGAAACCAAGATCTCTATTAATGGGGTGTGGCTGTTATCAGAACTTCTCAGAGAACAGAGTTAGGGAGAATGTATGATAAATATGCCAATGTACATTTCACTATCCATCTATCTGTATATTTATGTCTACATCTACATGTTAAAAATGATGAGTTGCTGATATTTCCAATCCAGCTCGACACCAAGCCTCCATTCTGTCCAGCCTTTCCACATTTATAACTACTTCCTCCAACAGTGAAATATGTTATTCTTTCTATCTACAATATATTTACTTACATCCACAATCCTAGACATATAGAAAGTGCTTTTATCTTGTCTATGTGATAAAAAGACTATTAACTGTAACTTACTACTTGTTTAGAGTCCTTTATTCTTTAGTCTGAGAGCATACAGTTCATGCAATTGGTTTTTAATTTCATTTTCCAGTTGTCTGGTACAAGGTATTTGAAATACAATTTTTTATTGACTTTGTATCCTGCTACTTAATTTACATATTAGTTTAATAAATTTTTGAAATTTCTTAGGGTTTTCTATTTAAACTAGATGCTATGTGCTAACAAAAACAACTTTATCTTTTTTATAATCTTCATAGTTTTCTCTTGCTTCACTGCACACTAACTAGGGCCTTGAGGATGGTGCTGAGCAGAAATGGTATGAGCAAACATCCTTTTCTTATTCCCACTTTCAATGGCAAAGTGAATAATACTTCACCATTGAATAATTGTGTAGATGCCCTTTATCAAGGTGAAGAATTTTCTTTCTACTCTTGGTTTATGAGATTTGTTTCCCCATAAATTGGACTTTAATTTTGCCCAATGCTTTTATTCTTCTAATGAGTCATTCCTTTTCCATTATTCTATTAACATAAATGGCATTGACCTGTACAAGTTAAATCAATCTTGCATTTCTTTGATACACCTCAATTGATCATGAAGGATTTTGTTTATACAATGCTGGATTTTTTTTTTTTTATGTATTCTAGCACATAATTTTCAAGGTTCATCATCATGTACTTTCTCACTGTGTATTCATTTGTTGTAACAGTAGCAAACTACCACATACTGAATGACAAGAAATAACAGAGATTATTCTCACAGGTCTGGATGCCAAAAGTCTGAAATCAATATCACTAGGCTGAAGTCAAGGTGTCAGCAGAACCCGCTCCCTCTTGAGGCTCGAGGATAGAATCCGCTCCTCGATTACCAGCTTCACGTGTTCCTTGGCTTGTGGCAACATGCCTCCAATCTTGTTTTCCGTGATCGTGTTACTTCCTAGTCTTCTGCATATATAACATCTCCCTCTCAGTCCCTCCTCTCAGGATGCGTGTAATTGCTTCAGGATTCACATGGGCCATCCCAGATAAATCCTCTATCTCAAAATCTTAAAATTATTCTGCAAAGGCCTTCTTTCTTCCTTACCAGATCACATTCATGATTCTGGAAACAGTGCTCTGCTGTATTTTGGGCAGCATTCTTTAACCTACAACATCTACCTTAGCATTGTGTTTTCTTTTAGCATTTGAAATATGTCATTCTATTGTGTGCTGATGAAAAATAAACTATTATTTTTACTGCCTTTCCCCTGTGCATAATCTGTTTGTTCATTTTTCTAGCTTTAAAACTTTATCTTTGGTTTTCGGCAATTTTATCCATGCTTCAGCCTGCTTTTCTTTGCAGTTACCCTACTTGGGATTTGTTGAGTTACCCTAACTTGTTTTCATTGTATTAGGAACAATTTTGGTTACTGTTCCTTTCATTATTGTTTGCCATGTTTGCATGCAATTACCTCATTGTAATACAATTAGCATGAAAGCCTCATTGCAAGGGAAGTGGGCAGTGGTGTGGCAAGGACAACTTGGGTGGGTATGTTCAATCAGATTCCTTATGTGTTCTTGTTGCCTTTCATTCTAGAGAAGTCATTTTATCCCTGTTTTCTATCATTGCTTTATATCTGTCCATAGTTAGCATGTCCATGCCTTTCCTTTTTCTCACACAAAAGATTTTCCCATTTTTATTGGATTACTTCATTAATTTCGACAGCATTTGTATTCCCAAGGGAGTTCCCATCACCATTTCTCCCGTGCGCCATCACTTCAGTCCTTTGTGCGCCTTCTGCCCTCTTCCCTGTTTTTGCCCTCCCCTCCCTCCCCACCCTCCCTTAGCCCTTTGGTTTATCTTTGACCTTTTGGTTTTGTTGAAGTTTTTTTTATTTTTGGTTGTAATTGCCCATTTTGTTGAGCTTACTCTTCTTTTTTGTTGTTGTTGTAGTTGTTTCTCTTTCACATTCCTCCCAAAAGTGAAGCCATCCAATATTTTTCTCTTGCCTTCTGACTTGTTTCACTGAGTATAATTCCTTCTAGCTCCATCTATGTTTCTATAAATGGCACTAGTTTACCATTTTTGATTGCCGAATAGTATTCCATTGTGTATATGTACCACATCTTCTTGATCCAGTCCTCTACTTTTGGGCATATAAGTTGTTTTCAGGTCTTACCAATTATAAACAGTGCTGCAATAAACATAGGAGTACAGGTGCTCTTTTGAATCAGTGTTTTTGTGTCCTCTGGGTAGAGCCCTAGGAGCGGGATTGCCGGATCATATGGTAATTCCATTTCTAGTAGACTGAGGAACCTCCATATGGCCTTCCATAATGGTTGGATTAGCTTGCATTCCCACCAGCAGTGTACTAGGGTTCCTTTTTCTCCACGTCCTCGCCAGCATTTGTTGTTGTTGGTTTTTCCCATCTTACCAATACTTCTGATGCAATACCTATGTTAAGTATATGTTACAAGCATTATTTATTTCATCATAGCCTATCTTTTAAATTTATCTTATCTTTTGCTTGGAAAAATCATTAATTTCACTGTAATCAAGTTTACTAGGTTTTTTTTGTTGTTGTTGTTGTTTTTTGACAGGCTATGATGATGCGCTCCTATATTTTCATTAAGGATTTCAAAATGCTTATTCAACTAGAATTTATTTCGGTGGTACGAGTAGTGATATAAACTTATTTTCTCTTTCTATTTAGATAACCAAATGAACAAGAACCAGCTATCGGCTAGCTAACGCTTTCCCTATTGCTTTATAATGCCACTCTGTCATTCATCTAGTTGATAAACATGCACAGGTCTGTTTCTAGTGCCTGCTGGATCACGTGCGCTCACTCACTCTCTTTCTCCCCCTCCTCACCCTCTCTGCTTCCCTCCCTCCAATATTACACTTTTAAAAATGTGTGTTGATGTCTAGTTTTTCAAATATCACCCCTTGCCCTATCCTTTTTTTTTTTTTTTTTTTTTCATTTTCTCAGTAGTCTCACCTACATAAGCATATGAATTTTAGGATAACTTTGTCAAATATCATTTTTTAATTGAATAATTTTTACTGCAGTAGAATTTCAGGATTTTGCAGGAAGAAGTACCAATTGGCATCACAGAATTGCTTGCTGGGGGGCGGGGAGCATGGGTGGGGGAAGTGTTCTAGGTATGTGAATGTGTGAGAGTAAAGGAATAGCTAAGGAAAGACTGGGTGTTCCCAGACACAAGTCTGAATGCTTGCATTCTCCCCAAATTCATATTTTATGTCCTGACCCCAGTGTGATAGTATAGGAGTAGGTCTTTTCAGGGGGTCATTAGGTCATGAGGGTGGAGCCATCAAGATGGAATTAGTGCCTTTATAAGAGCCAAAAAAGACTCCTCACCCCTTTTTCTATATGATGTTATAGCAAAAACACTATAATCTTGGAATTTCCAGCAAGCACTATGAGAAAGAAATCCCCATTGTTCATGAGCCACCCAGTCTATATGGTACTTGTGTTAGAGCATCTCAAACATAAGTTGCTGCCTGCAGAGCTCTCCCACACACCTTCCTCCTTCTGATTTCTGCTATGATAGTACCTCATCCACATGCCTTTTATACCCACATTTAGACCCTTTGTGCCTCTCCACCTCCCTGTGCGCACACCCTTACCATCATCAAAACTGCTGACTCTCTTGTCCATGAGGTCAGGCAGAAATGGAATTTTTTCATATTTATCTTCTATCTCCAGCCCATGACAGAAGGTCTGATATAAAATAGACACAGTGACTATCTGTGGAATGATTGTATGGATGAGCCACTGAAGTCTCTAGAGTAATCTATTAGAATTTACAACTCTTTTTGGACTTGTGAAATAAAGAGAATGCTACTTGTGGTTTTTAAAATTGCCTCATTGATCTTTTCAAAAGTTTGTTACCCCCAAGAAAATATGTTATGCCATATTTTGCATAGTTAATATATATTAGTTCATTTCAACTCTATGATTGTCATCTCATCAAAACAATTATTCCAATTTCTTGTTCATTCCACTTTTAAAATTGCATCAGGGTTTTACATGTTAATTATGTAATTAACTGTGATTAAATCATCAAACCTAAAATGAATCTCTGCCACTCACAAGAGGCTTCCTAATTATACTAAGGCATCCATCCATTTGCAGCTCATTGTTAAAAAGTACTGTTAAGCGGTGGCTAAGACATTAGTTTCTCATCTGCTTTAACAGTGATGAATACACATTTTAACAATAATGTACAACTTCCTTAGTGCCGAAGATGGCTAGCTGGTCTTTAGGATGAGTATGTTCTCATTACACATGCAGAGATATTTTTATCAGCATCATGGTCTTTGCATTAGCCAGAGAAACAGAATCAACAGAACATCTACAAATAAACAGAAAGGGCTATATTATGAAGGATAAGTTCTTGCAATTATGGACACTGAGAAATTCCACAATCTGCCATCTGCACACTGGAAGTTCAGGAAAACCAGTGGGATACTTTCAATCCAAGCTCAAAAACCTGAGAACCAGAGCACCTGATCTTATAAATCCCAGTGTGAGTCAAGGGTCCAAGAGCCAGAAGTCCCCAGTGCCTACAGCTTAAAGGCAGGAAACAATGGATGTCCCAGCTCAAGAAGAAGAGAGTTGAATTCACCTTTCCTTTCCCTCTGTTCTTGACCCACACAGGAGAGGGCATACTCCTTATCAGTCTACTGATCTGAATACTAATCTCATACAGAAACACTCTCACAGACACACACTGAAATAATGTTTAATCTGGCACCCTGTAGTCAATCGAGGGAACACATAAAATTACCCATCAGAGTAATTTTAGTAACTGTTTTCTGATTATAAATATGATAAAAGGATTCTGACTACACATGACAAATTAGGGGCATCCCTAGTGGTACAAGGGGTTAAATCTCAGCACTACAAAGCTATCCACAGCCATTGCCGCAGGAGTTCGATCCCCAGTCAGGGAGCTGACCCACATGGCGCAGCAGACCTCTCCTGTCTCGCCCACTGCTCCCCTCAGTAGTGTATTTCAGTAGATCCGCCTGTTCTGCTCCTCACTCTGTCTGGTGAACCTTCTCACTCTGTCCCCTGCCCCCACCCCTGTCACCTCTGGCCTACATCCAGCTCTTGTAGTATGCATAAAATTTTTAAATCTTTTAAATCTTTTAAAAATAAATAAACATGACAAATCAACTAGTGTATTTCAGATCCACTGAAATACACTGCTGAGGGGAACAGCGGGCAAGGCAGGAGTGGTCCTCGCGCCATGTAGGTCAGCTCCTAACCAGGGATAGAACTCGAACTCATGCTGCAGTGGCTGTGGAAGCCCCACAGTGCATCACTCAACCCCTTGTGCCACCAGGGAAGCCCTACGGAAGCTGTACTCTTAAACAATAGCCACCTACTTTGTGAAAAAAAACTCCTCCAACCAAGTAGTTCGACGTTGTCTCTGAGCAGCAACTTGGGAGCTGAAGAAGGAGGGTAGAAATCGGGAAAACTGAAAAAGGAAACTGTTCTGTTGTAAACAAATTTTTAGCACTATGACTTTTTTTTAGATTTGGCTCATGTTTGTGCCAGTTATCCATCTATTGTCCCTCAGCTCCAAATTCACTCTTCCTCATGCAGTTTTGTGATGTCACAGCTGGTCCTTATAACCATTTCTGCTTTGATATCTGATATGAATACCAAATGTGATCCATAGATGGCACTAGAGGGACACAAGAGAAGGCAAAGAGTAGATGGACTAGCCCTTGTGGATCTGATGGACATTTTTTCCTGCAAAGTAACTGCCAGAAATACATAGAAAGGTCAGTTGCTGGTTATCACCCTCCAGACAATGAGTCAGTTCCTTTGGATAATCCCTGCTATGTCAGCACCATAGCAGGTGTCTCTAGCAAGCAGTGGGCTACTTCTCACAGACAACAGACTTGACAAGTTTCTCCACAGCAGCAAATACACGAGCCTAGACAGCCCCACTCTCTGCTACTAGCCCTGAGCCTCAGCTGCCTTCCAAGTTCTCGGATGCTTCCTCCTACACATGCCCTCTTCTGTCAAGGCAGTAAGTGCTTCTTGCATCTGGTATACCTGTGTTCCTCAGAGCCCACCTTTACCCCTTCACTTTTACTTTTTTACATTAAATGTTCCATGTGTATGAATAGGAATACAACCTATGTGATCAAGAGGGCAAATCTCTACATATTAATTAGTAGATTAAATACAATTTCATTCACACTCCCAGCAGAGCTGATATATGTGGAGAGGAGGGAATTTTTGCTTGGGAAACTAAAATTATTGATCTTAAAAAAATAGATATGAAAAAAGTAAAGAACAAAAACTAGTGGGGATAAGTTTGAAGAAGAACATGGTGGAGAGACTTGCCCTACTGAAGTACTAATTATGCAGCTGTAATAATTTGTATCACGTGGCATTTGCGCAAAATCAGAAAACTAGACCAACAGAACAAAGAATGAAGATCTAGACCTAGACACATCAAATGTTATTATGTGACAGGAGTTGCATAATAAGTTTGCAATAAAAATAATAATGGTTAGCACTGACTGAGTCTTAACTTTGTAACAGGCAGTTAGCAGTTTTGACTTAACTCATGGTTAACATAGCTACTACTGTTATTATTATTATTATTCCCATTTTACAAATGAAAAACTGAAACTCAGAGAAATTGAGTAACTTTCTTAAGCCCACACCATTAATTAAAAATGCACATGGAGTTTTAACCCAGGCAAGCTGATCCTACAGCCCACTGCCTTAGAAGATGGAAAGTTTATTAGTCAATAAATGGAACTAATACAGTTGATTATCCATATAGGGATTTCATAATGGCAGGGCCAAGACAGCAGAATATCTCTCAACCTACAAACCTCTTCTTCAAATACAATTTAAAAAGCAACCATACCGCCTCCTATATACTTCACCAACTACTTGCCAACATCACTGGATCAAACTGCATCTTTCAGTTCGAGGGAGTACTCTGTTGCTAAGGTTTTAAAACAAGGAGGAGAAAAGAGAACCTTGGACATGGCAGCAGTCATTCCTGGAGGACAAACAAAGGTGTGGGGGGTATAGGTTTTGGTGTGCCCAGACTAGCACAGTGGACCTCGATAATAAGTGTGAAATAATCCACTACTTATTAACTGAGAATGGTTACCAAGAACATTTGTCTAGTTATATTATAGTGCATACAATGGCAGAGCATTATCCACCACCACCACCCCCCAACCCTAACCCCTTCTTCTCAAGCTGGTGGGAAATCACCTGCAAACTTCAAAGTCTGGTGTGTAGAGGAGCTCTGTCTAATCTTGGAGAAAGCAATAGCAATATAGTCCCAACATACCCTAGTCCTAACATCCCCTCGCCACCCAAAACTTAGAGGCCACATATAAGTTCCCACTCTCTGGCAATCCTCCCTTCCACCAGACTGATAAGAAGCATTGCAGAGCGACAGCACCACCTACAGGGCATATGAAAGAAGGCACAACCCAGGGAAGCAACGTGGAAGAACATAACCTAAAGCTTGACTCAGATTGGAGGAACCAAATCAAACCGTTCAGAAGAGCAATCAGGAGATTGCTCAGTGAAGTTTGAGACTCTCAATTAAACACAAAAAGGCAGGCTTAAGACATCAGGAAAGATTTCCAGGAACAAAAATAATTCTTCATCAAAGACATTCAAGCTACTTTTAAAAACCCAAGTAGAAATGATGGATGTGAGTTATACAGTGAAAGAACCGTTAACAATCATGGGTAGCTCAAAATAGACTTAATATCCCCAAGGGAAGAATTCTGGAAATAGAGTATTAAAATATACAAGTAACTCAAGGGGAAGAGGAAAGAGAAGTAAGAATTAGGAAAAATGAAGAAATATGTCTCATACTCTATTAGAAAAAGAAACATAAGGATCACAGAATCACTGAGGGTGAAGAAAGAAGAGGGAGTAGAGACCCTATTCAAAGGAATAGTATCTGTGAACTTTCCAAATCTAAGGGAAGAACTAACCACAGACATACAGAAGTAAACAGAAGGGCCTCCGTGGGGCCAGTGTTATCATCGGCCTGAATTCCATCCCCAGCCAGGGAGCTGACCCACATGGCACAGCAGACCTCTTCCCGCTGCTCCCCTCAGCAGTGTATTTCAGTGGATCCACCTGTTCTGCTCCCCACTCTGTCTCTGACGAATCCTCTCCCCTGCCCTACCCCTGCACCTCTGGCCTTCATCCCAGTTCTTGTATATATAAATAAATCTTTTTTTAAAAAAAATGAGACAAGGTTCTGTGTAAATGGGATAATTTTTTTAAGTAAACAGAACACCCAAATTCCTAAATATGAAATCTCCAACACCAAAACATACCATTGTTCTATGGGTTAAACCCCACTCAAATATGTCAGTTAACTCTGACAAAGGAGCTACAGCCATACAATGAAGAAAGGAAAACGCCTTTAACAAATGGTGTTGGAATACTTGGACAGCCACATACCAAAAAAAAAAAAAAAATGGAAACTAGATCCAGACTTAACTCTGCACACAAAAGTTAATTCAAAAATGAATAAAAGATCTATATGTAAGAACATAAAACATCAAACGTTGGTGAAGATGTGGAGGAACACACACCCACTGTTGGTGGGAATATAATTTTGCACAGCTTCTGTGGAAAATAGTATGGAGTCTCCTCAAAAAAAAAGAAAAGAAAATGGAAATACCATGTGTTCCAGTAATACCACTACTATGTATTCCCCCCTCCAAAATTAATGAAAGCACCAATTTTAAAAAATGCATGCTCTCCTAAATTCACAGCAGCATTATTCACGATAGCCAAATCATGGAACCAGTCTAAATGCTCACCTTTCTGTTGGATAGAGAAACTGTGCAATATACACTCAATGGAATGAACCAGAACCTTTTAGGGCAAATGAAGGATTCTTGAGGTGATTATACTAAGTGAAACAAGAAAGTGGAAGAGAGTTACCAGATGATTTCACATATTTGCAAAACAATAAATAACCAAAGAAAACAAACTGGTAAAACACAACAAAAAAATAGTCTTGGACTCTGTGAAGAATATATGGGTTAGTAGAGGAGATGGGGTGCAGAAGGAGGAGGTAGTGGAGTGAAGATGATAGGGAATTAGGCCTGGAGACTTGATGGAGGATGCATGAAGCATGTGCACGTACAGAGGTGTACAGTTGTATTCCCAAAAGTATATAGTTATGTAAACAATTGACAAGTTAATAAAATTTGAGAAAAAATTTTAATTTAAAATAAATAATAAATAATATTTTATTATTTTAATAATAAAATTTTAAATAGAAATTTTAATAAAATTTAAAACTTATAAATAATAAAATTTAATTTTCAAAAATGAAAAATTTTAATTAGTTCCCTACTTCACACCATACACAAAATTCTGAATTAAATAATTAGAAGGAAAAAATTAGCTTGCAAAAGAGCATACATTATAAATGGCTTAAGGGGGGAAAGAACTGTTTAAACACAACACACACACACACACACACCCCATAAAGGGAAAAATATAAATTTGTCTACATTAAAGCATAATACTGTGGGGCAAAAACTTCATTTTAAAAATTAAAAGACAAGTCATACAGTGGAAGAAAAGAGATAGTCACTGAAAAGTTTTCATCTTTTTACAAAGAACTCTTATAAACTATAAGTCAGAAAAAAGGACTTTCAAGTTAGTAGAAAACTAGAACAAGGATTTTAACAGGCCAGTCACAGAGAGTAAAAATATTAAAATATGTTTAAACTCTAATGAGAAATTTTAAGAAATAAAACAGAATTTCACATCAAATTAGCAAAAAACAGTAAATAAGACAATTGTGGTACTAGTGAATAGATGAGGAAACCCTCATACAAATTTTAGAAGGAGTGTAAATAAGTAAAAACCATCTGAGAGGGTAATTTATTAAAGATGCACTAATTTTTGACCTGACAGTTCCACTGCCAGGTTGACACATGTAGTCCTAGTTAATTAATTTTCACTGTTGTATAGTATTTCACTGCATCCTACTGATAGACATTTGGGCTAATTAAGGTTTGCTATTACAATATTGCAGTCAAAATACTTGTCAAAGTTTCTTTTCAGACTAGGAGAAAGTTTCTCTGAAGCATAGTGAGGATAAGCTTTTCATGGAAATAATTCCCACCACTACTGAGGGCTTGTTTGCCAATTTTTGTGCCTACAATATTTCACCTAAAAGGGTAATCAGGGGCCTCCCTGGTGGCACAGTGGATTAAGCAACACACTATGAAGCAAACCTCAGCCACTGCAGCAAGAGTTCGATCCCTGCCACTGGCCGGGGAGGGGACCCACATGGTGTAGCAGACCTCTCCTGCTGTGTCCACTGCTTCCCTCAGCAGTGTACTTCTGTTAATCTGCCTGTTCTGCTCCCTGCTCTGTCTCTGGTGAATCCTCTCACCCCTCCCCCACACCACTGGCCTGTACCCCAGTGCTTGTATGCATAAATAAATAAATCTTTAAAAAAAATAAAAGGGTAATCACTGTGTTATTGTAGAAGATAGGGTTCTTATTACAATCAGAAATTCTTCATTGGCATCATCTGCAATTACAATTTTAGACACTGGGTGGCGACTTAAATTGACACTATTTTACAGTCAAATTCTGGAAACACCAGTTGAGTTAATAAGAGCCCAGGACTCCACTGTGCAAGCTTACTCTTTTAGAGATGGGGGGAAAAGGGGAGTAAGCTGATTCACTGGTGGCAGAGATTAGCTTATTTTGAATTAGATGAACTAGACTAGTGTTTAATATAGGTATGCTCTAAATTACCTCCAGTTGTAACAAAAGTTAATCCTAAACCAAAGAGTTTCTGAAGTGCCATATATTTTAAATCCACACAGTAATAGACTTCACTATTTTACAGACCACTCTCAACTCTAAGGGGCATAGTTATCATCCTTTCTCTCCTTTGGTAACACAAAATGTGTTGGGCTACAAATGTCCAAAGCAAAACCAAACTACCCCTCAGGATGACCCCCAGATGCGCAAGCACCAGTAGCACACAGGCTTGACAAGAAACTGACATGCTGAAACCATCCCTCCATCCAGAGGGTATCCCTGACAACAGAGGCCTTAGGTTATGAGGTAGCACGGGCACACGAGCACAACGGGGAACATGGGCAGACTCAAAGTAGCTGGGACACTGACATTCCCAGCTCAAAGCCTGGCGCCTGCAGTAGCAGCAGAACCCCGGCCCCCACCCCCACCCTTACCCTCCCATCTCCACAACCATGCGACTTCTGGAAAGAAGAGTAGAGGGCAACTGAGTTGCCCATTGGGAACAAGTTGGAAAGTACCAGGCAAACAAATGCCTTCTTTAAATTTCTGCCTTCCCACCCACCTGACTTCACATGCTGCTATTAAAAGTCTTAATGCTTTAGTTTCTTTTACTGAGACATAACAATGTATTAGCTTTAGTTGTACCCCCACACACACACATACACACACACATTAATGATTTCAACAAAAGTTTAACGTCTCAGACCAGAAAGGTTTCTGAGGGAGCAGGATTTCCCTGGTTAAAATACGCCAGGGAATGAACATTTGAGTATATAACGTGAACATCTGCCAGATGAGCTGGCAGAGCCCTGGGTGACAACATGGTCAAGGAGAAATTGCCAAACAGAGTTGGGTAACACAGATTTGCAAGAAGGAAAACTACGGCAGAGGTCAAGCAAATCTGCTCATTACTCACCTCTCAATATAGAAAATGGGATCTACTGTCAAAGAGTTTGGCACTGAAGAGAATTTTTACCTCAACTTGTATCTCAACTTTTTTTTTCTTTTTTTGATTTATTTATTTATGCATACAAACACTGGGGTACAGGCCAGAGGTGTGGGGGGTGAGAGGACTCACCACAGACAGAGCGGGGAGCAGAACAGGCAGATTAACAGAAGTACACTGCTGAGGGGAGCAGTGGGCCAGGCAAGAAAGGTCTGCCACGCCATGTGGGTCCCCTCCCCGGCCAGTGGCAGGGATCAAACTCATGCTGCAGTGGCTGCGGTTTGCGTCATAGTGTGTTGCTTAACCCACTGCGCCACCGGGGAGGCCCTGTATCTCAACTTTTGATGTGAGGATTTGCTAAGTCCTCTAGCTATTGACTGCCTCGGTCACCATACAGTAACACGCACTCTCATTCGCGACCTTGAAGAATTTGACTTTAATAAACTTTGTCGAACAAAGGGCAGAATTCTGTCTTCTTGGTTCTCATTAACACGGTGCCTACCACTGCTGGGAACTGCCTCACGGTTCAGAGTGCGTGGGTGCTGTTTTACTAGACAATATGCCTTTGTTTTGTTTAATTTTGCTTTTGCCTTTGTAGGCTGATATATTTTTATTTGTTTTATTATTTTAAAGATTTTTTTTACTGGAGGCCTCCCTGGTGGCACAATGGGTGAAGCAACACACTATGAAGCAAACTGCAGCTATTGCAGCACGAGTTCGATCCCTGCCCCTGGCCAGGGAGGGGACAAACATGGTGCAACAGACCTCTCCTGCTGCACCTGCTGCTCCCCTCAGTAGTGCATTTCAGTTAACCTGCCTGTTCTGGTGATCCTCTCGCCCCCGCCGCCACACACACCTCTGACCTATACCCCAGTGCTTGTGTGCATAAATAATCTTAAAAAAAATTTTTAAATAAGTTTTTATTTATTTTTGCGTAGGAGAACTGAGGTGTAGGTCAGAGGTGCAGGGGGTGAGAGAACTCAC
The DNA here is from genome assembly GCA_019455555.1 of Galemys pyrenaicus. Lineage (NCBI taxonomy): Eukaryota > Metazoa > Chordata > Mammalia > Eulipotyphla > Talpidae > Galemys > Galemys pyrenaicus. Next base: position 10,915,557 of record JAGFMF010011694.1, read on the forward strand.
CAGAGATAGAGTGGGGAACAGAACAGGCAGGTTGACTGACATACACTGCAGAGGGCAGCAGCGGATGAGACAGGCGAGGTCTGCTGCGCCAAGTGGGTCCCCTCCCTGGCCGGGGCTCTAACCCACCTTGGTGGGCCATTCCAGTGGTAGCGCTGAGACCTACTCCTAGGCCACCAAGGAGGCCCCTTCTGCCTGTTTAAAAAATGTACCTTTAAATCTAACTTCTCACCATGATGATTATAAAATCAAGAAGCCCTTTTTGAACAGCATTCATCTAGGAACTGCACTTAAGAGAAAATAAACATGTGTGCGTGATTTTTAAGAACAAAGAATTGCAAAGTCTAATCATAGTTCACTCATCCACTCTTGAAACAATCCCTGAGCGCCAACCATGCCCCAGACACTGGAGCACATAGTAAACTACCATTACTGAAAGCCGGTGGCCGGTTCCATGCTAGTGACAGGGTGCTGGCGTGCAGTAAGAAGGAGCACACAGGTAAGTCTCGTCCGGTGATCCATATGAAAAACCCACAGAATCCCTTCCTCACAGTCCCTCAAGCCACCAGCACGCTGACGGCATGGCTTCTGTGCTGGCAGAGGTCTCCCTGAGACCCACCAGTGTCAGCAGGACTTGATTATTTATTTTGCAGCAGGGAGTTATTGTAAGAACACAGAAACTGTAAAACAAAAACCCCCCAAAGGCAGGCCTAATCCACTCTTCCCCTTTCTGTTCTTCTCTCACACCTAGTAAATGTGAAACGCTATCAAAATAATTTGAGCAAAGATAAAAATCTGGTCAGCACTTCCCCAGTTGGATACTCTGGTAAATCTCTTTGTACCCAAAGGAACAAAGAAAACTTCAAATTTCAAATAACGGAAATCACTACTCTTTCTGGTTCCAATCTTTCTTTTGCAAGTTCAAGCAGGGTATGGCCCTGTGACGTCCATGAATGGAGTAGGTTTGTCCATTATGCACTGGTCTCTCTCCTCCCTCTTCTCTCTCTGTCCTTCTCATTCTTCTTGCACCCACCTGCTCTCTGTCCTTCTCATTCTTCTTGCACCCACCTGCCTCCTTCGATTCCCTCACTAAGCTTTTGTATTCTGTGTTTCACCCGCTCTCAATCAGTATTCCTGGCACGGAAGCCAGGGACCCCAAGGGCACCGATCAACCCTGCTGGTTGTTCTCTGGCCTAAAGAGCTCACCTCTGTGCTAGAACATTTCGTTTCCAGCAACTTGCAGACAGTAAAAATTCAGGAGCAGGTTCCTCTGTGACAGTGTAATCAAACAAACACTAAGGAATTTGCTACCAGTCTCTCAGTCAAAACAAGGCAAAAATGCAATCTGCATGGTGCCTTCTAGCTGGAAACCAGGAAAGGAGAGAAGGGGTTCTAGCGTGTTCGGTTTCCAGAGGGACCCAGGGACTTGGTTCTCCCATCTGGTACCCCAGGAGTCCATCTTAGCCTCCAGGTCCCATCCCTGATCTGCTGCCCCTCCAGCTGCCCCTGTCACCAGACCCTCAGTTCCTGGGTCACACCCAAGTAAAACACACACACATATATACACGTTTATACACACACAGGAATACTGATTGAGAGCGGGTGAAGACGTATATACATGTGTGTACGTATATACACACATATATACGTGTGTACATATACATAAAAGAGTGATTTGGGACTTGCGTCACTAGAGGGAGGCAGAGGAGCATGAAAGTGGTAGCAGCTAATGTCACCCCAAGACAGAACTTCACCTAAGGATGGATGTACTTCATGGGCCAGGTAAGATTAGAAATCAGGAGAATTAGATTCTGCTGCCTTGTCCTTAATTTAAAATGTGTCTCCTACATTCAGTCAGTGTAACGTGTATACTTTTTAAGAGTAAGAGTAAAGCTCCTTATCATGGAGCAACAAAAAGTCATTGAGTCCAGGTCATCAAAGGGGACGTGACATCAAAGTTGACCTGACAGGATCATCTGGTCAACACTCACCCCACGGCAGACTCAGAACCTCAGGACCAGACCGCTCCAGCTTCATCAAGGGATCTGTCCTCTCAGAGTTCCAGGTTTTCATCAGTTAAAAGAGTAAGAATAATTGTTTCTACCTTGTTGTGTCACAGTTTAAACTGACAAATGAAAAACTTCATAAAACAGCAAAGAACGACATGAGTACAAATCCAATTATTATTATTGTTATTAATTATTATCATCATTGCTATTAGTCCAAGTCATGAGGTTGTCTACTTAATCATGTTCTTGAAGTTCTCCAATTAGAGTCCATGGAGCATAAGTTCTAGAAGGGAAGGAGCTGCAGTTATTGCTCTGAGCATCTAACATAGTATCTGGTAAGTGCAGGTAATTATTTTATTAAGTTTCTTATATGTACAGTAAATGAGTAAAATGAGTTGAAACACATGCATGGAAACCATATATAAGTTAACATTTAAAATAAACCTTTTTTTTTTGTCTAATGAAAGAAAACACAATCAGTTTATTTCTCCAGGAACTGGTCAAAATCAGGGCCTCCCTGGCTGGACCAGTGGGATGTGGGACTCAAGGCCCCTCATGTATGTTGTGCTTACTATGCTTACTTGAACATAATATAGTATTAACTCATCTAAACTCAGGAACAACTTGTTCCCGATTTTGGGGAAACAGACAAGCCCACCAGACAGAAGTAAACAAATGACTTGGAGGGGAAGGGCCAGGCTTTCCAAAGGCCAAAATTATTTGACTTGGTGCTGGCCCGAGTTATTGAGACCACATGATATTGAACTTCCTCTGTACTCCCCACCCTGTCCCTCTTCATCTTGTGACTCTGGCAGAACTCCAGGGTGGTTATTCAACCTGTCTCAGGACATGCTGGGCCAAAAAAAGAAAGAAAGGGCGAACGCAGGCTCCAGGGCCAAGCTGAGGCTGCCCAGAGCACTGTCAATAGCCTGAAGCCAGGCAGAAAGGACAAAGGACCCTTTCAACGAGAAAGTCAGAAAACGAGTGAATTCTCAGCCCTCTGAGTCCACATTTCAAAGTTAGATGTCCCAACCATTCGCTTTCCACCATCTGATGAGCAAATCACGGAAAATGTTTTCTGAGAGCCTACTGCGTAGACACTACAGCTTCCCCCAAAATCTCGTGCTCCATGCGTCCTTTTCAGTTCTATCAAGTCTAAGACTTTAAGTTGACAAATTCAGCATGAGAAGTTTGGCTGCTTCCTGGCTAGACTGTCAGCAGTCTGAATGCAGAGCATGCCTTGCTTTCTTTCTCTTCCCAGACGCTAAAACAAGCCATGCAATGGAGGAGATGGTGGGTGAATTTCTGTAGAACAAATCAGAAATAAGGCTCTTCGAGAAGGTCTCCACAAACTGCCAATGGTTTACTCCTGCCCATGGCAAGTATGTGAGAATAGATACCATAACTTTCTTATTTTTGGGCAGCTGGATATTATGAACATGTGGTAAATGATCTAGGATCCCTCTCCCTTCTAGCAATCAAGAGAGCAAAGCTATCTGCATAAGCTGAAAGTAAGCACAGGGTCTGCTCTGTGAAGTCAGATAAGACTCAGACCTGCAAGCCAGCCACCTTTCAGCCTCCACCAGTGTTCAAGGTGCCAGCTAAAAAGGACTTCAGCAATGCACACCTAATCTTTGCATCCTTCAGAAGCATCCTTCATCATGAATCCACAGTGCATTCTTCAGAAGTCAGAAAAAATTATTAAAGCCAGAATTTGCCCTTCTCTGCACATCAACATTTCTTTAGGTCAAGATAATTTAGGAAATCAAGAGTTTTAAACCCATAACCGAAAACAAGTGCTCCCCGCCCAAGAATAATTACATTTTAGCATCAATGACTTTCCCTGGCTTTTCTTCTTCTATTTTCTTCTTCTACATCTATGCTCTTCTGTAACAAGGGATAAAAACTAAACTCAAACTTGTGATTGTCAGAGTAGTTCTCACAGAATAAAATCTGGTCAAACTGTTTCCAAGGTTCAGCTCTTCACTTTGATTATCTAATAAACTCTTTGTCACTGAGATTTTTATTTCAGGTAACAAATAAAAGCTATTGATCTCCACAAAAGAATAATGCCTGATTTCTACAAGTCTTTCAAAATCTAAAGGTATCTTCAAATATACATTTAAACTGTAAGATAAGCAACTCTTTACTTAAAAATAGGCACCATCTTTTGAAAAAGAACTGAATTAGAGGACTTACATTATCTGATTTTAAAACTTACTCTCAAGCAACTGTTATAAAACAGTGTGATAGATACTGGCATGGAGAGATCTACACATCAATGGGATAGACTAAAGAGTTCAGAAAGAATTCCTTACATTTGTGGTCACTGATTTTCAACAAAGGTGTTAATTAAATGAAGAAAGAATAGTCTTTTCAACAAATGACAGCGGAACACTGGACAGCCACATGCAGAAGAATGACTTGACTCCTTCACACCAGGCACAAAAACTAGCTCAAAATTAATTACAAACTTAAAGGAAGCAATAAAAGTATAGAAGTCGGAGGAGGGAGAACAAACAGGTGTAAATCTTTATGATCTTGGGTTAGGAAATGATTTCTTAGATTGGACACCAAAAACACAAGTGAGAAAAGAAAAAGCTGGTAAATTGGATTTCAACAAATCGGTACTGTTTGTTCAACACAGATGTCAAGAAAGTGAAAAGACAACTAGCAGACTTGAAGAAAATATTTGTAAATCATATATCCGAAAAGGGCTTTGTGTCTAGACTATATAGGTACTCCGCAAGAAAAAAAATAACTCATTTTCCAAATGGGCAAAAGTTTTGAAAAACCAGCTCTCTAAAAAAGATTTATAAGTAGCTAATAAGCACATGAAAAGATGTCTAATCATTAGGAAAATGGAAACAAAACCATAACAAGATACCACTTCACACCTATAGAAATGGGTGAAATTATAAAAATGGACATGTTTTGACAAGTATGTAGAGAAATTAGAGCAATAATACATTGCTTTAATAAGGTAAAATGGTACAACAACTTTGGAGAGAGTTGGAAGTTACATGTTCAACATAGTTACCAGCTGACTTAGTAATTCCTCTCATAGGCATCTACTCAAGAGAAATGAAAACACATGTATACACAAAGCTTTCCTGCAACATTATTCATAACAGCTCAAAAGGGTAAACAATCTAAATGTTCATCAGAGTGAACACACAAAGTGATCTATTTATACAATGAAATACTATCCAGTGATTAGAAAGTAAACAGGTGTTGACACACTATGTTGCTACACTATGGATGGAACTCAAGAACACTATGCTCAATAGAAGAAGCCAGTCACACAAAAAAATAATAAAATAAATCACTTATTATGATTCCATTCTTGTGAAATATCCTTAGAGAATCCAGAGAGGCAGAAGGTAGATTAGTGGTTACCTAGGGTTGGGGTTGGGGTAGGGAATAACCACCAATGGATACAGAGATTCTTTTGAAGGTAATGAGAATGTTCTACAATCAGTTTATGTTGGTAGCTGCACAATTCTGTAAATATACAAAAAAACATTGAATTGTATCCTGGAAAAGGTAAATTTTGTGATATGTGAATTATATCTCAATAAAGTTTGTATAAACAAAACCTTGTTACAAGTTTCCGTCTCACTTGTTTATTTACCTTGCTAATTTTTAATCATCTTTTAATATACAAAGGATTTTAATTTTTAAATGGAGATATGATTTCAAATGCTTTCCTTCTACATCAGAACTCTGGTGGAGGGTGAGTGAAGCATGTGTACATATGGAAGTGTGAAGTCCCAAAATATATAGTCCCAAAAATATATAGTTATGTAAACAAATGACAAAAATAAATAAATTGTTCCCATCCATCATATAATGTTGCAAGCCAATGTCACCTCAATTAAAAAAAAGATGAAAATATTTGAATAAAAGAATGTAATGTACATTTTAAAGAAAAAAGTTCTTATCCAAATAAAAATTTAAAATATCAACTTTTTAGGAAAAAGACTCGTTCTTATTTAAGATGTTAAAGTTAAGGAAATGATAAAGTGAATTAGTGGTGCACTCAAGGACACAGAGCTGATTTTATGATTTATTTAAGCATGATAACATTTGTGTTTATATTCCCAGGCCAGAAATTATATTCTTATCAGCAGTTATTTGATATTGGACAATTTTAATATCTACTAATTTTTTGATCACTTGAGCTCAAAAGTCTTACTGCATAGAAATTCCACTAAGTCTGCATGCATCTTACTAACCAAAAAAACTAAAGAGACATTTATTGTTTTACTCAGAATGTCATGATAGCTAAAAAAGTGGGAGTGGGAGCAAGTGCCACAAAAGGACACCTTTTGAAAAACAGACTCGGCATAACGCAGTACGAGTCAGGATGCCGGCAACGCGGATAACAATGGCAGCCCTGTCCTGGCACATGGAAGTCCTTCAGGAAGACGCATGAAAAGAAGGAATGAAAGGTGTATTTCTGAAGAAGGTTCTTAAGTACTCGACCATTCTTTATTCTGATATAGTCATCGTTTGTGAGAACGTAGGTTATAAAATTGCCCTTGTTCCCAGAAGTCACTCAAATTTTCTTTCTCCTCAATGACTTTTCTATTGTTCTTTTCTCAATCAGCTGTTGAATTGAATTAATTCAACAGACTGTCGGCGTATACTTCATCTGCAACAACTTGGAGAGTGTATTTACATGACTGAGAAAGCACGGTCCCTGCTCACAGAAGGAAGAGGACTGCACTACTCGCTGAAGCAGACAGCTGCAGTCTCTGGTAGGTCTCTCCTGCACCTTTAGATTCTTGTGTTATAATTCTCCCTTCCTCCCCTTCAGGGGAGAGTGGTAGTTCAGAAAAATGACCAGGCACCGACAGCACGGTGCATCTCCTGTACCTCTGCAAGCAGACGCTGCAGACATAGCACATCTTCTCTGGCCCAGACCTCCAGACTCATGGAGACAGGAAGTGCGTCACAGTGAAAGATCATCTCAGGTATGTGCTAAACCCTACCTAAGGAACAGATTGAAAGGCACCTTCACTGCTAAACTAATCGGACTTTGAAAACTAAATACACGTAGCAGCAACAGCTTCCTCCCCACGTGCTCTAAGAAATTATTTTTCCCTCAGCATCAGTATCTAGAGGCACGGGTGGAAAAGTATACAGGAAATACACACCATGCCGAGACCACACCCTGCCCCACCACACTTCCCATTTCATTCTCAGAACTCAGAGTTGGGCCTATAGTGGAGCACAATCTAATCAAGAGGTGTATAAAAGGAAAAAAATAAAGATAAGAAAATTAGAGAGCAATTCACTGGAATCATCATTATAAAGAAAGCAACAGAGAAAATGGAGGCACGGTAAATTCCAAGAAATGTATCAGAATTGAAGGCTGTGAAATAAAGACTAAAAGGTATCAATGAACAATCATTAAGATAAAAGGATATACTCCCAAACCAAGAAATATCGTCACATAACTTGAGAACAGCAGAAACAAGAGAAGATCCTGGGCTTCAAAGCTGGATAGAAAAGAGGTTCTACTTTGAATGGCTCAGGAACCCACTTAAGCCCATGGGAATGACTGTGGCTGTCAAGGCCCATAACATAGCACTAGGAAGCACTGTCCTCATAGACAAAAAGAGCAAAAAGTGGCCTGGATTCTAGCCAAAGAGATGTGCTGTTCAAGGCAGGCCAGTAATCAGCTCTACAGTGCCATTGAGAAAGGAGTACTTGTTGCTCAAGATGGAACCCATGCTCCCAAACCACAAATGAAAAAGCAGGGATGCGATGGTGGTTAAGTGAGGTGGAGTTCCTAGAAGTGTAACAGGGTAGTCCCCAAGAAAGGGGAAAATTCCAAAATCCCAGTTACACCCTAAGTGGGTAAAGCTAAGCAGAAATAAAAAAAAATGTTAAAAGAAAAAAGAGAACAGAAGGAAGAGAGGAAGAAGGAAGCAGGATGGAGAGCAGCAAGGAGACCTGGAGGAGGCACGTGGAGCAGAGGGACATGTAAAAATACCGTGCTTGCTTTTTAATCTTAAACTGGTAAAAACAGATGTGGGTGAGAAACCCATGAAAAGCTTAATAATGGCAACTTTCATCTTAATTTTAATTTTAATCTTTTCCTCCCAAATTTGACTCTTTCTAACCCTTTTCTGTAAGTCTCCACTAAAAGGTCCTTCAAACTTGTAACAGGCTTTAGATCTTGCTTTAAGCCAATCCTATTTGGCTAAACTTTTACCTTCAAAAAAATGAGTAACTTTAAATGCTTAACTTAGTAACTATATTCTTTATTCTTTCTGTATTATTTCCCAATTGTATTAAAGTTCTTTTCCATTAAAGGCCTTATATATTTGTCTTAATGTGGCAAATAGCAAAACCCATTTAGAGAGAGCGAGTTTGGGAGTTCTAACGTGCCCCTCTCCCTGCCCTGTAACAGGACAAAACTGACTTCTGCTCAAGGTGTTGACCAAACTGAGACAAGAAACTCCCGAACAAGTCAGGCAAAATCTTGCTGCTTTGGCTACTGGACTGCCAGGAATCGGAGATTCTCTTCTTTGTGAAAGACAAGGTTCAAAGACAAAGGGATCTGTTTACTTTTAAAGAGAAGGACCTCAGAAGTCTTCTCTGTAGTCCAGAGCTTTTCAGATTATCTAATGTCTGTTTGTGTATTTAAGCCAGCAAATACAGGACTGCAGAGACTTGTCTGTTTGTGTTCCTTGTTGATTTCTCAGAATCACAGTCAAGGGCCTAGAACATACCAGGCACCCGATATATATTGGATGGGTGAATGAGTGAATGAGACCCCCCCAAGAGCTTGTGATGGTTAGTTTTGAACATCATCCTGACTGGCCAGACTAAACATCACTCCCACGTGTGTCTCTGAGGTGTTTCTGGGAGATATTAGCATTTGAATTAACTAAGTAAAGTAGAGGGCACTTCCCCAGGTGGGTGGGCCCATTCATACTCTTGAGGGTCTGAACAGAACAAAAGAGGAGGAAGGAGTTCACCCTTTTTTCCTGCCTTACTGCTGGAACTAGGACATATCTCAACTCTTACTATCAGACTAGGCTCTACACCCTCAAGTCCTGTTTCTCAAGTCTTAGGACTGAGTGAGTTCTATCTTTCCTGGGTCTCCAGCAGTAGATGAAAAATCATGGGAATTCTCAACCTGCACAATTGCATGAGTCAATTTCTCATATTAAATCTATTTCGATCAGGTACATAAATACATAGTATATATGTAATACATAAATACAGATCCACAAGTGTGTATATTTACTGGTTCTATTTCTCTGGAGAACCCAGAAAAATTGGTTAAATATAGAACCAATCTGTTTCCAGAATACCAATCTGTATTCAGTGAGGAATTCTGACTGAATACATTTTTTGGAGATTGTCATGGTCATTTGTCAAAAAGATCAAAAAAAAAGAAGTCTTAATTTTTAATGACAGGAAGAGAGTAACATTCCACTTGTTCCTCTATTCAAGCATCCCACTGCTCCACCTCCTGAGAGCAGCTGTTGGGAGACCGTCCAGGCTGGAGGTGCAACTCCCCCTCTCCCATCACCTCCAGCTGATGCCTCTGCCGGTGTCCTGGGTGATGACCTGGCCGTGTTTCTGTCTCTCCATGTTTGCCCTGTTGGTGGACACTGCTCTCCACTGTTACAACTCAGTCCTGTTTGTCACCAGCTTGAGGTGAACTACCCCAAGAGAGCTGGTTCAACTCTTGTAGTGTCAAGGGAGAGCCTTCAAGAGAGAGGAGTCAGCTAGCAATGCTGACATTTTGTGAAGCAGCACATCAGGGACACCTGTAGGACACAGTTAACTGAACAAGGAGCTCTACCCTGTCCTTTTAGCAAACACTGTGACAAGTCACCATGTGTGTTATCTGCTTAGGCGATAAACACCCAGAAAAGCTATCCCATTAGTATGTAGTTCACATATATGGGAGTTTTTTTTAATTTTCCTTTATATATATTTGATATCAATTGTAATCCCCATGTATTCCCCATCACTATATCACCAGTATACCATTACCTCAGTCCCCCGTGCTCCTGTCTACCCTCAACCCTCCCCCTCCCCCTCCCCACCAAGTGTCCCCAATTTGTCTGTCCTTGTCTTTTCATTTTTGTTTTTTGTGTCTTTATTATTGTTACTATTATTGTTCTTATTCTTTTCGTTGATCCTTATTTGGTTCCCTTATATTCCTCCTGGGGAGGAACCATCTGGTATTTTCCTTTTGCCTTCTGACTTACTTTGCTGAGCATAATCCTTTCCAGTTCCATCCATGTTCCTATGAATGCAGCTAGTTTTTCTGTTTTGATTGCTAAATAGTATTTCATCGTGCATATGTACCACAGCTTCCCGATCCACTCATCTGTTTTTGGTCATTTAGCTTGTTTCCAGGTCTTCCCTATTGTAAAGAGTGCTGCTATCAACATAGGGGTGCAGGT
>JAGFMF010011694.1:10926265-10941007 GCA_019455555.1 Galemys pyrenaicus
CACTGGTGTGAGGTGGTGTCTCATAGTGGTTTTGATCTGCATTTCTCTGATGACAAGAGAAGTTGAGCATTTTTTCATATGCCTGTTGGCCATTTGCATTTCCTCTTTGGAGAATCGCCTTTTTAGTTCTTTTGCCCATTTTTTGACTGGATTGTTCACTTTGTTTTTGTTTAGTCTGGTTAGTTATTTGTGCATCTGTGTGATAAGTCCCTTGTCAGTAATGTTGTGTGCAAAGATTTTCTTATATGGGAGATTTTAATGCAACAATTCACTCGCATCGGAGGCTACAATTTACTGAGTACAATTTAGTGCCAGGTACTGTGCTGAGTGTATTTATGTCATATGGGTTATCTCTAAAACTCACTGCAAGGAAGCTATCCCCTTGTTTTATGAAGGATGGAGCTGAGGCCCAGTAGAATAGATCCAAATCACAGTAAGTAGCAGACTGGAACAAAAGCCCAGGAGCTTGTATTGCCAAGCATAGATACAGCTTATCTGTGTTTGGTCCTAGACCAGCCACGCTGAGCCATGCTGAGACTGTGTTTGGATGTCTGGACCACCAGACACTGTAATGTGTCCAAGGCAATGCGTACAGCTCCTCTCTATCACCCTCTACCTCCTTTAGTTCACATCTGTAAGAGAAGATAAGGACACCAACTTTTCAGAGACTTGTTGCTGCTAATGAGGTGATAGCACTTAGAGGCCAATGATCTCAGACACCAAAAAAAAAAAATCCCATTTTTAAAATACAGAGCTGTCCTTTAGCGTGCACACACACACACACACACACACACACTCAACACCATCATGTATCAAAATGCAGCCAGGCATCTGTGCTCAGCGCAAGCGTGGCACTAAACTAATAACTATCATGACCATTTCTAGTAGTTAAACAAATGAATGCTTTATGCCTTAAAATAACTGCACAATAAAGACTGCTAAAAATAACAACGCCAGCCATTTATTGGAGATACAAACTTCTTTTCACACATTCTTCCTTGACTGTCAGGAGCAGATTACATTACAGGGTAACATCTCCTATCTCAGTAGTTTGTTCGAACTCATCTTAGCAGTGCTCAAGACTTGTCAAATCATTGGCTCAGCATCTACTTTCTTTCCAGACCAGGGATGTTCAACAGAGATAGAATGCAAGCCACACATGTAATCTTAAATTTTCCAGTGGCCACATTCAAAAGTGTAAAGTAAAACAATTGATATTAACTTTAATAATGCATTCTCTTTTTAACCCATTATGTATAATATAATATTGATCCAATATGCAATCAATATAAAAAAATATTATTTAGAATATTTTACCCTTTTGTGAAAGTCTTTGAAACAATGAACATTTTATACTTCCAATACATCTCCATAGCAACTAAGCACATACCAAGCAGTCAATAGCCAAAGAAGGATAGTGGCTACCAGGAAACAGATTTAAGGACCCTTGAGGGTAGGGTCCTTGTTGGGCCTGTGCAATAACCAACTCAGGATCCAGCACAAGGTGATTCTAGAACACAGTTTACAAAAAGAGTTCAGTAAATATGTGTTGGATGGTTGGATGGATGGATGGAAGGAAGGAATGAATGGGCTTCTAAATGCATCGTTGATAAAAATAAATAAATTTCCTATCTCTGGTCTGAACCATGACCAGAGCTGTTTCACCATGTCCTCCCAGTAAATCGACCACGTCACTCTGCTGTCATTGTGTCTTATGTTGCTAAACAGAAAGTCACAGGTTTCAGCAGAGTACAAAATAAAAATGTTTCTCAAGTTCACACAGTGGTCTGGTCAACAAGTCAAGTTTCCCCCATGGTTGATGGGGGTGGGGAGTGGCAAGACATATGTAAGAGGGTTTACTCCAAACCCCATCACCCTCAGCTGTGAGACCTTAGGCAAATTACTTCACCTTTTTATATCTGTTTCCTCATTTGTGTAGCTATGATGGTGAACAATTTAATCAAAATAAAGCCTTCGGAGCAAGGTTAAGTATGTTCTCAGTGTGAGCAACTCTTCTCCTTCCCCATTCTCCAAGGGCTGCAGCAACTCTTCCCTCCCCACTGCTGCCAATTAGATCTTAGGGGGAAAATAGCCACTGAAGCCTCTCACCTAACTTGTCCCCTGGGCATCTGCTTCCTCTTTTCCTCCTGCACCCTCATGATCAACCAGACAACGTCTAACCTTTTCCACTTTGCTTTCTGGTGCTGGGCAGCTTCTCTTTCACTAGCCAGATGACACCCACCACCTCCCCAGTAAGGTAAATAAAGTATCAGGCTTTTCTGCCCTCCTGCCATTAGTGTCGATGATGTACACCTGTGGTCCTGCACACTCGCCTGACGGCAGGCATCGCAAGTAGGGTGTGGGCATGCGCAAGTGGCGGTGCACCTGGGCTGAGACACAGGGTGTATAAGGGTGGCGTCATGAGGACGTCAGCAGAGAGGAGAAAAGAAGAGAGCAGAAGAGGACAGCAGAGGCTAGAGAGCCCAGAGAGTACGATTCCCCAGGAGCTAGGAGGCCTGCCAGCCTCCTGGGCCCCTTGCCCCCTGGCGCCCCTCCACACCCCCACCTGTCGTGTACTTGGTCACCTCTGATGTTAAGTGTAATAAAAGCCAGAAAAAGCCACTGAGGGCTCCAGGACTCATCCTTGACCTGTCTGCTCTGACCATGGAGAAGCTGCTCAGTGCCTTGCTGGCACTACACCCCCCAAAACTACCTCCATCTCACTATCTTCCTTAAGCAACCTTGTTTCACTATCCAGAGAGTATAACTTTTCCCTGAATCTGATGTTAAATCCTTGAGGCCCAGGACAGAAGACATTCTCTCCCGTGTCTGTATTCTCCTCTACACACTGGCACACCCTAGCTATGACTTAGGGCATAACACAGTACCATCCAAGAGCCCAAATGACCCCTGAGAGTAGGAGGCTGAACAAACAGAACAGCCAAGGGGCAGCTCATGGGTGAGGCCCCAGGTAGCTAAGGACAAACATCACCACCTGTGGAAGAATCGGGGTTGGGGTGAGGGAGGGCTCTTTGACAGCTGAAAACCCACCTTCTTTGTTTCACTGGAATTTCTATGGGACAAACCACCCCCAACTTATCCTTCTCACTCTGTCCTTCCAGTCAACATTGGTTCAAGGAAGGGGCCAGCTGCCTGGGTGGCGCAAATCCAAGCATCGCCTGTCTGTAAACTGGCCAGCAACCTGCGAAGTGACCTGATCAGCACAAATATTTGCCCAGTAAATGTGCTAGTCATTGGCTAACTTAGCGCCATATGAGGTGTGGTGTAAATAGTATGGAAATATTGGCTACTCGGAAGCGCTCAGCTGGCCAGGAACCCGGGCTGCAGCCCCCATGGCTCAGGGCACTGAGTGGGCAGAAACCACCACTGAGTAACTTTCAGCTGTTCTTCCACAGACCCTTAAACAGAAGATGGAAATAAGGTTGATGGAAAATAAATCATTTCTAAAAGTTAAAAAAAAAAAAAAAAGAATAAGAAAACAGCTGGTTGTTCAGTTGTGTGTGACCTTTAGGGAAGGCAAGTGGCTTCGCTGCACCGAAACAGTTCAGGACGGGGCTGAGCGAGGGGCGGGAGTTTGTATGCTCGGCGCTTCCCAACTCCTGATTCACTGACAGAGCTCCTTGTGTGGGGGGACTCAGCCTCCCCCATGCTCTCTGCCCATGTCGTCAAGGTGTCCTCACCCAGTGAAGTGCAAGCTCATCTGCCCTTCCAGGCTGATCCCACAGCTAGAGCAGCTGGCACCCCTTCCGTGTCTGGACCTGGTAGGGGCAGCATGGGCCACTGAGGGACCACCAGGTTGGCATGAGGGAGCAAAAGTCAGGGCTGTGGAGCCACTGAGCAAGCAGCTGAGGGCCGGAGCGGAGGGCGGGTGGGACGGTGAGCCCAGGGAGCCGGGGCATACATTAGCCCAACGTACCCCCTTTAGTAAGGTGAAGCGAGCTCTACTTTATTACAGTTTAAAAAGCCTCACTTGAAATTTACAATGTGTTATCCTCACCCTTTTCATGTCTCCTCACTCAGCCAACTACAGTCACTCCCCAAATCTGCTCACATAGAAACCCTTTCCAGCTTCACACCTTCTAGATTCAAGTTGTGCTCATATAGCATCCCACCCCTACGACCTAAACCACCCTTAACCCAGAGTTTCCACAGCTAAACACTGCATCCGGGTACAAAGCAGCCTCCGTCAGATTAAGTGTCCTGATCATTTCACACAGAAAATACGACTGCTGTCATCACAGCCCTGTGGTTGCCAACAGCAGAGGACACCCCAGCCTGTTCTCTTCAGGGGGATGGTAACAGACGCTTTAAAGTGCCTTTTGTTTTTAAGAAGTACCCCAAGCACACAGCCTGGTAAATGTGACGTACAGTTCCGCATGCTCCACGCCTTCAAGTTGCATGAAGATGTGGAGAGAAGGGCGGCCGTAAGATACGATGGAGCAAAGTAAATGAGACTCAGAATCCTGACACTGAGTCCCCGGGCCATGGGGTGTAGACGTCCCCCTCTAGAAAGTGTGGGTGTCCTTAGCACAGACCCCTCAGTGCTCACCCCCTGTGACTTCTACCCCATGACTAAGCAAAAGAAACACTTTTCTCTCAAAAGTTATTACTCTGAATTCCAGAAAGCTAGAGTTCCGAGGTTTCAAAACTGAGAAGTACAGCACCCAGCACCTCTCCTCTTTCTGATGGCGCGCATGGAGTGCAATGCCTTCTAACCAGGACATGCTGCTGTCACAGGGGGTCTTGTTAAATTCCTTTAGTAAATCCTTGCAGTGGTGCCAGGAAGGCAGCACTGGGCAGGTTCTGGATGGTTCTAGTAGACAGGGGGTAGGAGTCGTGGAACCCTCGGTGGCTTTTGTGCTTTTATTACAGAGGTGGCATCAGGTACATGGCAGGCCTGGGTGCTGGGGGGCCAGGAGGCCCAGCGCATCTCACCCGCTCAGCTGCTTTGCTGCTCTTGTCTCGTTATGCTGCTCTTGCTGGTCTTGCTGCTGCTGCTCTCGCTGCTGCTCGTTGGTTCTGACATCCTCATGACTCCGCCCATATAAGCCCCTGTCCAAACTCAAGTGCGCCCACTTGCGCAGCCCACATAGGCATGTGCACAGCACCGCAGGTGTCCATCATTATACCAGTGGCGGGAGGGTGGAAAGACCTGAGAGTTCTCTGACCCTACACTTGCAAACGTTATTTATCCACATTCTGGTAAGAAGCTTCCTCTGTCTGATAGACTTATTCAATGTTTCTGGAATATATTGCTTGTGACTGAAAAACAGTAGGAAAATCACAATGTGTTCGGCCTCCATCCTGCCTTCCCAGGTTCCCAGAGGCTCATGTGGCCATGAGATTGACCCGTGAGTCTAGCTACTGCACTGGCTTCTCCCACAGCAGCACGGGAAGCCTCCCTTCTGAGTGTCGGCTTGTCTGTCTACGAAGCACGTCAGTGGTGCCAACGGGAACCTTATAGAAGGACACTGGTCCTTCGGAAGATGCCCCTCAAAAGTGTACCTGCCAAGGGCTCATTTAAAATACCTGGAATTCTCGGGGCCTCCATGGTGGTGCAGTGGGTTAAGCAATGCACTATTAAGCAAACTGCAGCTACTGCAGCACAAGTTTGATCTCTGCTACCAGCCAGGGAGGAGACCCACATGGCATAGCAGACCTCTCCTGCCTCACCCCCTGCTGCCCTCGTCAGTGTTTTTTGGTCAGTCTGCCGGTTTTGCTCTCCGCTGTCTCTGGTGAATCCTCTCACCTTGTGCGACTCTGGCCTGTACTCCAGTTCTTGTATGCATAAACAAATAAATCTTTAAAAATATAAAAAATAATACCTGGAATTCTGCTACTTCTACCCATAAGCTCACCATAAAAAATATGAAAACCAAAAGGAAGATCAAATAAAACAAGAAAGAGAAGGCTGGATACCTGAACCAGAGGTACCAAGGTAGGCTGATGTAGCATGAAGGGACATGATGTGGCCCCAATGAGAGGGCCCTGGCTTGGTCACCTCACAGACTGGGGAGTGTGAGTAGGGCTCCATGGTAGATCTGAGATGTAAATCTAACGTCTTTTTGAAAATCCCACCTGGGTAGTGTAGACTTGGTGGGTTGGTCACTACAATGGCATTCACCTGCATATAAGTCTATGTCAATTTTAGCAAGTACTAAAACTGGTGTGACTGTCGGGGCCACTGGCTGGAAATCATCTCCTTCCAAAGCGAGGCGCATCATTCCTGATGTGAGGGCTGAATTTGTCACTGCCAGAGTTTTTTTGAGCTAAGACATTGTTATTTTTTCAAATGTGTTCTATTTCATCAGCTGACACAGGGCAAGTATCCAACTAACTGCTTAATTAATGGCAACAATTGCAATTGCAGCCAGGAACTGGGTCTGACGTCACAGAGCAAAGAGGAGAGTTGATGAAGGGAAGCTGGTCTGGGATGCTGGAGGGGACAGCCCAGTACGGGTGTGGGGTGGGAGCGGAAGGCACTGGGCATGTGATAGGGAGCAAAAGGGCCAGAAGGCTGGGCTAGACAGCCCCAGGAACAAGCCTTGTAAACTCTCACAACTAGTGCTTAGTGACATTCTGACTTCCCCGCCAATGAACGCGTAGCCCTGGAGAATGAATGGGCTTTATTTGGCTTTTCTAAAATGCATCTTAATTCAAGTGCTTCTGCCTGAGTGAATCAAAGGCAGGAAAGTCTCCAGCTTCACACCAGCTGGTACTTTTCCATCCCTTCCCCTGGCTTATATAACATGGCACATTTTTAGAAACTTGGTTCTCACTACAGAGATTTGTATGCTAAAATTTCAGCTTCTTAGTCCTCATATGCTAAATTTTCACAAGAGGAGATGCTAGTGCTTTTTCAGCTATGAAGAGTTGGAGCTGGAAAATAATATATTCTTCCTATGTGTAAAGAGAATAAGGAGTTTTGTGCAGTCATCTCAAAATAGCTCCTTCCTCTCCTCTGCCTGGCATTTAAATAAGGGCAGGGAATGAGAACCTGAAAACGGTTGGTGTTTATCTTGTGGCTCGCAGGAAGCACCTGGGAAGATGCCCAGAGAGAAAACCCTAAATATAGTGTGGCACGTGGAGGAGGTGAGTAGCTGACTCCTTACTAACAAGGAGGGAAGTGACAGGCACCAGTCATTTTCTACAGCAAAGAAGTCTCATGGAGGCATCTGGAGAGGACTGGGCTCCTGGGATAGGGAGAGGCTGAAGCCAGAGGAGACAAATGTGTTGGCAGAGATGGAAAGGAAGGGGCTAAGGTAAAGATTAAACTGAGTCAGAAGCTGCTCCAATGACTGTGAAGTTCACGGTGCAGGATGATGATTATAAGGACCAAATTCCAGGTCTCTCCATTCTCACCTCTCTTAGAATGTTCAGCCTCTACACCCCTTGTGCAAAGCAGCCCCTCGTCCTAAGGGACTTATTTTGAACAAGTCCTTGTCTTTGAAGCACCCGGGAAGCAAAAGGTAACAACAGCCCAATGATGCAGTTTGTCTCGTCAGTGGCACTTGCGTATGTCTTCCTAACATCTGCCTAGTCTCCAAAGATCATGAAACCTTAAACAACCCAAACAGCCAAACAGGAATTGAGAAAAGCTCAGA
The DNA here is from genome assembly GCA_019455555.1 of Galemys pyrenaicus. Taxonomy (NCBI): domain Eukaryota; kingdom Metazoa; phylum Chordata; class Mammalia; order Eulipotyphla; family Talpidae; genus Galemys; species Galemys pyrenaicus. The sequence goes on from JAGFMF010011694.1 coordinate 10,933,891, forward strand.
AGGGATGAGATGAGACCAGAACAAAACAGCCTGCTTCTGCGTCCTTGTCCTCTGCTGGGCCGATGTCCGAGCTCCTTCCTCTCTGTGCCCACTGCTGACAACAGTGGAATGCCATCCCCAAGGGCCTTCAAGATTTTAGAACGCCTACTTCAAGCTGCACTTCACTTCAGGGGAACAATGTCACCTACTGTACCCACAGAGCTGAAGTTTGGCTCCACCCTAGCGTGTTTTAGGCATCTCGTTTTTGCACAAGTGGTCAGTGCATTCATGCCCCATCCTCTAATACAACCTTTCCAGTGCCGGTGGGACATCCCTGCGCCCACACTTTTGCATGCCCTCTCTGCACAGTGACAGTCACAAGGCAGTTTCAGTTCTCTCATCAGACGCTTGTCCATGCAGCAGGCCATGGAGAAGCACGCTGACCACCTGCTACTCACATAATAAATAGCTCTGCAGCAGACACTGAGCATGTGCTGGATGCCAAGCACAGCCCTAGTCAGCAACAATGAACAAGACGTGCTCCCTGGCGCCGTGTCCGAAGCGCTTGGACAGTCCACGTGCAAGCCGTACCACAATGAGGCAAGGTCTGTAAATTTCAGCAGCTACCAGAGTCAGCTGGTACCAATAAGGCTTTACATAAGAGCTGACGTGCTCTTGTGCACTTCAAGTTGAGTAAGAAACAGTTCACCAGGCAGCAAAAGAGGAAACGAGAATTCCAGAAAGAACAACATAAGCAGAATCACAGCAGTTTCTAACTTCAGAACTCTCAGGATTCAGAGAAGGAAACCAATACAAGCTGCTATGTTGCCTGGAGAAGACTCTGACTTTGAAGAACAGACAGGTCACTGGCAGGTGGGCGGGGGTGGGAAGCAGAGAAGGAGGACAGGAGTGGGTAGGGAGGTCACTGCTGTCAGCATAAACAGCAAAGAGCTGAGCCACCTGACTCAGCTGGGACAGAAGAGATTGGACAAAAGCAAATAAGTTCTCTCTTGTCCTCGTCCCACCCACCCACGTCCACTTTGCCCTGCGATGAACTGGAGCCCCACAGTTGACTGTGCATGTAAAGAGGGCATCAAATGAAGTTGCATTAAAAAATAGAAGCATCCATGTTTCAGCGAAGTGTAAAGATGAAGAGGGAGGCAGTCTCCAATACAAAATCTAAGCAGAATTTTTGGTGCCAGCAGGGGCACAGCACAAGTTCTCGATGATTCCGAGCAGATGGGTCAAGGAGGAGTCCTGGAGACCTCGGTGGCTTTTTCAGGCTTTTATTGATATTTACATCAGAGGCGACCAGGTACATGGCAGGCAGTGGTGCTGGGGGGCCAGAAGGCTGGCAGACCTCCTAGCCCCCAGCACATCTTCACTCTCTGGGCTTCTCTAGCCTCTCGTCTCTGCCACTGCTGCTGCTGCTGCTGCTTCTCTTATTCTCCTCTTGTCTTCTCTGCTGCTTGTCTTCTGCTGACATCCTCGGATGCCGCCTTTATATGCCCTGTGTCTTCTATCCCCTGTGCACGCACTTGCACGTGCCCACTTAGGCATGCATGCAGGACCTCAGGTGTCCATCATCACAGCAATGGTGGGAGGGTGGAAAAGCCTGAGAACTTGTCCATTTACCCTACAAATTTCAATTTCCTTGCATCTGGCACAAAGTGTAAGAATTTCCCCCAGGTGAGAAATTCCTTCCTCTTTTAAAAGCACTGCTTACTCTCTTTCTTCTCCCCAATAACATACAGAGTTAGTGGAGGGAATTCTGTATTTTCATGGTTCAAAATTGTGGTTTAAAAACAAGCACCAAGACCCCTCCATATCTATTAGATTGGCCAAACTCCAGAACATTGACAATACCAAATGCTAGCAACGATGCAGACCAATGAAAATTCTCACTGACTGATGTCAGGAATGCAAAACATCAGTAACTCTGAAAGACATGTAGTTTCTTACAAAACTAAAATTACTCTTACACATGATTTAGCAATCACATTCCTTGGTATTTACCTAAATGAGTTGAAAATGTATGTCCACACAAAGACCTGCGAATGGATGTTTATAGCAGCCTTACTCATAATTGCCCAATCCTGGAAGCAACCAAAATATCCTTAGTAAGTGAATGGATAAAGATAGACGTAGGAACATTATTCAACTTAAAAGAAAGGAGCTATAGAGTCATAAAGAGACATGGAGCCGTCATCCTCCAAAATGACCAGCACAAAGGGAAGGAGGAGAGGCACTGCTGGATGACCTCTAGGCCTTCTGGAAAACATGGTGTTGTTTTTACAGCCACATACATGTAAATCTACAAAAAAGGTGATAGCAAAGACGCCTAGGGGTAGAGTACTGTTCAAAAAGTGATGCCTCGCACACATTACCATGGCAACACTGGAAGAGACTGCAGTTGGCATTGTTGTAAGCAAGAAAGGAGAAGGGAGTTCTCTTGCCAAGAGAATTGATGTCCATATTGAGCACATTAAGCACTCTAACAGCCAGGATAGTTTCCTGAAAACTGTGAAAAGAAAAAATGTTAGGAAAAATGGAAGCCAAAGACAAAGGTACTTGGGTTAAACAGAAATGCCAGCCAGTCCATCCATAGACACTCACTTAGTGAAGACCAGTGGAAAGAAGCCGGAGCTGCTAGACATTCCCTGTGGCATGGTAGGTGCACTGAAGGCATGAGAGGTGCAGGGGGAAAGACCTTGGACTATTAAAAAAGAAAAAGACATGGAAGAACCTTAAATGCATGTTACCATGTGAACAAAATCAGTCTGAAACAGATACACACTGTATGATTCCAACTCTATGACATTCTGGAAAAGGCAGAACTGTGATGACAGTAAAAAATGGTTTCCATGGACTGAAGGACAGGTGAGCATGAAGGATTTTTAGGGCTATAAAGTTATTCTGTATACGTGAATGACTGGAGGCTATAAATCATACATTTGTCCAAATCCATGGAATGTACAACAAGAGAGAGAGAGAGAGAGCCCTAGACTATGGACTTCAGATGATTAGAAGGTGTCAAGGCAAGCCTGTCAATTGTAACAAATGTACCATCTGGTGGGGATGCTAAGCATGTGGAGGCAGGAGGTATCTGGGAAGTCTCTGTACTTCCCCCTAAATTTTGCTGTGAAACTGAATTTCTCTAAACAGTAAAGTGGGTTTTTAAGACTAAAAAATACTAATATAAGGGAAGAAACCTGTGTGTTTAAGCGGGAGAGGGGGTGGCCCTGTTCCCCCAGGGGACTGACTTTGCTCAAGGAAACCTGGTTGCCTCCAGAGGCCACCGGGTGGCGCTGTTGCCGCCATAAGCGCTCCCTGGGCTCAGAGGCCACGTTGCTGAGAAGGCTGCGTTCCAGCAGCAACACGTCTCCAGGATTCCTCAGGAGTACTGGGAGAAGAAACTGGTACAGTACGAAGGGAATGGAGAAATGAGAAAAGAAACACCCAATGTAGGAAAGAAAGTGTGGGTGGTTTTTGAGGATGTTTAAGGTTCCTCTGGAATGTGGGTGGAATGTGAGGAAGAGGAGGGTACCCTGCCTCTGCCCTCTACTCACTGAGCCTTGCAGAGCCTCAGCTGACTCGTTTTTTAAAATGAGGATAATATTACAACTGCCCTGTCGTTGTCTTTCAAGGGCTAATACATGTGAAAGCACATTACCTAATTCTAATCATCATACTCCACTCCCCACACTCCCTCCCTCAGGACACCCCTCCCCAGCAGTTGTTCCCTGGCCTGGAAACAAGTGCATCCTGCAGAGCTGCACTTCCAGGTTAAGACCTTGAACTTCCTGACCAGTGTCCCACTTAGCATCTCTCAAAACCCACCCTACAAAATGCAGTCAGATTTCTAAAGACAGTCCAAATCATGTGATCTCATGTTCAGGCCCTGCAAGAGTTCTTCACTCTGTCCAGACAGAAGAGAGACCTTACCTTGGTGTTAAAGTCCTACCACTATTTCCTGCATCACATCCTCCCCACTGCCTCCAGAGGGTCTCCAGCACAAGCCCCACATTCCTGGACTGCTCATGTCCTCTCCCCCAGCCTTCTACCTCTTGCTCAGGCCTGCTGTTGTAATTCCATGCTCCCATTCTGGTGAAATTTTCCCCATCCTCTAACTCTCTTCTAAAATGACCCTTCTTTAAAGATATTCAAAAGCCCCACCACCTGATCCTACCTGTCACTAAGTCCCCAAAATCATACGGGTTTCCTACCTATTTCCTAGCACATCGCGCAATGCCAAATCCTCATGAACTGGTTTGGGTTTACATCTCACTTACATCCCTAGCAAAGTGCAAGTTTGGGAAGCGGCAGAAAGTTGGGCAGGATCTCTTTATAGTCCACAGTGCCCAGTACAATGCTTGCACATAAGAGGTCAATAACTACTTGTTGAATTAATCTGAAGACGCAGAGCAGGACCAGGGTTTGGAGGGGCTGGAACAAGAATGGTGAAGATTTCAAGGTAAACTGTGAAGGATCTGAATTCGATGTGAGATTACATGCCATTTTTTCACACGGTTCTGGGGAGGCACTTAGTATTTGCGCAGGGTTATTTTCTACCTGACAGTTACATCTTCTCAACCATGACTTTGTCATAAGGGGTAATCAACAGAAATCAAAGTTGACTTTTATTACTGAGCCTCAGTTTCTATTAGTCATTCTGCTTCTTTCCAGAAGAGGTCAGGATTGGATGAACGCATTTGTTAGAGTAGTACTTCTCAAAGAGGGGTCCTTAGACCCCCAGCATGAGCATCTGCTGGGAACTTACCAGAAATGCAATCAGAATTTGCATTTTGACAATGGATGACCCCTTTGCACATTCAAATTTAAAAATCACTAGAGTGCTATGGAAAAAAAAAAGACGCTTTCCATTAGCAAATTACCATCAAGGAGAGTGGCTGATTAGAAGTAACCACGCGTTTTCTCATATCTTCCACTAAAAGGCGGTACATATTTCCCATCCCCTTGAATCTGTGCTGGCCTGTGACCTGTCACAATCAATAAATCACAGTGATGGTGACCTTGGCTACCCCCCAAGGCTGGGTTTTAAGACCCTAAGTTTCTGCCTTCATCTCTAGAGCACCCCCTGGGGGACCAGCCAGTGTCCTGTGAGAAGCCCTAGGAGACACCCTAAGGAAGAGAACATAGCTGATTCTTCTGCCCATTCCCACCCCACCCCCACCCACCACGTGAGCCTTCGGCTGACAGCCTCCTGGCACCACAGAAGTGAGCCATAAAGGATGCTGGGCCCAGGTGAGCCCACACCAGGCAGAAAGGTCTTAGGAGAACCTGTGCTTTAAGCTGCTCTGTTTGGGGTGACCCGTTATACAGTGATAGATGACTGAAATGGTAAATAGCCAATCGCGTTTTCTGAAGGAGTCACTCTATACACAATCACATGCTAAATTATAAAGTTATCAGCATTACAACTTTCATGAATTTACCCTAAAACTCTCAAAAATAAACAGCTATAGTTACTTGCAAGATGAACAAGCCTATGAGTTGAGGACTACAGCAAGAAAAAGGGACTTTCTGAGAAGGCACAGGGCAAAATTCACATCATCCCACAAGGGCCATTCAAGGAAGCAGAACGGGTAAGCCCAGCCAGAGGAGCATCGTGTTCCATTGGCCAGAGCTTCCTCCAATATATTGAACAACTTCTTCCGCATATTGTTCACTTGAAAATATTTTAAAATGCTGTTACTTCTTGATCCATAAAAAAGTACATACTGTAGAAAAACAATTTCAGGAAGAACACTACTCGATCATTCTGGATTCACTGACAATTAAATTCAAGTCAATCAATTTGTATGGAGTTTCAAGTATATGCAAAACCAACCCAGGGAAGTAAAGGAATGCCAAGCTAACTGCCCTCACTCTTGAAAGGTTTAAATTCTAAGAAGCAAAAATTTTCTCCCAAGCAGTGGGGTGTCTCTTTGTTTTGGTTAATGTCTCTTTTCCTGTACAGAAAGAAGCTCTTTAATTTGATGTAGTTCCAGCTGTTTATCTTTTCCTTCACTTTCTTTGCTCTAGGAGATGTGTATTTGAAGGTGATACTGAGAATTTTGCACACAATACTAATGATAAGGGACTGATCACAAAGATCTACAAAGAGCTAATGAGGCTCAACAAAAACAAAGTAAACAACCCAGTCAATAAATGGGCAGAAGAGCTAAAAAGACACTTTTCCAAAGAAATGCAAATGACCAACAGGCATATGAAAAAATGTTCAACATCACTTGTAATCAGGGAAATGCAAATCAAAACCATAATGAGATACCACCTTTCACCAATGATAATGGCACATATTTTAAAAAACTAGCAACAACAAATGTTAGCGAGGATCCTACACTGCTGGTTGGAATGCAAGTTGGTTAAACCACTATGGAAAGCTGTGTGGAGGTTCCTCAAACTACTAAAAATGGAACTTCCATATGATCCAGCAATTTCACTCCTAGGTATTTACCCAAAGGACACCAAAAAATTAATTCAAAAGGACACCTGCACATGTATGTTTATTATGGTACAATTTTCAGTAGGTAATCTATGGGAACAACCCAAATGCCCAAAAATAGATGACTAGATCAAGAAGACGTCATACATTTACATGATGGAATATTACTCTGCAATCAAAAAGGATAAACTCATGCCATTCAAGCAACATAGGTGGAGCTGAAAGGGATTATGTTCAATCAAATAAGCCAGAAAGAAAAAGAAAAATATCAAATGGTTTCAGTTATAAGAGGAATGTAGAGGAACAAAATAAGGGAACTAGGGAGGAAGAAAAGGTAACTGTAATAAAGTAAAAATCAAAACATCAGGCAAATATAGATCAGAGACATTCTATAGGGGAGGAGAATGGGGAAGGATCAAAATGGGGTGGGAAGAGCACAAGGAAAGAACACAAGTGGTGGTGCATGGGTGAATTGGCAGTGGGAATTTCATGGGGAAATCCTACATTGTATGAATATGAAGGATGATATAATAAATATACGTTAAAAATAATAATAAATAAATTTCCTCCTTTAGGGCCTCCCTGGTGGCGCAGTGGGTTAAGCAACACACTATGAAGCAAACCGCAGCCACTGCAGCAAGAGTTCGATCCCTGCTGCCGGCCAGGGAGGGG
>JAGFMF010011694.1:10944653-10994861 GCA_019455555.1 Galemys pyrenaicus
ATTATGCTCAGCGAAGTAAGTCAGAAGGCAAAAGGAAAATACCAGATGGTTCCTCCCCTAGGAGGATTATAAGGGAACCAAATAAGGATCAAGGAAAGGAATAAGAATAACAATAGGGCTCCCTTGCCCCTCCCTGGCCTGGTTCCACTGGCCTGAGAGTCCCACTTTATTTCTGTTCCTTTCTTTCTCAATAAAGGTTTTCTTTTTCTAAATAATAATAATAACAATAAAGACAAAAAACAAAAATGAAAAGACAAGGACAGACAAATTGGGGACACTTGGTGGGGAGGAGGAGGGGGAGGGTTGAGGGAAGATGGGAGCATGGGGAACTGAGGTAATGGTGCACTGGTGATATGGTGAAGGGGAATACATGTGGATTACAATTAATATCAAATATATATAAATTAAAGGGAAACAATAGAATAAAAAATGAAAAATAAATAAATTGAATACAAAGATGAAAAAAACTAAAAATGGCCTTTGTGTCTTGGGTAAAGTTCTTCCACTTCACAGTCTGAGACAGGAGTCTCTGCTAGTCCAGGACAGAAGTGTGTGCCTTAGCCCATCAAGGAACGTGAAGTCTTATCCAAGTCCTGGTTCCACCTGGATTTTATTGGATCCAGTCTTGGAAGCCAACTTTCTGAAGATGGTTGGCAAAAACACTTTCTATGGGAAAATGCAAGAGTGTGCAGCTGTGGTAAAAATACTAATATGCCTGGTATAGTCCAGTATACTCCAGATTCCAGCCCCAAAGTAGGGTGTTGCTCTGTTTACCCTGTCTGGAGCATCAATTTCACATTCCTTGTTTTTTGCACCATTTTAAAAACTTTGTCACCTTTTCATGACAACTTCTTGGTCTGCCAGTGGTAAAATGAACTGAAGGCAGAGCATTTAAATGAAAATCTAGACCAGGATGTAGAAAGTCCTACAAACCCAAAGTTCCTTCAGATTGAATTTTTGCCTGAGACCAGGCACTTGTGATCTGTTTTGACCTCAAGTTCTGTAATCCTAAACTCACTGGGTAAAAAATCAAAGATCGGTAAAAAGGCTGGTATCGATCCCTTACTGTAATGCCAAGTTCCATGCAGTTTTTTACTTATCCCCATTGCACCCCTATGAGTAGTATGAATAATCCCATTTTAGAATAAAGACTCAGACCAGAGAAGTAAGCAGCATGACTCTGAAAGTCACACAGCTAGAAAGTCTCAGTTGTGAAACCTGCACTCCGATCTACGTGAAGCCAAGAGCTTTCCACTAGATAAAAGCTCAGCTCCCGTTGCGATGTCCACAAACTGAATTGGATGAACAGTAACTGGTAAAAATCTACTATCACAATGGAACTGATGTTACAAAAGACACTGCTCCTCAGTGAAGTAGGCTGGTGACTTTGGCATGCACAGGAGTGGCCCTGCTTCCCTGCGACCCCAGAGTGAGCCCGGCACACCAGAAACTGAAGCCCAGTCAGAGTTCTGCGGCGTTGCCAGCATCCACATCACCTCTCCACCCAAGTGGGGACCCACTCTGTACAGAATGGTGCTCAAACCCCATGATGATTATTCAGGGTCAATTTCAAAACTGAATTTTCCAAAAATGACTCTTAGTTTTCAAGTGGTTTGAGTTCAGTGAAAAAATACTTTAAAATCTGTGCTATGTAGTATATTCTCCCTTCATCGGCATTTTAAATTTCCATGTATTTAAGTGAAACTCAATATGTGAATAAACACAAATTAACTCTTCAGATGGAGACAGTGGAAGCCAGTTATTTCTGAGACATTCTGCCAAAACCCTATTATAGTCTCTCCAGAGAGACAGACTGAGCTGTCTATTGACATTTGGCCTGAAGGCAATACTTTACAAACTCAGTGTCCATTTTTAATGAATTACTGCACATAAAAATCCAAAAAGAGAGGATGTAAAACAATAGTTCTACCCTAAAAATAAAAGGCACATAATCTGTGTCTATATGTCTCATTAGGAAGAATAGAAGTTGAGCTGCAAAGATATTTTATATCTTTCTCCCCTTTATTTTTTGCTTAAAGCATGTATTAGTTTTATAATTTTCTTAAAATGTAAGTAAATAAAAGAATTCTGAAAATAAAATAAGCAACATACCAAATGACATGAATAAATTCAGTCATTCAGTATTATCAGATGCTTTGCACATCCATAACTACAGCTGACTAAGAATGATAGGTCCGGTCTCCATTGCCATGTTACCAGAAGGCATGGCATACAGACAGCAAACCCGAAACCAAGTTCTGCCACACACACAAATATTTATTAGCCAGTAGGCACAAAAACAGTCTTTCCTGTAAGCTCCATTAAGTGACAGGGCTTGGAGCATTCCATGAAATGTTAAGTCAGAACAGATGTGACAGTAATCTGGCAGTGCTACTCAGCTACCATGCTGGAGGGATCAGGTTGCCCAAACCCTCCGTTAACACTTGGACGGAGTACAAACTGGTATACCTGGCTTAGGCACCTCTCCAAAGTTTATAATTTGCTAGCAGTACTGGATTCCTAAGCCCTATTCATGCAAGGGTAACAGCATATTTAAATAGTTCCAGTCAACCCATGGATCTTGAACACCATTCAATTCTCCGATGAAAAAAAGCTTCACAGATTTAATAGGTTTTATAGGGCACCCTCCAGGACAGAGCAGAGTTAAATATCATTAAAGTCTTATTGTATCCCCTCCAGTACCAAAGCTTCTGAAGAGAGTATGCCCAGGTAGGGTGTATCAAGCGTTAATCAACAACTCCACGAAGGATTAAGAACACATACAAACACACTCACGCACACACACGTGCACACCACTGACTATATTAAAATATTTAAAAGTAAATCTTCAGGGGCTTCCCTGGTGGCGCAGTGGGTTGAGCAACGCACTATGAGGCAAACCGCAGCCACTGCAGCATGAGTTTGATCCCTGCCGCCGGCCAAGGAGGGGACCCACATGGCGAGGCAGACCTCTCCTGTCTCATCTGCTGCTCCCCTCAGCAGTGTGTTTCAGTCAGTCTGCCTGTTCTGCTCCCTGCTCTGTCTCTGGTGGATCCTCTTACCCTCCACACCTCTGGCCTGCGCCCCAGTTCTTGTATGCATAAATAATCTTTTATTAAAAAAAGAAAGTAAATATTCAAAGTACAATATTTAAAAGTAGATTTTTGAGATACTATAACAGCTAGATAAAGCAAAAGAATGTAACACGGATGGACTTTATAAAGACTTGCAAGAGTATAACAATAGCATCTCTAGGTTCCTTCCATAAAACTGAGCATGTCTTTTCACCTTAGTTTGGATCTTAATTACACAAAATCACAGTTTAGTCTCCTCATTTTAAGTCCAAACAAACAGTGGTCCAGTAAGTGGCATGCCTCCCGGCCGTCCTGAGAATGAGCGGCAGAGCCAAAACTGGCACCAATGTTCAATCTTTCCGTGGCAACTGTGCAGCTTAAAGGTAACAGACTTCTGGGGGAAAGAAGGGATTTCTAAAAATAAAAACATGTAGGAATATTTTGTAGAAAATATGTAGGACAAAACAAAAATATAGCGATTTAATAAAATGCCATCCATAACTCCACTATTCAGATCGCTTTGCTTCCACTGCATTCCTTCTAGATAGTAAAGCAACATAGATCCATACCTTGACATTTTAATTTACAGTAGTAATATACTTTATGCATGGTCTATGAGCTGCTTTTATTTCATTTGGTTTTATATTGGAAACAATCCCTCATGACATTTAGTAGCCTTCCAAGTGTTTTTGTAATTGTTACATGATAATCCAACATAATCACCATTTGTTTATGCATTCCTCTACTATTTTACATAAAGTTTATCTCTGAGGTTTCATTATAACTCTAAGATGAACATTTTGCCCTTGGAATGTAAACACGACGAAGGTGAGTAGCTTGTTTGCCTCCTACTTACCAGTCACAGTAAGACCCCCAAAGAGTGTCTAACACACAGGTGGAATCAGTAAGGAAAGCAGGATGGATGGATGGACTGATACGGATGGATAGACAAACAGACTGAAGTGGATGGGCATTTTTATGTATAATTTCTCATAACTCTTTAGTTATAACATAATGGGCCTCCTGATGGCCCATCGGGTTAAGCACCACACAAAAAGCATCACAGCCACTACAGTTCGAGTTCGATCCTCAGCCAGGGAGTGACCCACATGGCGCAGCAGACCTCTCCTGCCTCACCGGCTGCTCCCCTCAGCATTGTATTTCAGTCGATCCACCTGTTCTGTGCCCCCTCTGTCTCTGGTGAATCTCTTCACCCTCCCACCCTCACACCTCTGGCCTGAACCCCACTTCTTGTATGCATAAATAAATAAATCTTTTTTAAAAACTCTTCAGTGTTAGTACTAACACTAATATTGTGATTAAGGTTGTCATATAAAATATAAGGTGAGGGGCCTCCCTGGTGGCACAGTGGGTTAAGCAATGCACTATGAAGCAAACAGCAGCCACTACAGCACGAGTTCGATCCCTGCTGCCAGCCAGGGAGGTGACCCACATGGCGCAGCAGACCTCTCCTGCCTCACCCGCTGCTCCCCTCAGCAGTGTGTTTCAGTCCTTCTGCCTGTTCTGCATCCCGCTCTGTCTCTGGTGAATCCTCTCACCTCCCGCGAATCTGGCCTGTACCCCAGCTCTTGTATGCATAAATAAATCTTAAAAAAAATAAAATAAAATATAAGGTGACAATTCATCTAAGAAGAGTCACTGTTCCAAATATATCAAAAATTTGTTCAGTTGTATTTACGATAAGTAAGAGCTGGAAACAACCTCAATGCCCAAAAATAGATGACTGGATCAAGAAGATGTGGTACATATACACGATGGAATATGTGGTGCCAGCAAGGCACAGAGCAGGTTCTCCATGATTCCGACACATGGGTCAATGAAGAGTCCTGGAGCCCTCCCTTGGTGGCTTTTTATGCTTTTATTGCATCTTTATATCAGAGGCGACCAGGTACATGGCAGGCAGGGGTGCTGGGAGGCCAGGAGGCTGGCAAGCCTCCTAGTCCTCAACGCATCTTCACACTCTCTGGGCTCTCTAGCTCTGGTCTCTGCTACTACCGCTGCTGCTCCTCTTCTCTCTGCCTCTGTCTCTCTGCTTCTCCTGGCGTCCTCGTGTCACCGCCCTTATGCGCCCTGTTTCAGCCCAGGTGCACTCACCTGCGCATGTCCACTTAGGCATGCATGCAGGACCTCAGGTGTCCATCATCACACCAATGGCGGGATGCCAGAAAAGTCTGAGAACTTTTCCATTTACCCTACAAATACTAGTCAGCACTCAAAAAAGATCAACTAGAGTCATTTGTAGAAACATGGATGGGACTAGAAGGGATTATGCTCAGCAAAATAAGTCAGAAGGCGAAAGAAAAACACTGGATGGTTACACTCCTAGGAGGAATAAAAGGGAACCAAATAAGGGACCAAAGAAAATACTTCTCTGAGTAAGGAAATAAAATATTCCTTATTGACATTTACCTGAAATTCTAATTTAACTTAACAAACCATATTTATGGACTGCTAAACATGACATGTCTAATTCTTGATGTATCCCGCTTCTCTCCTACCTCTGATTAGTCCCTCCCATGGCTTTTCCTGCTTTTGTCGTGACCTTCAGGAAGTGTATGATCTGGTTCCTGCCCAGTTAGTCCCCCCAGTGCCTCTCCCTTCTCCCGGCTCTGTGCATTATAGCCATCCTGGACTTGTCTCACCTAGACTTTCTTCCACCTGCCATGTTGCTTCCAACCACAGGATCTTTGTACATATCTGGCTTCTGCTGATAAAGTCTTTCCTTCTCTCTCCTATTTCTTGGTTCCCAAAGTCATTCCCAAGGGGATCTGTACCAAACTTTGCAGATCGGCTCAGATCCCTTTCTTCTAAGATATTACCTGCACTGTACACTTTTCCTTCACTATACTTACCATAGGTGACATAGTTTTGTATTTGTGATTTATGTGTACACATGAGAATCAAAACTTCATAGAGGTCAGAACACCATGTCTCTTTCTTATCAGTACCCTCCCAGCACCTGACAACAATTTCTACCAAAATGAAAACAACCAGACACTCAAATATTTACTGAATGGTAAATGAAAACCTCTGGGCTCATTAACATCTCACTCCTCCCAGAGCATCTCAAAAGAGTAACTCACTCCAGCTGGGGAAAAGAAGGAACTCAAACCCAATTTCTTCTTGGGGTAGATAATGAAGAAACTGCACTTGACCCCCATATTACACCACATATGACATGACATATAATTGCAGTCTTTTAGAGGCATAAAAGTGGCATAATTTAGGAAATGTAGGTAAACATGGAGTGAAAACTAAAAATCTCTGTCCTGTCATTCAAGCTAACTTTTCTTCTAGCTGATAATTTCCAAACTTACAGATCATGGAGATATTCACTCCTCCATCCAAGGCACCATATTATCCTGATTTTTTCCCTTAGTTTACTCCCCATGCTGGATTCTCTTCTTCTGTAAAGGCTAGATTTCTTTCTTTCCCCTCAATTTAAATTATTATAGCAATTTTCATTGCAACACAGATGAAAAAGTGAAAGGACCAGCTTCAACAAATATTCAACAAATGCTAACATATGCTCAATTTTCCTTCCTATCACACCCCCTCCACTTTCTTTCCCTTGGTTATTCTGAAACAAATCTCAGATTACATATTATTACATCCACGAATATTTCAGTACATATCATGAAAAGACAAGGATTTCCCTGAGTGTCTTACATATTGTTTTAACAATTGACTACTTCAAATTAGAATCCCAAATAGAGTCTCACATCAGTTTCATCCTTGTGTCTCTTAAGTCTCTAATCTATAGATTCACTCTCCCTATTCTCCCTGTGTTTTATTTTTGAAGAAACTTGGTCATTTGTCATAGACAATTTTCCACATCCTTAATTTATTAACTACATCCCAAAGGTACCATTTGACTTTTCCTTCTGGCCCTTACAGCTACAATCTGTAAACTGGCTGTTAAATCTAAAGACTTGATGGAATTTAGGCATCACTTTTTGGCAAGTTTATTTATAGGTTTTGTGTACTTCCCAATACATCATGTCAGAAAACTCATCACATTCATCACATCAGACTTTGTCTTTTGATGTGAGAAAGTACTCAGTGGGCTCAGCTGGGGGCAGCTTGAGCCACCCATTGCAAAGTCCCCTCAGCTTTCCACCCAGTAGTTTAGCACTATGGTGCTACCATTTCCCACCCCCTCCCATTAGGACTTCAAAGTGGTGACATGCTAATTCTATCATTACTTCTGAATTTACTAGCTGGATTTTTTTTCCACAAAAAAAGATATTTCCCTTATCCATTCTTTGGTTACTGTGAGGAACAATTCTTACAGGAAGAACAAGCTAAATGCTTGATATTTTTCCCCTCTTTAATCTTCTAGTTTTTAGAACGATCCAAGGTGACAGACTCTGCCAGAGGAAACAAATGAGTTTAGTTTTGTGCTTCCGTTAGCATTATGAACTCTGGATGCAGACACTGTCATGGGTTTCAGTACTGATGTCTCTGCTTCTGTGCCTTTTTCAAATGACTCCCCTAGCTTTGATGGCCTCCCTGCTGAAGGTTCCTCTGAACAGTTCCTGACTCACAACTGGCTCAGCTGTTTCTCCAGGGATGCTGGTCACGTGTACCATCTCACTCACCTACGGTTTCAATTTCCCCCTTTGATAATGAGAATCACTCCAAACAGAATACTTCTATTGCAGGGGGTCCAGAATAAGCCACTGTAGCATAAAACTATTTTGAGCTGAAGACATCTGAGTTCCTAAAATACCTTATCTGCCTAAAAGCTGAGTCTCCTAAAGGAGCTCAATTGATATAAATCTCCTCCCCCTGGAGCAACTTTCACCCACTCAGAGACAAGTTGGCACCACAAACATTGTCCCGAAATTATCACCTCTCCCATCAATTTTTTTAAAGGCCCATTTATCTTTCCAAGAAGTCATTTGTTTTTCCAAAAGCATCTTTTCCCCACCCCTTCCCTGTTAAGACAGTACATTAACCCCCAATTCGAACTGCCCTTTTGAGTCACATTGCTTTGTAAACTTCCACAAGTATGTATGAGATTAAAAATCTGTTTTCTCCTTGGTTGATCTGTCAGTTTGAGTTTCGATCACAGGCCCCTAATTACAAACCTAATCAGCTAGAGGAGACAGTTTCCCTCTTCACCACTGTTCAGATTTTCTTCTATACTATAATCTGTGTATTTAACAGGTTTTGGACATTGCTATCTCTACACCCAGTAAACACATTTCAAACTCAACTGGTTCAGTTATAAACTCACCATCTTTCCCCACACCTACTCCTTAATGTGTCCTTCTGCCACACTTGGGTCAGGTCAGAACAAAATTCTCAAAAACATGGACTTCTGCCACACGCTCGTTAAGACGTCCTGTCCGTGCGCTTTGGTTACACCAAGCCTCTAACAGCTTTGCGTGGAATGTTTGAGGACACTGACACAGATGCCCACCCATGTCCCCTAACATGCATGAGCCAATGAACAAAACATCTTTGAAGAAATCTGGCTGCCTGACCAGGCTGGTATAGAAGATGGCGAGAACATGGTTTTCTGGAGCATGAAGTTGAATCTGATCTTATTTTGACACAAGCTCAACAAGAGGCTGACATATAAAAATTCATTGAGTTATGAGGATCCCCTCTGAAAAAGCTGGCCAGGCCACATAGAAGAAGTTCCCCTGCTGGCATAGAAAAGGGAGAACTGTGCCAGGAGACACAGGGCTTTCCAGGTGGGCACGCATAGGCAGCAGCACAGACACACTTGGGGCAGTAGAAGTAATCTGGGAGGAAGCCAGTCACCAAAGACATCAGACCAGAGTAACAGGAAAAGCTTATAGTTGAAGGACAAGTCATGGGGGATGATAAGCACGGAGCTTCCAAGAGAAGAAAAGACGCCCTGCCAGGCAATCAGGTGGGGCCTTAGACAGAGATTCTGAACAGTGTGAACTTACACTCCCACACACCTGAACCTGGGGACACAGCGGGCACGAAAGCCTCACCTTAGTCTCCCCATGCTCAGACCCCAGGCTCATCAACGACTCTCAACTCTCTCCCTCTCTGTACCTAAGACCCCTCTCTTGGCAGATCGTTTCTCCCCTGGATCACTGCGTGGCCTCTCAAGCAAGCTGTCTCATCTCATTCCCCTTCGAGTATTCCATTTTCTTTTTACTTTGCCCCTCCCCACCAATAAAAAGTGCAGGAATTTGAACCCACCACCAAATACATTTATGTTCAAGTTTGAAAATGCCCCACTGAACCAAAATGTGTCTATTAAGAACATGCACAAAAGACAAATGTTAAATGATGAAAATAAATGAATATACTAACATTTTCTTTCATTCTCCCCAATCAATTGTCGTACTATTTCTAAAAAATTACCTGCAACATTATTGAAGGAGCTTTGGTTTGGACGTGCAACTGATATATTATTTAGATGAATTTAGGTTATTGAAAGTGAGTCTTAGTAACCTAAAAAGAGAATATTCTTTGGGCTGAAAATAACAGAAAAGAGATGAGTGACTGTACCTAGTCATCTTGTATCCAAGATGTCATCTTTGACGGAGACTGAAGATAAATTTATTTCCTTACTATCTCTATTTAAATTCAATCTACTTGGGCCTCCCTGGTGGTGCAGTGGGTTAAGCAACGCACTATGAAGCAAACCACAGCCACTGCAGCACGAGTTCGATCCCTGCCTCCGGCCAGGGAGGGACCCACATGGCTAGCAGACCTCTCCTGCTGTGCCCGCTGCTCCCCTCAGCAGTATACTTCGGTTGATCTGCCTGTTCTGCTCCCTGCTCTCTGTGGTGAATCCTCTCACCAACCCCCACACACCTCTGGCCTGTACCCAGTGCTTGTATGCATAAATAAAATGAATCTAAAAAAAAAAATAAAAATAAATTCAATCTACTTAACATGCTCTTTGCCCACAACTTAACTAAATATATCTGGCTGGATTTTAACTTTCTTATCTGGCCCTGAGATATAAAATACAAAATTGGGTGACTACACGATCATCAGATGTGGCTTAGGTGGAAACCATTCAAGTCAAATGTGGGTGTTGGGGGATAAAAGCTAAGGACAGCGTTACCTCTCCTTGTGTTGAGGACCCTGCTGCCTGGCAGACTATGGCCTTTAAATAGCAAAGATGGTTCTTGCAAGACCAAATCCAAATACCAACTTAGCTGACCTCAACCGTGCCTTTAGAATAGATCTAGCAGACATCATTTAAGACTTGGGACTGCTTTTTCTGTTTTCCCATCAAAGCAAATTAGCTTTTTAAAAAACAGCATTTCAAGTGACTGAAGGTTTTGTGCCGTGAATGTTGTGAATTCTTTGTCACCCCCAATTTCTTTCACAATTCAGTACATTCCTCCGGGAGGTTACTGGCATGGGGCTTGACAGTTTAAATGGCAAAACAGGATGTGTCTCCACCAGGGCCCCTGCTTTGCTGTAATCTACTGGAATTAATTGGTCTTGGGGGTTTTTTGGTAATGATGACGATGGTGGTTTGTTATTTTTTTTCCTCTTTCTTTCTCTTTTACTTAAGAGTCTCAGATGGGCAGACATGGAAACAGCTTCTCATTTGCATAGTGCTTGGCCGGCCAGGGTGAGCTGAGGACACACCAAGTTGCCTTCTTGGCAAAGGCAGGAAGTCAGCTGCAAGAAGCTACCACTTTTCAACCCTGGGTGGCTATTTCTTTCTTTCTTTTTTTTTTTTTTTTCTCTCTCTCTCTCTCTGTCATTCATTTTGGAAGAAAATAAATGTTTAATTTCAAACAGAGCACAAAAACCTGAAAGGGAGGTTAAAGAAAGCTGCCAAATGCTCCAGGCTGGCCCCATAATTCTTGCCCCCACTTTTTTCCTCCTATTTAATTAGAGATGCCAAGCCATCAACATCAGAGACTGGTTGAAAAGACCTAGTGGTCTTTGGCCATGCCAGAGGAGAGACAATTAACACTGACAGCACTCCAACATCTCCTTTCCACACTGCAGGGAGCTGGCACTGAGGGGTGCAGCACCCCGTCCAGCCAATGGGGCAAGTCCAAATCCAAGTTTCTTTGTCATCCACCTAAGAGAAGCCCCTTGTTTCAAGTAACACTTCTGCACCAAGGGGGAGACATTTCAGTAGAAGTTGCGGACACTAGAGAAATCGCTACATTCTTTCAAAGCAACTTGGTTCTTCTCACTGATTTGCACATATAGAATAGTTCTCTTCCCTCCCCCCCCATATTTTTCTCTAGATTTGAATCTCTTTAAAAAAAAAAAAAACATTTCCTTCCAGTTGACCATGTAATCTGCAGCTCAGCTGTCTGATACTGAGACTCCGTATGAAACCTGCCCAGAGACACGGCGGGGAAGCTTGCTCTGATGTGGGCACAAAGAGGCGGGCTGGCATGAACTAGAGGAAACTGGGTTCTGTGTGGGGCCCAGAGTCATGTGATCTCTCTCAGATAAAAGAACAACAAATTCTTCCCCGGCAGAAGCAGCAAAAACACAATATACAACATACTTGCACGATGGCTCATTACAAGAAACAAAAGAATAGTGGGATATTGCAACACAGTTATAAAGTGTGTGGTAGTAATTCTTCAACATGCCTATAAACTTCACTTTTAATGAAAGGTCTCATCACTTTTATAACAATTGTGCACTATCTTATTCCCACAGCAGAATGCAAAGGTCCCTGCACACTGATAACAGATGGATTCTCAGACCATCAGATAGCTGCTGTACATCATGGAAACACAATGACTGTTTCGACAGCTTCCTGACCTTCTCCACAGCTGGATGCCCGCTAGCCCCTAGTCCCTGACAGCAGCATGAAAGTGACAAACGATTTGATTCACAGTTGTACCTCCACAAAATTAAAATAACTTAATTATCATCGAATAAAACCTTTGTTATAGGGCAGGGAGAGGAGCACCCCAGAACCCCCAAGCCTGCCTTCTCTGAATGGGTTTTGCCATTCGCTGCATTAAGACAAACACATAAAACCTTTAATAGAAAGGAATTTTAATACAACTAGGGTACAATAAAGAAAGAACAAAGCATATAGTTACTAAGTTAAGTATCCAAAGTTACCCATCTCCTTGAGGGTAAAAGTTTAGCTAAATAGGACTGGCCCAAAGCAAGGCCCAAAAACCTGCCGCACATTTAAAGGCTCTTTCAGTAAAGACCCATAAAAAAGGGTTAGAAAGAGTTAGACAAATTTGGGAGGAAAAGAGCAAAATTAAAATCAAGATGACAACTGCTATTGTGAACCTCCCCACAAGTCTCTCACCCACATCTGTTCCAACCAGTCCAAAACCAAAAAGCAAGCACAGTTTCTTCATATGTCCCTCTGCTCCATGTGCCTCCTCCAGGTCTCCTTGCTGTTCTCCATCTTCCTTTTTCTTCCTTCTCTCCTCTCTGCAAAAATCTCTTTTTCCTCCTCAGCTCCACCCACTTAGGGCAGAACCAGGATTTTTGGAACTTCCCCTTTTCCTGGGACCACCCTATTACACCTTCAGGGTTTATATGAAGATCAACACCAAAACATGGTATCCTATGAAGGGCTCAGGATAGATATCAACCTGTGTGGCAGAATAAATTTGTAATTCAGATATCTGGCAAAGAACGGTCACCTACAGGCGTTCATCCTTCTTCACTATGATTATATCTGGAGAAGAGGTTATTTGAAGGATAGATATATATGAGTTGATAGAATAAGTCGTAATCTAGAAAGGTGCCATTTCTATTGACCACAAGAGTTGTATTTCATTAGTCTTTGTCATGAAAATGACTTCCTTATAGTCATGACTTTTAACATCACACATTTTTTCTGGGCTTTTAAGGATGTGTTTAGAGGACAGAGAAAATATGTACACATTATGCAAAGCCTTAAATCACAGCTATCCAATGAATTTTTTCAGAGAATCTACCTTGTGTCTATGCAATCCACACACATTCACTGGGATGAATTCTGTTTGTCATACACACACAAAAGCCACTGTAAGCAACTGAGAAAGGTGGTTCAGTGTGTAGGTTCCTTTAGAATGCGATAGACATATCCAAATATTACTCTACATTTAGTTCTCTGACCTTACTTAACTATTTTTATGCTTGAAGTATGGAATAGCGATAACAGTACTTAAGTCAGAGGGTTCGTGTGAGGTGTGTATAGATGCACACACACATTTAGATAATTTGTAAAATTATATTTTGTATATATAAAGTATTTAGCATACTTCAAACATGCCATAAGTAAATGACGGATAAGTATATAGACATTCAATATTTTTAAGGGAAAGATAAGCTTATTCTTCATCATAACCTTCCCTCGATTTGGTTATGTTTGGGGAAAATAACACTCAGAGGAGGCAAGGGGAGTGCCTCAATTTTATTCCACTCTTTGCTACCCAACATCACAGTGCCATCCACTATATTTTACCCAACATCATTTAACCACTGTCTATGAAAAAAAAACACTACTTTTCTAACTTGCTGGGGCAGTGGTAGAGATAGATCATTTCGGCCAAGACTACTGTCTTCTTAAAATATAAAAACCTATTTTATAGCATAGTTCTTATCATAATCCTTAACAATGAACCTTCATAATGTTATACAGTTTGCTTACAACTATCCTCCCCTAGCCTTTCCCCTCCCCCCCAACTTCCCTTATATTGATAATTAAACCAAATTCTACCTACTTTTGCCTTCATTGGCATCAATAAAACAAGAGTCACCACTCGGGGGATCTGAGGCTAAAAGATTTGGAAGAAGTATCTTGACCTTCTGCCAGTTTCACAGGGTCATACAGTGATGAAATAAGTAAGCAAGAGGTAGAGGTAAAACAAATTAGATGATATTTAAAGTTATTTTCAATTCCCTGGTTCTGAGATAAGAATGGATACTGAATAAGCAAATAGCCTCTAACAAAGTTCCTTACCCAAAAGCCCTGAAGAAGCGAAGGCCACCTGTGGTGGTGCTGTTAGGTAATCAAAGAACCTGACTACTAGTTTACCAGAGGGCTGAACTGAGGCACTTAAGAGTTGCCTCAGCACCAGCACCACCCCAAGCATGTGTTTTGCTTGCCTTCCCAGCTCCCAGAATCTGCCAAAGGACTTATCCCCCCGAGCTAAAAGCTGTGGCCAGGTCCATTTGAATATGCATCTGAGTAAAAGCAGTTAATGCCGCTATACAAGATTGGGGGTGGGGGGGCGACATGGAAAAACCCTCTTGTCTTGCAGGTAACCAATAAGGCAAGGCCTATTAAGTAAGTTCCCTTAGTTATGAAAAATGTCATCTACCAACACTGAGTGAGCTGCGTTTTTCTGCAGCCTCTCCTCGTCATCCATGTAGAGAAGCCAGTTTCAGGTTATACCTGGATTGTGACCCAACAGATGAGTATCTCCTCTTGCCCCACAGGCACCTTAGATCCCTGCTCGCTTCTGGACCCTTTCCTTCCTTCCTCCTCTGGTACTAGAGGCTTCTTAGTTCTCCAGAGGCTCTGGCAGGGTTCCACACCTAAAATTCAGATTTGGCCAAGCTCTGTATCACCTGAAGGAGGCATCATCTCTAAATTCTCCAACCTTCTCTTCCCACTCAACACGTGGATGTGTGGGGGGAGGGTACTTACCGTCCTTTTTTAATCAGGAGGAAAAGACAATTACTGACACGGATGAGGTGGAAAAGCAAAACCTCTGCAGTCACCTGAACTCGCTGATTAAAGAGACCATCAGGCATAGGAGGTAAACCAGACAGGACCATCCAGGATGCCTGCCCCCCCACCACACCAACTGGGTCCTACCTCTGGTTTTGACAAAGGAAGGACACAGGCTTATAGAAAATCCTAATGAGCCAATCCCATTGTGCCAGCTGTCAGAAGTCCCACACTTGGGCCTCC
The DNA here is from genome assembly GCA_019455555.1 of Galemys pyrenaicus. Classification (NCBI taxonomy): domain Eukaryota; kingdom Metazoa; phylum Chordata; class Mammalia; order Eulipotyphla; family Talpidae; genus Galemys; species Galemys pyrenaicus. The sequence continues at coordinate 10,959,612 of JAGFMF010011694.1, forward strand.
CTGGTGGCGCAGTGGGTTAAGCAACTCACTGTGAGGCACACCGCAGCCACTGCAGCAGGAAGTTCAATCCCTGCTGCCGGCCAGGGGGGGGACCCACATGGCGAGGCAGACCTCTCCTGCTGTGCCCACTGCTCCCCTCAGCAGTGTGCTTCCGTTGATCTGCCTGTTCTGCTCCCCGCTCTGTCTGTGGTGAGTCCTCTCACCCCCCACACCTCTGGCCTGTACCCCAGTGTTTGTATGCATAAATAAATCTTTTAAAAAAAAAAAAGAAGTCCCACACTTACCTGAATCAGGTGGGACAGGAACGAAGCCCAGCCATACCGGCCCAAGACACAGGTCCAAAGGGGCCCAGATGCTACACAGGTCAGGGATGCTACTTCCACAAGGTCCATGCTGCTGTGGCCACTTTGCCCCCAGAGCTCTCTGCCGAATCACAATCACGTTACAGTAAGACCACACTTACACCGGGCCACCTGCCCAGCTCCTGCCTCCAGATACGTCTGCACTCAGTGGACAAGCTGAATGTGGCAGCCACTGGAAGCATCGCATGCGCACGCAAACGCACGTCCCACACACACCTTGGGAGCTCAAACACACCTGTGCACAAGTGCGCTCGCCAGTGCGCACGCGCACATCTTCTTCACCAGCTGGATGCTTTCATTCCCACCTTGTTTGGACCTTCGTGTGCCCTGAACTCAGATTCAGGGCCAAACAGGAAGCAAAGTGGAATGACGTTAACATCAAGACAAAGGGCCTCCCTGCAGCAGCCTAGTACCTGGCAGCACCCAGGTATCTGACACCTCTCTCCATCACTCAGTCTCCAGCAACCTCAGCCTAGTGCCAGGGACCTAGTAACCTGATGTCTGGGCCTCCAACTCAGTGTGCGCCTCTTCCTGCTCAGTTCTTCTGAACTCAGATTTAAGGACTTTCACTGCCATCCAGCCTCTACTGAAACCATCCCCAAAGCCAGATTTAAATCCCTGGGCTTCACAGCCTTGCCCATCTGTAGGGTCAGAGAAAAGTTGTCAGGCTTTTCCACCCTCCCACCATTGGTATAATGATGGACACCTGCGGTTCTGCACGCATGCCTAAGTGGGCATGCGCAAGTGGGTGCACCTGGGCTTAAACACGGGGCATAAGGGCGGCATCATGAGGACACCAGCAGAGCAGAAGCAGTGGCAGGGACGAGAGGCTAGAGAGCCCAGAGGGTGAAGATGTGCCGGGGGCTAGGAGGCCTGCCAGCCTCCTGGCCCCTGGCTCCTGCCGTGTACCTGGTCACCTCTGATAATAAAAGCATAAAAGCCACCGAGAGCTCCAGGACTCCCTCCTTTACCTGTCTGCTCAGAATCATTGAGAACTTAACCTTATGTCCCTTACTGCCACCACACCATCTCACCTACACAGCCCATTGGTCCCTCCAATGTCACCCACCTCCATCACTTCTGCCAGGAAATCCAGCGTCTCACTTTAAACATCTCCATAGATGACTAGCGCTCTCCCAAGTCTAAGTGTGTGACTGGTTAATTCTCCCCATGTGAAATACCAATTTTAATGGTATTTGCTCTTAGGAAGTTCTTACATACCCAGAAAAATTCCGATTATTCTATCTAGACCTAGCTCCACACTGATGCCCACTTCTAGGCCAGCTGGAGCATGTCCAGTAAATGCAAGCCCATAAGGTCCAAAATAAATCCCCTGTAATGGGAGTGAGGAGAGAGGAAGGAGGGAAGAGATGCAAGGAATCCCTAGTGCATAGATGCACGTGATCAAGTAGCTGACATTTCTATGGTTGTCAAAGTATGAGATGGGTATTGCAGCTCGCTTAATGATTAGTATGCCTGCCATACAGGTCAGTTTTTTCTCTGTCTTGCAAATACCAAAGCTTCAGACTAGTTGAAGGAAAAGTGGGGCTAATCTTACAAACACAAATAGATTGGGATGCAGAAGGCTTCTCATATTGGTGGATTGTGGATCTATCTAGCTACTCCATACCCTTCTCCAAGCCATCATGATGGATCCTTTTCTCTTTCACCTCTTCAGCTTCTTCAAGAAAAAGAAAAAAAAAAAAAACTGCCAAGGCTGGTTAGTAAGACATGATACTTAGTAACCACTTACTGACGGGCACACAGAGAATGTGTAATCTGCATTCTGCAACTGGGAAAAATCAGGGTCCTCATAATTGGCAGGCACTGCCAATCTTTGGATCTGCCCTGTGCACTTGACTTCCATGCATTTTTAATATCTTGGTCCAAGTGGTGCTCATTCAAGTGACTGAGTCTCTGGTTAAAGATTAAAGCAACTTGATTCACTGGAATTTAAGCTTATCAAAGCTACTGATCGCATTCCTGGACTGCATTTTATCGTCACTGGTCTATACTCTTCGCTTGGGTAATCTCATATGATATTGCAGTTTCCAATAGTACTCACTTTCTGTCATCTCAAAGTTCCTACTTACTACATCTAAGATCCAGACCCATCTACCAGTGCCCATCTGATGATTATATGTGGATCATTCACAGGCATCTCAAACATAGTGTACCCAAGCTTGAACGGTTGCACCCCTCCCCAACCACCTCCAATATGTTCCCCCTCCAATGTTTTGTGGTATTTTTCCTCTCTCATTGCCAGAAACCAGGCTATATCATCCCCCACACTTCCTTGCCTATCTTCCTTACTTACCTCCCCCATCTAGTCCATCACCCCAGTTCAGTGGTGTCAACCTCAAGTATGAACTGTGAAATTGTCCACTTCTTTCATTCCCATTGCTCCATCTTGAGTCAAGCCAGCCTGCCCTTTCACCAGGGCTATTCAGGAACCTGGGTGCAGGTCTCCCCTACCCCTCATTTTGCTTCCTGTCCCTATGCCCCATTATGACTTTCCTGTGCAACAACCATAACAAATTGTTTTAGTTGTGGTAAAATATGCATCCATGAACTTATCATTTTAAGGGTGCAGTTCAATTCCTTGTTTATGTCATTATTACCACCATCCATCTTTTTCACCTTTCCTAGCTGAACTTTTGTACCCATTAAATAAGAACAGCAACCCATTCTCTCTACCCTCCCCCAGCCACTGATAACCACCACTCTCCTTTCTGACTTGATGAATTTGACCACTGTAGGAACCCAGGAACCTCATGTAAATGTAATCATACAGTGTTTGTCTGCTTGTTACTGACTTGGTTGACTTAATGCAATCTTTTCAGATTTCATCGTTGTTAGAATTTCATTTTTTTTGAGCAACCCTACACTATTGGTGGGAAGGTATACTGGTCCAACCCCTATGGAAAATAGTATGGAAGTTCCTCAAAATATTAAAAATAGATCTACCATGTGATCTAGCAATTCCACTCCTTTCTATTTACCCGAAGAATGCAAAAACATCAATTTGAACAGACATGCACATGTATGTCATTGCAGCACTATGTACAATTACCAAGTTATAGAAACAACCCAAGTGCCCAACAACAGAGCTGTGAATAAAGAAGATGTGATATACATACACGAGGGAATATTATATATTTTTTAAAAATGAACTCTTGCCATTTGTGAGAACAGAGAAGAATTATGCTAAGTGAAAAAAGTCAGAAGAAAGACAAATACTAGATAAGTTCATGTATATGTGAAAAACAGAAAAACAAGACAAAAAAATAGACAAAACTATAGAAATCTACCTGCAGAATTGAGGCTACCAGAGGTGGAGTTTTGGGGTTGGAGGAACAAAAATGAAACAGGGAAGGGGTTCCAATGGCCTATGATAGAGAATTATGGATGCTTTGGAGGCGGGTGTAGTGTGGTGACAGCCATCTGAGGAGGTGTGAACCTAAATTATATGTAGTATAGTAAACTAATGTTACAGCAACAAAATATGTGAAGATAAAGCTTAAAAGTTTTCACCAACTAAAAAAAAAGTCTCTCCTTTTTAAGGCTGAATAATATTCCATGGTCATATATGTCATGTTTTGTTCTTCGTTCATTTGTTGATGAATGTGAGGTTGTTTCCACCTTTTGACTATGGAGAGGAATGCTGCTAGGAAACACGAGCGTACAAGTTATCTGTTTGATTCTCTGCTTTCGATGTTTTTGAGTGTGTGCCAAGGAGAATAAACGAATCAAGTTGAATCTGATTTTTTGAGGCGTCATAACAAAGATTTTAAGAGATTAGTTTTAACACTTAAAGTGTTTGATGATTTCCCATTGTAGCTGGTAAGCTGGTAATCAGAAGTTCTGATTCTGACAGCTCCACCTTAGCGTCATTTCACTCAGCTCTTCTCACCTTACTTCTCACCTTGTTCCAGCCTCACTTGTCTTCTTGCCTCACTCCAGAGCACAAAGCTCTCACCTTCTCACACAGGCATTTCCTGTGCCTGGAAGTCCCTTTCTTTTACTCTCCTCAGTCTCAATTTAAATATCAACCCAGGAGAGCACCCCTAAACTTGTCCTAGCACATCACCAACTACCCGTCTAAACCTGAGGCATGGCTATGAGCTGTATCTCCCAGTGACTGTGGGAGGACCATGAGGTCGGGGTCCTGACTCCCACTCTCAGCTTACGTGGCATCAAGCATGTGGTGGAGTGAATGAGGAGCCCTGTTACCTATGGACTTGGTTGTTATTTTTCTTGCTGCTGTTATGCATTAAGCTTTAGCTTAATCATAGTGACACATGACAGACCTGCATGAAAGGTCAGTTGAGCGCCTCCTGTGGGGGTCTGTGCACTCTGTATTTGCCATGCCATCAGCTACGGATGAAATACATTTCTCCCCATAATTTATTCGTTGGAGCTCTAATGCGCAGTGTGATGGTATATAAAGGCAGAGCCATCAAGAGGTGATCCAGTGGTGAGAGTGGAGCCTGGTTCCATGGAATTTAGTGCCCTTTGAAGAAGAGAAAGCAGAGTTTGAGCTCTCTTGAACACACCAAAGAAAGGTCATGTGAGGGGCCTCTGTTGGTGCAAGGGGTAAGCACCTCACTATGACACATCCACAGCCACTGCAGCACAAATCTGATCCCCAGTCAGGGAGGGGACCCACATGGCACAGCAGACCTCTCCTACCTTGCCTGCTGCTCCCCCCAGCAGTGTATTTTGGTATATCTACCTGTTCTGTTCTCCACTCTGTCTCTGGTGAATCCGCTCACCCTTCCACCTCCCCCACACACACACCCCTCTGGCCTCTACCCCAGTTCTTGTATGCATAAATAAATAAATCTTAAAAAAAATTTAAAAAGGCCATGTGAGGACACTGGGAGGATGCTGCCATCTGTAAACGAGGAAGAGGGCTCTCACCAAACACCCACCATACTGGCCCCTGATCTCAGACTTCCAGCCTCCAGAACAGTGAGAAAATAAATGTCCGTGGTTTAAGCACCTAGTCGAAGATATTTTGTTTGGCAGCCAGACCACACTAAAACACTATCTACCTCAAACCATCATGTTACACTCAGCTGTGTGATTGGAACTTGGTTTGGAGACATCCCTTCAGCACAGTTGTCATCCATCTCATAATGTGACTGGTTGTTCACAACCCATATCTATCACCAGACTTAAATTAGCTGGGGTAGGAACCATCTGTTTTGTTTTTTGTTTTTAATTTTGACTATGTTTAACCCAACCCAGAGCTATATACTAAACAGACTAATTTTAAAAATAAACCGAAATGATTTGGTGATTTAGTTTGAACATAAAAGTTTTGTAATTTATGATCATATTTTCTCTCAAAAAACAGTTTCAAATCAACTTGGGTTTCTCAAAAGTTACAAGATTGCTGAACATTTAAAATTGCTATCTTTCCATATTTCAATAAGAGCAAACACAGAGATGTACTAATTATGCTAAGTAATGAGCAGTTTAAGTGAGCACATCTCTATCTTTGTGAATATTTTATCATCATGCAGACTGTTTGTATATGTCAGTTAAATGCCTCTGTGTATATATGAAAGTTAATGATAGCTGCCCTTTACTGAGCTATTAGATCTTGTAAACCCTTACTTACCCTACCCTAAATGTTTTACACATATGATATAATTTAATCTTCACATAATCCTGCAATATAAGAATTTTTACCTCAGGCTTATGGAAATGGATTTTCACAAAGACTGAAGAGCTCCCTAAGGCTATACAGCAGATGAGAGGTAGCACCAAGATTTGAACTCAGGGCTGACTGATTTCAAAACCTATGCCCCTACATATTTTTCCTGGGTGTTAACAGTTGGCTCCTCTGTGGCATTCAGGCTCAACTCACTTCTTTCATTGATGCATCCACAATGAGAATGAAAGCAACCTTGTCCTTTGAATCAGTCTTATTTCTCAAGCTGGGAGAACTCCATGAGGACTGAAGTCTGTTTAAGGGAAATATCAGGTCATAAAGCTGTCTAGACAGGCTAAGGTATGCTACAGTAAGAAACAACCTCAAGAATCCCAAAGATCTACAACCACAATTTCTAGCTCACATATCACATAGGTCAGTAGAGACTCAGCTCTATGTCCCATTCCTCAAGCTGGTGGCAGTCTCTCTCTGGATCACTCACTGCCTATCTTCAGACAAAGAGAAAGAAGGATATGGTGAAAACTCATCATGACTTTGCTGGCCAAAGCAAGTCACAGGGCCAAGTCCCCTAACACAGGGTGAGAGAGCCAAACCCTTGGCCAGGAAGGAACAACTGCTACTTTAAACAATATTATCGCTTGTATAGGGTTTTTCTTTTTAATGGATGAAGCAGATTGTTTCAACCTACAAGAGCATTTTGATTCTTTATTCCACAAATCACAACACTGTGCTGTTCCCACCAGAACACCATAATAATTATCTTTTTATTAATTTAAAAAGATATGGACAAGCAAAGTGGATGAGGGGTTAAAAAGTACAAACTTCCAGTTACATGAAGGCAGCAAGAGCACAGGGATTGAGTTGATGGTGCACTGGTGAAATGGTGGTGGCAATTCCATGGGGACTACAATTGATGTCAAATATATATAAATAAATTAATTTTTTAAAGTACAAACTCCCAGTTATAAAATAAGTAAGTTCTAAGGATCTAATGTATAGTTTGGTGACTATAATTAGTAATACTGTATTGTATATTTAAAAGTTGCTGAGAGTAGTTATTAAAAGTTATCATCACAGGAAAAAATATTTTAACTATAGGATGATGGATATTAACCTATTTTGATGATTATTTACAAATATTGTATATACTCTGATATAAAAATATCAAATCATTGTGTTGTACACCTGAAACTAATATACTGTTAAATGTCAATTACATATAAATAAAAAGTTCAAACAAGTCATTTCATCTAAGAATTTCAGAGTCACATATATTTACAGACTTTTTAAGGTGGATGAAACCAAGACCTTTTTAATAAGCATATCACATTTATATAACGAGACTGGTTTTGCAAAATACAAATACAGATTTCTATATACATATGCATTATAGTTTTTGAGTAAGTCATTAATTCAAAATTTACTACTAAGAGTTGACCCTCTCTCTTCACCAAAGTTCTTCAGTTCCCACTGGACTAGTTTTTCAATGTTGTCACTTGAGCTTAAGAAGTCCTTGGGTTAGCAGGGCCACTTCCCCACGCCTGGTGACTATTTGGTGACTATTCAGCATGTTCTCCTGGGTCAGGAGTTCCCCCTGTGGTTAGTTACCATTTTTCCAAGCATTTCATTTCATTTTTCTATGATCTACTGTACTCATTAAAAGTTTTCACAACTTTTTTATATGACCTGAACTTACCATTGAAAATATTAAATTTTCCAGCAAGTCCTTATCTTAGAGGTAACTTGCATATTTTCATTCCCTAGTTATACACAATATGGGTGCTATATGTACAGAGAAATCAGTAACAGTGTGGGCAGCAGCAAGCCAGGCCATATTGGGCCTCTAACAGTCTTCCCCAGTACCGGGGCAGCAGTGGTTTCCGGTTTAGAGACAGGGTCGTGAGTTTCCAGTGGCCATAGCTCCTTTGGACCTGCCCACCAAGCTTAGGGAGTGACATCAGTATCTGACGACAGCTGTTGCTCAGGTGGAATGGCACCCTGGGAGCCAGGACCTGCTTACCGTGTTTGAATCAGTCGCTGGATCTGCATCTCCACTCTGCTAGTGATCAGCTCTGGCACCTTGCTTAGCTGCCCTCCATCTCATCTCCTACCTTCATAAAAAGTTTTTTTTTATTTTAATGAAAAAAAAAAAACTCACAAGGTTGTTCTGGATGTCAGAATTAATGAGATCCTGGATAACTCAGCAGGTAGACCATGTGATGCTTAGCTGGTTAATAAAGGCAGACACTGAAAGAGTGGAGGCTTTATTGTGTCCACTGCCACATCACAGGACCCCTGCAGTGCTTGGCCCATATTTGTTAAATGAAGACTTAGGGGTCAAGGGCAGGAACTGTCTATCTGCTTTAGCCCTGTCTCCTCAGTGCTTAGTCCGGTGCCCGATACAGCAAACACTCTCAAAAAATAGTTGTCAAATGAATGAGTTAACAAATATAGCATGCATAGTATATTATCTTGTGCAAGACAAGTATACAAAGAATGTTAACAATTCGCAACATAGGACTCTCATTGTCCCACCTCTTCCCATTTATACTACCCACCTGATAGTCTCTGGATGTATTATAGATCTCTTTGCACATCTGTACTGACTCCTACCTTCAGCTCTGGGGTCCTATTAAGCTGCAAATGATTTTATCCTGGTTGCCCACATATCATCTACGGCTGTGCTGTCCTGCACTCTAACCACCAGCCCCAAGTGGCTATTCAAATTCAAAATTAATTATAACTAAACATTTAAAAGTTTGGTTCCTCAGTTGCACAAGCCAACTCGGTAGCCACATGTGGATAACTCCCATTGCAGAAAGTACAGATCGAGAAGAACTTTCCACCATCACAGAAAATTCTATCAAACAGCACCACACAGACAAAAAACTTACTACCAGATAAAAATTCATTTTCATGAAAAAAGTGCCATGAGTATGATATCCTCTAATATTTCTTGTACCTTAAGCTCAAGATATTTCCCAAGTATCTCAAAATACATCAGTGAGAAGAGGGTGAGGGCCAATTTTATGCATTAACTTGCCTGGGGCATGGATAACGAGATATCTCATTGAACATTATTCAGAGGATGTCTACCAGGTGTTTCTGGGGTGTCTAACCATTTGGGCTGCTATAGCAGAGTACCATATATGGAGGTGGTTTGTAAACAACAGCGATTTATTTCTCACAGTTCTGGAGTCTGGGAAGTCAATATTAAGTTAGTCTCCAGTTTCTGACTCATCTGTAACCTCATATAGCAGAGGAGGTTCAGAGCTCTCTGGGGTCTCTTTTATCAGTGTCCAATCCCATTCACATGGGCTCTGTCCTCCTGACCTATTGACCTTCTAAAGACCCCACCACCCAATACAATTGGAATGAGCATTAGGTTTTGACATCTAAGTTGGGGCTGGGGAGGAGGCGGGAGGGAGACATGAAAATGCAATCCACAGCATGGAAGGCATTAGCATCTGAACTGGCAGACAGTAAAGCAGATTGCTCAGCCCCACAGTGGCTGGGCCTCTTCCACTCTCTTAGAGAGTGAACAAAAGACTGATAAGGAAGATTTGTTTTCTCTTGCTCTGGCTGCCTTCAAACTGGGACTTCAGTCTTCTCCTGCTTCAAGACTTGGACTCCTACTGGGACTTGCACCATCCACTCCCCTGCATTTCCAACTTGACAGCTGAAGATCTTGAGATCTCAGACTCTATAATTACTTGAGCCGATAGCTTATTATACATACATACTATTAGCTAGAGAATCCTAACTAAAGAAACTTAGAAAATCTTCCTTCTGGGATTATGCTCACTGAAATAAGTCAGAAGGAAAAAGAAAAATATCAGATGGTTTCACTCATAGGAGGAATACAGGGGAACCAAATAAGGGATCAGGAAAAATAATAATAATAACACAAGATAAAAAAATAAACAGAAAACTATAAATCAGAGATATTCTGCAGGGGAGGGGGAGAGAGAAGGATCAAAACAAGAAGCGAAAGAGCACAAGGGACTATGGTGATGGTGCATGGGTGACTGGTGGTAGAAATTCTGTGGGGACTACACCTAAGAAAAGAAAGCAAAACTTGTAAAAAAAAAAAAAAGAGAGAGAGAGAGAGAGAGAAAATCTCCCTTCTGTACACATGGGAAAACTGTAGCTGAAAGAAGTAAGATTTTTCTGGGGTCATAATACAAAGTAGATTTCTGGTCTCCAAGCTCTGGGTTCCCAGCTTGAACCAAGGCAGCAGCAGGGCAACCTAAAATAGGCCAGAGCCCCTTTCATCCCAAGCCCAGGGTGGCATGAACCAGGGTTGCTGCCATGAACCTGGCGCCAGAGACTACCCAAGGCCAGACCTGCCCACACCAAGCCCAGGGGAAGGGCCTCTGCCTTCTAGCTGGGCTGCAGCAGACAGGAGGCACTGAACTTTCAGATAGTTTGGCTCCTGGAAGGGTTTTTCAAGGACAAGGTCAGAGATTAGTTTAGTTGGCTTGTTATGCCAGCCAAAATATTTTTAACTATAATTAAAACAAAAATGAAAAGAACCAAATAAAATGTGCAGGGGCCAAACTTTCCATGCTTTAAACCTGATAACCTATTTTAAGACCAAGGAATCCAAAAAAGTCAACAAAACTCTTTTGTTCAGCTGAAGTGGCCACACACAGCTTTCTGCTTCTTGGAGGGTATCTAATCTAAGCAGAAGCACGAAGCAAATCACCTGCTCACCCAGACCACGGTGGTTCTACACAAGCTAACGTGAAGTTAAACAGGCTTAGTTTGACATATAAATGATGTACTTAAAAAGCTGTTCAGCGTCACTGATCACCAGGGAAATACAAACCAAAACCACAATGAGCTATCACTTCATGTCTGTTAGAACGACTATTATGGAAAAGACAAGAGGTAAATTTTGACAAGGGTGTGAGGAAAAGGGATCCCTTGTGTGCCCTTGGTGGGCGTATGAAGTGGTGCAGTCACTGTGGAAAACAGTATGGAGGTTTCTGAACAAGTCAGAGCTATAGATCCAGCAATCTCACTTCAGGTATATACACAAAGGAAAAAAAGCCAGTAACTTTGGAGGCATTTGCACTCCTGTGTTCATTATTTACAGTAATATTATTGTATATTGTATAATATAATATTAATGTTCTTAATGCTATATATTATTTATATCTAATTTATCTTTAAGGATATATTAAAATTTTTAAATATATATATGTATATAGGTCATTCAGCCAAGGGAAGAAAAATCTGCCTTCTGTGACAACATGGATGAATCTGGCAGACCTTATGATGAATAAAGTAAGTCAGACACATAAAGGTGAATATAGTGCCATCTCACTAGCATGTAGAATTGGAAAGGTCAGCTCATAGAAGCAGACAGTAAAACTATGGTGTCCAGGAGCCAAGGGAAGAGGTAATGGGGAGATGTGAGTAAAATATGCAGGATGAATCCATTCTAGGGTTTGAAAGTACAGCGTGGTGACTACAGTTCAACAACTACAGGAAACTTGAAATTTACTAAGAACACATTTTAAATCATTTCACCACGCATAAAAATAATAGCTATGTAGGTGATGAATGTGTTAATTATCTAAATTGCGGTAATCATTTCACAATGTGTATGAGAACACCTTATTATACATCTTAACTATATACAACTTTTGTCCATTTTACCCCCAAAAAAGATGGAAGGGGGCAAAAATGGGTTTACGCCAAGGTTCCTGGCTTTACGGTTTACAATCTGAGATGCGTAACTCATTCTCTCTGGCCCTCGGGACATTTATTGGCAAGGGAATTGTAATAGTGTGTAGCTCGGGCAGTCATTGCAAAAGTTGCAAAAATTTACATGAGCTCCTATGTGTTGGGGTTTCTCAACCTCCGCACTATTGATCTTTATGCCAAACAATCCTCTGTTGTGGGGGCGGCCCTTGTACTCTACAACGTTTAGCAGCATCGCTGGCTTCTACCCACTAGAGTAACACTCTTCACCAGCTGGGACAAACAAAGTTGTCTCCAGGCATTGCCAAACATGTCTGGTGGGAAGAGGGGAGATGGTTCCTTGCTGAGAACCACTGTTACATATGAAAGTATTTTGCAAAATCATATAGCACTGACCAACTGTTGATTCCTACTAGCAGGCAAGCACCTTCACATCTTGGCTGGTTGTGTTAATATATACAGGAGAGCAGTGGCACCAAAAATGTGAAAGCCACTGAGATTCCTATGGAATGTTTGTGGTGGTTGTGGAGCAGGCTGAAATCCTGGCGACGCTATGGTTCTAATGTTTGAGTACATGGTGACTGTTGACAGAGAAGGCAGCCCAGTGGCCCCTGAGCATCTGAGCTGCAAGAGAGCACCAGTGATCACAGGTACACTGGACTTTAACCTTTGAATTTGTAGCCCCAGTCTATGTCTCCAAGTGCTGGGGGCATTTCATATCTTTGTGCTCTCAGCATCCCTCTTAGTCCATTCAAGCTATTATGTAACAAGACACCACACATGGGGTGACTTAAACAACAGACATTTATTTCTCATTGGAAACTGTAAGTCCAAGATCAAGGTGCTGGTGGATCCTGTGTCTGGTGAAGACCTGCTTCCTGCTTTGCAGATGGCCAGCTTCTCTTGGTCTCTTCTTCTAAGGCACTAATTGCATCCATGTGATCTCCACTCATGGCCTAATCACCTCCCACAGTCCTCACCTCCAGATACCCTCATATTGGGGGTTAGGATTTCAACATATGAATTCCAGGGACATAAATATTCAGTCCATTACAGCATATGATACAGCCTTTGACACATCGGAATATTTTATAAATTAAATTTGCATCTAACAATACTTCTCAACCTTGTTGGCATACTGAAATTGCTGCTTAAAATAAATATTCTAATACATGGGCCATACCCAAGATTCTGGGTTGGGACACTGGGCATTTGAAGCTCCACTGATGATTGTAGTATGTAGTCAAGATGAGACCCACTGGCACAGAAAGAGCACGACAGAGTTATTGCTCTTAGCTACCCTGACAAACAAATCCCACAGGAAGACTCCCATGCACCCAGCTGCTTCCATTTGTCTATGTTCTAGCCACCAAGGATATGCTCCAAACCAGCTCTGTCCCATCACGTGTAAATAGTACAGTCACCAATGCACACTTCCTCCTTTCAGTTTTAAATTCTTCCAAATGTTTTCCTATGTTTTTGACCTTTCAAGAAGCAGAAATCATTCAACCTCACATTAAATGCACTCCTTGGAGAACTTCTGGAACCATCAACAAAAAATATGTAACAAAGCGGGAAAGGGAACACCAATGTACAGAAATGAGAGTTCATGAGGAAGAAGCTTCAACTCAGAGGTTCAGAAAAAGGCTACATTATCCAATGATCTTACAAGTGAGATCTTCCTGAGAACACAGCTCTGAGAATTTCGATCATGTCATGAAAAGGAAATCGGAGGCCTTGAGACCTTTCTCAGACATCAAAGCACATCCATGACCAGTTTTCTCCACTACCTGTGTGTAGCGCTCTCTCTAATGCTCTTGGAGGTGACAGCAGGAGGAGGAGACAGAAAACAGAAGGTAACAGAAGAAAGAGACAAGCGGAGAAAAATAGAGCTTGAGTTCCCTGGCGTGAATTCTGTTGTGGGACAGTGGGCCCCTACGTGAGACGCAAGCAGGCAGGCAAGACGCCTTCTCAGACTCTTGCTTGTCCTACTCGCTGGCCCAGATAAGGGCAGTTACCTACCCACTGTCACACCCTTAAAGAAAGTTGAAAATGAAACGGATCTTCCTAGTTTCTTGTGTGCTACTCTAGAAACAAGGGAAATTAACAAGTAGAAATAGAAATTATTTTATCAAACTATGCTAAAGTTATCTCTCAGTTTCTTTTTCCATAAGAATTTTTTCATCTCTTATTCTTTCATGAATATGTTGTTGGTTTTAGCCAAGTGCCATGGAGAAGAGCAGGCATGTGTGAATGGGTCTGTTAAAATGTCACCCAGCATGGAGATCTTTGTTTAAGCTATTGGCAAATAGTGATCAGACACCACATTCTTGGTGAAAAACCTCTTTCACAGAGAGAGTGCATTCAAGAAGAAAATAAAGCTTGAATTGCTATTTATAAAGTAGAATTTGAAAGACAGATGGAAGGAGTAGGTTCCATGGGAAAGGAAGGGAGTAAGAAAGGGAATGGAATGACTTGCCAGAGTAAAGCTGGCTGTGGTGTAGAGTTCTTTCAAAATTGCCAGGAACCTTGGGAGTCAAACCTTTTCTCCCCTATGAAGAGAACCCAGGGCAAAATGACAGTCCAAAAAATGGCATGCTTTTCTCCAACCCCTTTTGGGGAGCATTAAAAGAGCTACTGGTCTTTCTTTCAGCGACTGAGTTGTGAAATTCCTAAGAGGTACGTCAAAACCATAAATGCAAGGGCTCAGTAGAGCGGTTCTTAACCTGAACTCCACGACTCTCTAGAAGGTTCATGAATGTGCTCTCCAGGGGTCTGTAACTAGCCAATTATTAAGAAATGCTAAGTTAAGGGGGAGTTCAGAAGGAGCTTTCTGTCATATTGATCATATTTAGAAAACTTTCTTCTATAACCATTGTTCTGTGTGCATATTTTACTCTTCACTAATGCACATATAGTTGAGTATTTCAAGTAATTTTTCAAGATATCTAATCTTGAGTTTCTAAAGCACCTAATAAATGTTAAAAGAGGAGTTAGAAAGTCACATTTTGTAAAATTTCTTTTGTTAAAATCCACTTTCTCCACATCTACTCCACCCACCATTTGTTATTTTCTGATGTCTCCCAAATGTGTATGAAGTGTTACTGATGGTTTTTAAGTTGTGTTCAAGAGGATGTGGAGTTAACAATACTGGTCTCAGATCTTCCCCTGTTTTGGTGTGTAACTTTAACCAAGTTTTGTTATCTTTATGTGAAATGGCTTCCTCATTTCCAAAATAGGAAGATCAAATCATTTACATGGTAAATATATACAGAGTGCATAACTTTGGGCTAAGTTCTGTGGGGTGTCATGAGGATGAAAAAGACAGAGGATCCCTGCTTTCAGATCATATGTGTTGAGGAAACTAGCCTGGTGTCCAGTGAGTTGAGGGAGTGTTGAGGGGGAGGAGGCACTGAGGTGGTTGATCATTGACAACACCGCGGTGTAACACTGTGTCATTCTGATCACCAGGTATTTAGAATGGGTGTTCACAAGCCTTATCCAGTTGAGAGTCAGAGAACAAAGACCTGCCTACTCCTGTGGAGTGACATGAAACTGACTCCATTTCCCAGCTTCCCCTCAGTACTCTGCATAATCACGTCCCTCAACATCATGTGTATGTACCAAGCGTCACAATTTGATTATAGTTCTAGAAGTCAACAAAGGTAAAAAGATACTTGGCTACTGGTGGACCAAAAGATATCATAAGAGTTTTAGATAATTCCCAAAGTTGAATTTTTCATTACAATTCTTCAACAGTAGAGTCAAAATTTTTTAATTCTTCAGGAGTAAAGATTGCTGGTTTATAGGTGCTTGTCCCACAAAATTATTAGAACAGATTTGAAAAAAGTCCTAATACTAAATAATTTTCAAAATCTACTTTTATCCTTTATTTCAGAAGATGTAATTATGATAAACCTCTGAATGATTCCTAAACACATTATTTCTGTCACGGTGCAATCTGTCTCTTTTGTCACACATGTAATTAATTCTCCTATATAGGCTCACACTTCCCTCCCTCCTTCCTTTTCAATCTCCCCCCACCCCATGCCTTCCTTCTTTATTTCCTTCCTTCCTACTTTTCACTAGACTTATATATACTGATAAACAGTACCTTACCCAGTCCTCAAAATAATGAAATAAAAGTATAACTGTAATTATTTTTATAATTTTGGAAACTGAGACTCAGTGACATCAACTAACTTACCCACAATCACATAGCAGAGCCAGAAATTAAGCCCAGGATTGAAAAACTCCAAGATCCATCATCAGTTCATTTTTTCAGTTTGTCTTTGGTAATTTTTAAGTCACTGTTGAAAAATACTCATGTCTTTTAAGGATTACTGAAAGTTAATTCTAAAGCTAATTTTATATAAGCTTAAAAATATAAGTTAAATCAAGAAAACAATGTATTTTTATAGCCCTAAGCAAAGCACACAGTAGAGGAAAATAGACTTGAACAAAAAATAAGTATTAGTTTCTTTAAGCCTCGTCTTGCTGTGTTATAAAAATTGATCATGTGTCCCTAAAAGTCAACATATTATTGTGGGGGAGGGGAGAATGACAGGAAGAATAGTCAACAAAAGAGAATGAGAACCAGCAAGTAGAGAGGCCTTGAATGGTGGCAAGCCAAGTAGGGAAGCAAAACAGAATCTGGGTGTGGAGCTGAGAATTCATTTAAAGTTTGCAACTTGGGGCCTCCCTGGTGGCGCAAGGGGTTAAGCACCACACTATGAAACAGACCGCAGCTACTATAGCACGAGTTCAATCCCTGCTGCTGGCTGGGAAGGTGACCCACATGGCGTAGCAGACCTTTCCTGCCTTGCCTGCTACTCCCCTCAGCAGTGGATTTCAGTAGATCCACTTGTTCTTCTCCCCACTCTGTCTCTGGTGAGTCCTCTCAACCCCTGCACCCCGACCTGTACCCCAGTTCTTATATGCATAGCTAATCTTTATTAAAAAATTAAAATAAAATTTGCAACTTATTGTGAAGTCAGTCGGTGTAAGATGTGAGCTTCTCCAACAACAGTTAATAGTTTTGGTTTCAATACAAAGAAAGGAGATAATTCGATTCAGCCAGAGTTGGGATTTTTGCCAGGTGAGTACAAAGGAGAGATATAGAGAGCTGATATACAGTTATTGACTTGAAAAAGAATGGGTCTTCTATACAGTGATTTGTTGTTTTATTTTTTTAATGAAGGGAAGGAAAACTAAAGTAATTGATATAAATACAGAAAAGTCTTAGAATACACCCTAAAGGAAGAAAATATATTAGGGACGTCATTGATTGGGGTGATTTTTATCCCCCAACAGCTAGAACATCAAAGAGCCTCAATAAATACATGTTGGCTTACTTCCTCCTGTGAATATCTGTCAAGTGCCTGCTGGACACACTGTTAGGATGGAGAAAAATGTGGTCTCAAATGGCAAAAGGCCAGACTATGGCCAGGCCTCCAGCAGGGTGACAACGAAGCACATGAAGCTGCCTGAGAATATCCTCCTCAGCCTCTAAACATTTGCCAGTCTGTTCATGTTTGTGCATGACACATTCCTGTTTCACTGCAAAGCTGGAGCCCTCTGTAATGGCCTAAGCTTGCAGCCCCAGGGTTGAACTGCCTGCTGGGGTAGTTTTCCTCTTTGCACAGATTATCAGTGGCCTCATATACTTTCCTCCAGGCCCTTGATCTGTAAGGCTCTGGGAATTTTCCACAGCGGACCAAGTGCTATCAATCATTACAAAGCCAAAGCAGAACGATCAGGAGTAACCAGAGAACAAGCATCTCTCTTTCAAATCAAATATTGGGACAATTTTCCCTCACTACTGACTTCCAAGGTCACCCTTCACAGACCACTGCACAGTCACAGGCCATTTTTTACTTGTACCTGTTAAGAGCGGCAATGTATCCAAAAGCCAGCCTCAAAGATTTACCTCTACCATGTTGCTACATGGACTTCTCTAAGCTCCCACTAATCAACCAATAAGACATTTCTCTTTTTTTGGGGGGGGGGCCTCCCTGGTAGCAGAGCAGGTTGAGCACAACACTGTGGAGCATCCACTGTACAGTGGCGCCAGTTCAATCCACGGCCAGGGAGGGAACCCACACAGCGCAGCAGACCTCTCCTGCCTTGCCCACTGCTCCCCTCGGCAGTGTGTTTCAATGGATCTGCCTGTTCTGCTCCCCACTCTGTCTCTGGTGAATCCTCTCACCTCATGTGCCTCTGGCCTGTACCCCAGCTCTTGTATGCATAAATAAATAAATCTTATTTTAAAAAAAAGACATTTATCTTTTTGGTTTCAGAAAGCCTTATCATCTTCATCATCAAAACTGTCAAAATCTGAGATTTTACCTTGAAAGTCAGCCTGACGCCATTTCCACAAATGTTGGCACAAATGACAAATGAGACAAATAACAATAACAGTAGCCAGAATATTGGCATGTCCACTCATCCACAAATTCCAGGTCCCATGAAGCTACAAAATGGCACCACATAATGTATGCATACATGTTGGGTTGCATTGCAGGAGGGGAAATCCAGTTTAAAGAGCCATTCTTTCCTAAGGGGAATGAGATAACCTGACCAATGTCCCTGGAGACTTTCCCTGGGTCTCCCAAGGGAGTTTACTACACATATATCCTCAAAAAAGTTAATCTGGAGCAAAAACTGTGTCTACACTCAAAAGACATGTAAAAACATGAGAGACCTTGTACCCGTTACAGTTTCTCCTAACGTAACCCAACAATTCCATTTTCAGGGTTTATCCTACGGCTATAATTGCACATGTGTGAAAAGATGTAGGTACAGGCACATTCATTAAAGTACTACTTTTACTAGAAAAATATTACAACTATGTAAATGACAAACCCCGGAGAACTGATTCAATAAATTATGATAAAGCCAAACAATGGAATATTATGCAGTCATTTAAAAAATATATAGCTTGGGCCTCCCTGGTGGCACAGTGGGTTAAGCAACACACTATGAAGCAAACCGCAGTCACTGCAGCACGAGTTTGATCCCTGCTGCTGGCCAGGGCGGGGACCCACATGGCGCAGCAGACCTCTCCTGCTGTGCCCGCTGCTCCCCTCAGCAGTGTACTTCTGTTGATCTGCCTGTTCTGCTCCCCACTCTCTGTGGTGAATCCTCTCACCCCTCCCCATACCTCTGGCCTGTACCCCAGTGCTTGTTTGCATAAATAAATAAATCTTTAAAAAATATATATATAGCACTATTTGTGCACAAGTAGAGCAATTCATATTTCAACTGGAAAAGTAAGATAAAGGCAAGATACAGAGGATGCATATTAAAGTATATTTATAAATGTAAGTTAAACTTATTTATATATTTTTTAAAGATTTATTTATTTATGCATACAAGAACTAGGGTACAGGGATACAGGCCAGAGTCCCAGGAGGTGAGAGGATTCACCAGAGACAGAGTGGGGAGCAGAACAGGCAGACTGACTGAAACACACTGCTGAGGGGAGCAGCGGGCGAGGCAGGAGAGGTCTGCTGCGCCATGTGGGTCCCTCCCTGGCCAGGGAGGGAACTCGCCCTGCTGTGACGCACGCTGCTGTGCCTTAGATGCTTCGCAGTGCGGTGCTCAACCCTTTGCGCCACCAGGGAGGCCCTAAACTTACTTATATTTTATAGATATTTGCATGTACACTAAATAGCTCTGAAAATATACATTAAAAACTAATAACGATAGCTACTTCTTAAAAATTAAAAGACAAGGGTTGGAGGGAGATTTATTTTATATGATGAAATCTCCCTTACATTTCAAAGCTTTTAAAATTTGTCTACATTGATTATTCAAAGTGATTGTATATTTGTAATGAAAACCTGGAATTTCAAACTTCGGTTGATTCTTCATGTTGCTACCTGTGGAGTATTGGAATTACGTTTTTGTTTAGCCCAATTTGATAAACTATTTTGATTGAAAAAGAGGAAAATCCCCTCATGATTATGTAGTACTCAAAATGCAATAAAGTGTATGAATTTATTTTTCTAGTGAAAATTGCTAATTTACAGGGACAAAGGGAGCTCTAGACTAGAAAAAAAATAAAGAACTCATGATCATACCATATGGCAATAATGGTATCTAAGTAGAAAGATGCCAGTGAGGGCCCTCCTGGTGGCGCAACAGGTTAAGGAACACATTATAAGGCAAACCGCAGCCACTGCAGCAGGAGTTCAGCCCCTGCCCCAGGCTGGGGAGGTGACCCACTTGGTGCAGCAGACTTCTCCTGTCTCACCCACTGCTCCCCTCAGCAGTGTGTTTCAGTCAATCTGCCTGTTCTGTCCCCCACTCTGTCTCTGGTGAATCCTTTCACCTCCACCCCCGCCATGCCTCTGGCCTGTACCCCAGTGCTTGTATGCATAAATAAATCTTTTTTAAAAATCTATGCTGTACATTGAAACTGTCTAGTTTTGAGTTTTATTTCTTTTTCTGTGCCCTGCTATAATCTATCTGTTATTCTCAAATTTTTAGTAGTCCATGATACATAAACAAATTTGTACTGATTGTTCTTTGTAGAATGAAGAATGCTCCAGGTTCTACACTTGAATTATAATTTAACAAATCTATTATTAATAATGGTAGGACAGCCTGAATAAAATCACTGGTATGGCATACTATGAAAAATACACTGTCACCTATTCTTGCCCAAAATGTTTCACCAGGATCTAATTAGTTTACAGTATATACTAAGGACTGAAATATGTTAGGCGACATCTCAAAAAATAATCTGACAATTTAGGATGTGGAATATTCTATAAGACAAGACAGTTGGCCTAGTATCTTCAAAAGGTTATTGTCACAGGAAAAATAGGGGGCATTAGTCTGGTATAAGCAAGATGAAAGAGACACAAAAGCACAATGCAATTCATAACTTTGACTGAATCCTGGTTCAAAAAATATATAAAAGACATTTTGGGAAAATGAGTGAAGAAATTTGAATATGAGTATCTTAGAAGGTATTAAGGATTCTTTTTCTTCTGCTTAATGTTTATGTAGATGCAGCAGATAATGTTAGCATTTTTAGATGTAGATACAGTAATTAGGAGGGAACTGTCATGTGTATAACTATTCTATACATATGTGGACAGTCAGTGTGATGAGACCTTAACAAGTGTTGAATTTAAGGTAATTAAAAAGTGATTGACCCTTTCAACATTTTAGCTTGTTTGTAGTTTTTCACAATGAATTCTTGGGGGTGGAGATCAGGTTTAAGCAAGAATTCAGTGCCAGAGGCTATGAAAGAAGCTAAGCACTACTTCAGGAATCTTTGGAACTTTCCAGAAGCCTCTGTGAGATCTTGAGTCATTCTACTGAACATTTTTTTTTTTAAAGGATATCTTGAAAACTTCTTTCAAACAGAATTTTATTAAACATCTACTATACTTCAAGTATTCTGACCCTGCTTATGCAGCAATAAATTGGAAAACAAAGAACACTGACAAGTTTTCCAGTTGGGGATCATCTTTTTTTATACACTCCTTAGTGACATTCATTATTGGGTGGTGGCTGCAGTCCACCCTCTTCCTCCTTTGTTTATGGAACCTGATTTAGTTCAGGCAGTTTGTGTCACGCCCCCAGAGATGACTCATGCTCTAGATAAATCTAGGTAATTCCATTCTCCTTTAGAATGGAATTCTAAAGGAACAGGTCTAGAGAGGGGCCAGTGAGCCAGATGTCGATGATGCAAAGTAAGAGAAAGGGTGCTGGAACTTCTAGATGGGCTTTTCCTCCTTGATAAATGGAAGGCCCTTGCCCCTGTCCTTTCTTTAGTGCTTAGGCTGTGCTATGTGAGTACACAATGACTTGAGCTGTGGCATCTGTCATTACCTGTGACAGGAGACAGCACTAGCACGTGCAAGATGGCAAAACAGAAAGGAGAGCCTGATCCCTCATGACTGCACTGGGGCAGGAACTGAGCTTGGAGTCCCCTACCTCCAGATGTCAAGTGTCCTATATTAAGTGACAGTAACAAACTCATATGATCCTTGTGGTCAGTCTATTAATTGCAGCCTATCAAATCTTAACATTAGACCCAGTAATTCTACTTCCAGGAATTTTTCTAAAGGATATGATTAAACATTTGCTCAACAGTCCATCTAGGATTATAAAGAGCACAGGTGTTCTTAACAGTAAAATGAAGTGTAAAGCAAACTTCAATACTAATTAATAGAATGTGAGTTAAATAAATGATAATACAATTGTACAGGACAATACTAGTCAACCATTAAATATAATACTGTAAAGAGTATGTAATACAGGGAAAATGCTAATGACACACTGTATGTCATTGTATTGTATGGAGGAAATCAGGTCATCAAACAGGATGTAGATTAGGGTTCCTTTTGTGTGGAATACACATATTTACAAACAGACACAGAGAAAAAGAAACAAAAGATGTAAAGCTGAAATCCTACGGGTAGTTATCTTTAGATTGTGGGACTACAAATATTTTTTTGTGAGTTGATATCCATCAATTTGTATTTTCTAAAGTGAATATATGCTTCTTTTTATAGCCATAAAATCTCAAATGGTGTGGGACCACCGTAGGTATTCAATTAATAGGAGTACTAGGGCAGACGCGCTACCCTTTTCCCTTTCAGAGGATCCCTATTACTCTAATCACAAATATTTAAATCCTAAATGAAGGTCTAAAAAAGTAGTGGCTGCTCATCCTGTTTGGATCCTCTGTATAATTTGCTAAAGTTTGGATGGTGAAATTCCATTTCTCTTCACTCTCACTCGCACTTTCCTCCTACCTGAATGGAATTAGCTTCCTTATAAAAGAGCTCCAGAGGAGCACCCTTGGCTCTCTACCATGTGAAGGCACAATGAGAAGATCACTGTCTAGGAAGGAGGCTCTCCTCTTGTAACTGAAAGAAAATAAATGCTACTTCAGCATTTATTGAAATCATGAGCCTTTTGTATTGGACACATCTAAGTGATATTTAAGTTAATAATTTTTAAGATTAAACTATCAATGCATTCTTTAAATAAATACTAAGGGTCCCTAGTAAGACGTTGTTATATTTGCTCATATTTTTATTAGAATTTTCACTCCCGATTTATAAAGACAAGCAGTGTAAATTTTTCTTACTTTTCTTCCTCTTTTTCCCTTTTCTTTTCTGCACTAGGTTGCTGCTAGCTTTATAGATGAGTCAGCGGGCCACACAATTATTAGCATGAAAAGGTGCTTGGAGATTTGACATTTAGTTTCCTTCTAGTTTCAGAGTTTCCTGTTTGGCCCCAGGAGAAGTTTGCTGAGTGTCTTCTACAAATTCCAGGTTTGATGTTTCCAGGTATCATGTGCTGACAGGTGTTTTCTACATGCAGATGAAGAGCACTGCCTGGAACATCAGGCAGGGCGTCCCTGATACACTGATGAGCCGACTCATTCTAGAACCTGCTCTTTAGTTAATAAAAGCAAGTATTTATGCAATACCTGCTATGTGCTGGGCATATATCACCATGATGGAGGATGGAAGGTGAGGAAGACATAGTCTCACCTTTAAAGAGTTCAATTTAGGGCCTCCCTGGTGGTGCAGTGGGTTAAGCAACCGCAGCCACTGCAGCACGGGTTCTATCCCTGCCGCCAGCCAGGAAAGGGACCTCTCTGGCCTCACCCACTGCTCCCCTCAGCAGTGCATTTCAGTCAGCCTGCCTGTTCTGCTCCCAGCTCTGTCTCTGATGAATCCTCTCACCTCCCTCGACTCTGGCCTGTACCCTAACTCTTGTGTGCATAAATAAATAAATAAAGAGTTCAATTTAAAGGCACCTTTAAAGGCAGTACTATTTAGCTCATGGTTTGTATGCACTGGGGAGGCTTTCAGAGTGTGAAAGAAGCCTAAGGCACAGATCCTGCCCTGGAGCAACTTACATCCTACCTGAGGAGACAAGGCACAAAAACAAATTGGTGTGAAACCATGGCTACTAGGCCTAGAATGGGAATTCTGAAAGAAAAAAATTAAAAATTTTTGAGTTATCTAAACAGTCAGTCTTGGTGAAATTTGAATTGAATTTTACATTGCTCTCTATTCATTTAAAAGAAAGTTTTAGTGTCTACTTAAAGCAGACCCCAAGCTAGGCTCTACGAATACAAGCATAAAGTAGTCCAAGTTCACACCTTAAAGTACTCAGAAGAATGAAGAAGGCCAAGGAGACACAGAACTACACAACAGCACAAAAAGTGTTACAATCAAAATATTCTCAGACTGGGTGGGATTGTACAATGGTGCAGACACTGTGGAGTACAGGGACTGATCAAAAAATTAAAATGGAATTACCATTTGATCTAGCAATCCCTTTTGGGTAAACAGCAAAAGAACTGAAAACAAGATCTCATAGAGATACTTGCACATCCGTCTTCATTGCAGCTATTTTCCATAATAGCCAGGATGTGAAAGCAACCTAAAAGTCCATAAAAGAATAAATGAATTTTCAAATGTGGAATGTGGTGTTTACATTCAACCTTTTAAAAGAAGGAAAATCTGATACATACTATGTAACATGAATGAATCTTGAGGACATTATGCAAAACAAAACAGTCCTAGAAACACAAATCCGGCATGATGTCACCCATGCGAGGCGTCTACAATGGTCAACTGCATAGAAACAAAGTAAAGCCGTGGTCTGCAGGGGCTGAGGAGGGTCGGGCAAGGGGAGTTGTGCCTGTTTAGTCGGTGTTTCTGATGGGTAAGATGAAAGCATTCCCGAGACCTGTTACACCATAATATGCCTATGTTAAAACTACTACAACCAAGAAGTTGTAGTTAAAACTGCAAACTCAGAAGTTGTTGAGGATAAATGTATGTTTTTAATCATATCTTTAAAAAAAAACACCTAATTTTAGGCTTTCACCTAAATTTTAGAATTTCTGGAATGTTTTCAGCAAGGAGGTGCTATCTCTGCTGTCTTTAAAGAAGGGTAGAAGTAAGTCAAGGCACCAAGAAACATCCAGAGCGGATAAAACTGGGCAAACTCAGAGAAGTTAAGATTGATCAATTCCTACCTAAGGAGCAAAGAAATCAAAGAGAAGAAAAGTTGAGGCCAGTAGATTATTAGCCTTTATCTTCCATAATAGGGGGGAATAACAGTATGTACCTGTGAGAGGTCAATGCCAGGGAGAGGCCAAATTCACCTCCAACAGCCCTTGACTTGCTGCATATGACTCAGCTTCCCCAGCTCCAGAGGCGCATTAGCACGAGGAGGTGACCTCATGCATGCCAGAGGTTTCTCTCTGTCCTGACCACCCTTTGTGGTGTGACTCAACCCTTCTAAAGATCGCAGTGAGGGAGAGAGGAGCCAGTGCTAGACACACAAACTTAACCCTATCTGCCTCTCAGAAAAGACAAATGCAAGAGCAAGGGCTGGTCTATTATAGCAGCAACACAGCCATCATTGAGAAGAGTACAGCCAATTCCTGAGAATCAGAGAAGGCACCCAGATAAGTTGTAACCGATGCTTCTTCCCTAGTGCTGTGAGCTGACCATAGTACTGCCGAGACCACTGTTCTCGATCCCACAAAAAGGAACACAATGGAAACAGAACTGAAAAGTCATGTATGTCATGTTGACAAGGAAACGTAAAATTTTCACTATAAATTTTAAATAAATAAAAATTAAATTAAATTAAAATTCCCCACTATAAATTACAATTTGGATTCTTTGACTTTATCAGAGAAGAAATTAAATCAGTATATGTCAGCACATGTCTCGAAAACACAGAGATGAATGAGACCCCTCTTCATGGACCTTAGCATCAAGCAGAGAAAAATAAGACATCATACAGTCATCAGAACAATGGCTTATAGCACAGTACGTTCTTCAAAACGACCACATCACTCCCAGACACCAGGGGAATCAGCATCTGCAGGGACACATTAGCCTAGTGACTAGTTGCTGGAGGCTCAGTGTGGACAAGTTTGAGAATTAAAAACTTTAAGGAAGGCTGTCCCTGGTGGCACAGGGGGTTGAGCACCACACTGTGAAGCTTCGGTACAGCAGTGTGAGTTTGACTGAGTTAGTGAGGGGACACACATGGCGCAGCAGACCTCTCCTGCCTCACCAGCTGCTCCTGTCAGCAGTGCATTTCTTAAAAAAAAAAAAAAAAACTTTAAAGGGAGCCATCTCAGGGGACTTCTCACACTTCTGTGAGTTTTACTTCCAGGAATCCTGTTGGGTTCTTGCTGTAAAGATCTGAGAAAAAATCCCCTCTTGCTTCCAGAAGAAAGAAAGGAAACCAGTCTGTTCTCATTAACAAGTTCGCCCTCGAGAGGAGTTAGATACCAGAAAGCTAACCAACTGGAGCTTTACTGAACCCTAACTGACCTGAAGGAAGAGAAATATCCAACTCGGGCTCACTAAAACAGACCTAATCATAGGATTAGGGAGTGATTCTCCTCCCTCAGCACCTCCAAACCAACAATGTCCCCAAATAAAGGACATGAGCCTCTACATATACTGCTACAGCAAACAGTAAATACAGCAAAATTACTAGCCAGATAAACATAAAACCTCACACTAGAGGCCTATGCAATTCTATTCCTTTCACCTGTTACATCATATCTGACTTTCAACAAAAAATTACAAGTATGATAAAAAGACAAAACCAGGGCCCCCATGGTGGCCTAGGGATTAAGTCTCGGGCTATCATCACTAAGGCCTGAATTTCCATCCCTGGCCAGGGAGCTGACCCACATATAGCACAGCAGACCTCTCCTGTCTTGCCCACTGCTCCCCTCAGCAGTGTATTTCAGTAGATCTTCTGTTCTGCTCCCCACTCTGTCTCTGGTGAATCCTCTCACCCTCTGTGCATCTGGCCTATACCCCAGTTCTTCTACACACACACACACACACACACACACACACACACCAAAAAGAAAAAGAAAACATAATTTGATGAGACAGAGCAAGCACTGGAACCAGACTCAGATATGGCAGAGATTTTGAAATGATCAGACCATGATTTTAGAATAACTATGACTAATATGCTGAAGGCACTAATGTACAAGGTGGATGGCACACAAGCACAGATGGGTAATGAAAGCAGGGAGATGGAATGTTTAACAACCCAAAGGAAAGTATTAAAATAAAAGCATCCTTACAGAAATGAAGAGTGCCTTTAACAGGTTCACCAGTAGATTTGACAGGCAGAGGAAAGATCAGTGAGCTTGAAGAGGTGTCAGAAGTATGGTTTCCAAACTGAAATGCAAGAAGAAAAAAAATAATAAAAAAGATGGAGCTGAATATCCAAGAATTAAGGGATAATTACAAACACTGCACCAAATACAGAACAGCAATACCAGAAGGGAAAAAGAGTAAGGAACAGAGTAAGTATTTGAAATAATGATCACTTAGACTTTTCCAAAATGGCATACATCAAGCCACAAATCCAGGGGATTCCTGGAACACCAAACAGGATAAATACTTTAAAGATAAATACTTCACAAATCATATTCAAACTACAAAATCTACAAGAAAAGCTTGGGAGGAAAATAAACAGAGGAAAGCAAAAAAATCTCACCTACAAGGGGATGCATAAGAATTACCTCAACAGAATTACACTGAGTGAGCCTGTGGGTAGAATCTGGGGATAGGTAATGCGCACCCCAAGGGCATTGTACGTAAGTAAAATTTGACAGTCAATAGAGGGCCTTGTATTATTCTCCCTGTTATGAGTGTGACCCAAAGGTGAGAAGCCAGGGATCTAAACTTCAGTCTGGTCACCTCCGATTCTTCTCCAACACCCTCAATTGACCCAGTCACTCCCTGCCTGTTAGGGAAACAGGTTGCACATCATTATACATTCATCATCAGACATCATACAATCATATTCATTGTCACCATTTCATTATAAAACTCATGCTCTGAGTAAGACTATAGCAGAAGAATCAGTCAACAAAACAAAAAGGCAACCTAGAGGATGGGAGAGAAAAATGTAAACCATGTGTCTGAGAAGATGTTAATATCCAAACTATAAAGGATCTTCCACAACTGAACAGCAAAAGGAAAACAAATAACCCAATGTAAAGATTGACAAAGTTGAGTACACATTTATTTCCAAGGAGATATACAAATATCAACAGTTCCAAAAAAAGAGCTCAACATCACTAATTATAAGAAAAATGCAAAGTCAAACCACAGTGAGATGTCACCTGATACCTGCCAGGTTGGCTTTTATCGTGAAGACAAAAGCTAACAAATGTCTCCTAGATGTGGAGAAATGGGAACACTGATGCTCTGTTGACTGGGGTGTAAATTGGTCCAGCCACTATGGAAATAGAATGGAGGTTTCTCAAAAAAATTAAAAATTAAACTCCTATGTTTTTCAGCAGTACTACTGCTGAGTATATATTAAAGGAAACGAAATTATTATCTTAAGAGCTATCTGCACCCTCATGTCTTTTGCAGCATCACGTACAATAGTCAAGGTATGGGAACAACCTCAGTGCTGTCAGCAGATCAATGAATAAAGATTTGAGATAGACATACAATAAGGTATTATTCCACCCCAGAGAATAAAGGGCACCCAGCTATTTGCAACAACACTGCTGAACTAGAGTGTGTTGTGCTAAGTGAAATTAGCCAGAAAGAAAAAAACAAATATATACAATCTCAGTTACATGTAGAAATTAAACAAAGAAACAAAAAAGTTGACTCAAAGAAGGGACTGAGGTGATGGTATGCCGGTGAAATGGTGGTGGGAATTCCCTGGGAACTACAAATGATGTCAAACATAATTAAATAACCCCCCCCCAAAAAAAAAGTTGACTCAGAGAGGAGTTAATAGGGATGTGGGAGGTAGGGAGAAGTTGGTCAAAGGATATGATTCTTCAGTTATCAGATGAATAAGCTTTGGGGGCCAATGTGCAGTTCAGTAACTATAGTTATTAACACTGTGCTGTTACTTCAAATTTGCTAAGAGGGTAAACCTTAAGTGTTCTCACACCACACCCCTACACCAAAGGTAGCTCTGAGGTGATGATTGTATTAACCTGATCATGGTCACCGTTTAAAAAGGTAGAAGCATGTCCAATCGTCATCTTGTACACTTTAAATATATCCAATTTTATTTGTCGAGTATACCTTGTTAAAGTTGAAAAAAAAAAGCTAAAGCAATACAGTAAGTACTACATATAATAAAGGGCTGATACCACAGAGGACGAAACCACTCCATCTGGTAGAGGTGAAAAGGGTTTCCTTCACCTTCTTCAGAGAAGTAACACTGGAACTGGGTCTTGAGAGATTATAAGGCTTTCTAGGCAAAACAGGCAACTGAGCAAAGATTCAAGAGCAGGAAGGCAACAAGTCAGGTGCAGCTGGCATGTGATGTGGACAGCATGGAAAAGCTCTGGAATCCTTTGTCTTCCAGATCTTTCTAGTCTGCCTCCCCCCACACCCCACCCCCAGCAAAACCCAGATGTCTCCAAGAAGAATTTCTTAACAATCTTTCCTACCCATGCAGCTTTCTCCCCTACTTCCTCCTCCTTTAAGGAGCACAACATCTGTATAAACAGACCATTGCCAGCACAGTGCCTCCCTCACAGAAGGGCCTTGACCCATTGAGGCTGATTAAACTCCAACTTCATTTACGTAATGGTCTCCGTCATTGGTCTTTGCTGCTCAGACATCTCCCCCAGCCCTCCTTGGTTTCTGACTGCGGTTTTTGTATGACTCAGGGCTTTCCTGCATTCCAGCAGACCATAGGAGAGACACACCCCCTGAACGTGACTCCAGGCACATAGGCTGAGCTGTAGCAGGAGAGAAGGGAAAGACTCCTCCCCTCTTTTTTAGACCACAGCCAAATTTCTGTAAAAGAAAAAAAAAAATGGAACCAAGACACCTGCTGGTTATCCAAATGAATTCATAGTAATCTGTTCAACCTACATTTATAAGACATGATACCATTTTCCAAGATTGATAAAAATCTCTAAATGATTAAATAAAAAAGAACATTTTAATTCTTCCAAATTCCTAAAAATATGCATATGCATGATAGATTTTTGACCATTACTGTTCATAAGATAATTCCTAAGAATTATCATTTTAAAAAGAAGGCACTTGAGATATTTGAAATATTTGCATATACACACATACAAAAATTAAGTGTCAGTATTAATTATATAATGATACATCTTTATTTGAAGGATTCAGGTATTTCAGAATAAAGGGCAATAAAATTATTTACTTTTGCGATTTTTGTTTTTCTCTCCATCAAACCACCCAAGCCCAAACCTATCTGCCTTTCTCTCCATCCCCTCTACCCTTTCCTCCACTCCCTCTGGTCACCATTATCTTCTTCTTGCCAAGTTCAAATTTTTATTCCTTGTATTGTTTGCATGTAATTAGTTTTTGGGGATTTATATTCCACAGAGGGGAAAAACCATCTTAAATCTGTCCTTTACTTTTTGCCTAATTTCACACAACATAATGACTTCGAAGTCCATCCACCATTTTATCTTTCTTTACAGTTGTATAATACTCCTTTGAATATATGCTCCACAGTTTCTTCATCCATCCATTGAAGGGCATTTGGGTTGGTTCCATGATTCGGCAATTGTAAAGTATTGTTATGTATATAGGTGTAGATAGACCCTTTTGTATATTTTTATATTATTTGGATAAACAACTAGTGGTAGTTATAAGAATAGACACATATTGCAATAAACACACTCACACACACACACATAAACAGGAAAAATTTGGATAAGCTCTTTGGACCAAAGTCAACACCCTGGTTATGTAAGATGCTACCAAGGGAAAAGCAAAAAAAATATCTCCCAAGAGCATTTTTTTTGCAACTCGAATCTACAATTACTTCATAAATTTGTTTTAAGTTAACTATTATGCAACTACAGGTTTTCCCTGATATCTTAATGTATCACATTCTTGTGAAAACTTTTGTAAGATGAAATCACATAGAGCAAAATCAATTAACATTCTTTTATTTAGAAATTTTTTTAGTGTTCCCAGGCCCAAAAAATAACCTTACCAAATCATATCCTGAAATATATAAAGTCGTAAAATCACAATCATATATAGTCAAAGCAGGATTATGAAGTCACATGTACATCTGTATAAAGTAGCTCGCTGGAAGGAGCTTGGTGTGTCTTGGTCGGTGGATGGCCCTACCTCTAGAACAGCTGCTACCAAACTAACGTTGAACACTATTTTTGTGTTTTGACATTTTTCATAAAAGCAAAAATCCTCTTCCAATTTCTTTTGGTTAATAATGTAGGTCTTTTATGAAAGTGAAGTGGTGTAACTCAAACTTTTGAAAAGTGGAAGTTAGCAATTTTTCTCCCTCTTTGGAGATGATTAAATCCCACTTGCAACTAACATCTCTGCTCTCCTGAGCCCATTGTCCTGAAAAAGCAACGATTTTGCAGCTCTTTGGCAGAATTCAAGTTAAGGTTATTATAGCTGATGGTTAAGTCAAGTCAGTAGCTAACAAGTAACTATCCTGCCAGCCCTCAAATGACTATCTCAAATAGAGTTTGTTTTGCTTTGCCTTGCTTTGCTGAAGCATGGTCCTTTTATTAAATAGATTCACAAGCATACATTTTGCACTTCATGCATTTTCTAAACTACAATCTAAAATATATTTATGATCCATACATGCAAATAAATAACAGCTGCTTCCATGGCAAGACCTTGCTTCTTTTTGAAGATTTATTGTACTTATTATCGTATCTATAAAACATGCCCCCCAGGAGCCTGATACAAAGACCAGAAGTTCCACAAAATAAAGTACATTTGATGAGTGTCCACCGTATGTGACTAAACCTTCTCTTGGGTCAGCAGATGCTTTGGTCCCACTTTTATCAATATCCTCTGCTTCCCAGCAGACTCTGTCTTTTGTGAATGCACGATGCCAGGGATCATAAGACACATCCTGATTTTAGAGATATTCGACTATAGAAAGAGCATCTTTTTGAATGGGGGGAAGGCTGTAAAATTCCATTCACATACTTTCAAATTGAGATCATGTACCCTCTGCATTTACTGAAGAAGAAGAAGAAAAAGAGCTTTTCTTCTACCAAAAGAGAGCATTTCCATTTATGGTGAGGTGCTCCCTCTGTTCATAAGACAAGATCCGAACAGAGGTTTTCTTTTTTGTGTGATAAGAACCTGTGTGGGAAAAACAGGAGAGTGTGTGGTCATGGCATTTAGTAGGTGAGCTCACCCTGTTAATAGATGAGCTCATCCTAGCTTGGCCAGGAGGTGGCCTGTGCGAGTGGAGACCAGCTGACTAGGGGTCGTGATTCATCCACAACTGGCTCCTTCACAAGGCTAAGGACAGGATTCCTGGGAGAGAAAATCAGCTACTTCCTGTCTGTGCAGGACCCCAAGAAGAGCTCAGCTGAGTCGTGCAGCAGATGGCGGAGGTGCTGCTGAAGGAGTTGGTTCTTGGCTCCTTCTCAGTCCCTTTTTGAGTCACAGATGTCTGAGGCAGAGAAATCTCTAGAGCAGCAGTGATGCTCTGGTGCCCATGACTGAGAAGAAGACTGAAAAGAGGGTCCACTGCCATGGCAATAGGGAGAGCCTGAGCAAAGGAGGGTGAGTGAGACCCAGGCAGGGACACACCGACACTGGCCTCAGAGTGGGCCAGGCCTCAGTCACCAAACCACAGGTCTGAAAAAGCCCCTCAGACAGAGTCTAGTCCAGGAGAGGATGTCATTAGAAATCCATAAACTTGAATTTATGAGGAAAAAATCCTTGCTTCCATTAACCAGCAGTGGATATCTAGATTTTTCACAATGAGTGTAAGCAACATACCATATTAACAGCATCTGTGTTGACTGCCAGCAAGAATCATATGTTTATGTCACATTTTGGTTGTGCAGGTATGTTGAAACACCCTTCACCCATCATCTCTAATATGTGCCACTATATCTTGCTGTTTAGCCCATGCTGAAAGTAACACATATGTAACTATATCACAGATGTTTATGTTCAGTATTTTGACTAGTGTGTTTCAGTGAGCTTTCTTTCTCTTATAATCTGATATATTTCTTTTTTTGCATTTAAGGCTTGTTCTGAAGAGCTGTCAGGAGTCAACCCTACATCCACAAGACCCTATCGCTAGGTAGGTCACTTTCTGAGGTACTGGGGGATCAGGACTTCAACATATCACTTCCACCCACAGCAGACACTATTCTACTCCACTCTCCATATCTTCCCCATAAGGAGTCTCAGGCCAAAGTGTGAAGTGATTGACAGAATTAATAACAGAACACCCATTTCCTGCTCCCACATTCAGGATTTGCAGCAATTTATGAACTGCAAAGGGACACACAGTTGTTAGTTAAATGGCAGACAGAACCCCATGGGGAACAGAGACCCCCACAGAGTCAACATCAACGGTTGTATATGCAGAAACAGATCAGCACTGAACCAGAGCTGGAGTTCAGATATGGCTGACTGGGACATGGTACTTAATCAGCTCACTGCGCAACCTGCCTATCTTCGTTATTTTCAAAGAACTTTTGGCTTCCTGGCCCGTCTCCTCTCCAATTACTATTACCACACTGTTCATCCTGCTACCCCATAGCCATATCTAAATATGACTTCTTGCCTCTTGGGTCCCATGCCATCAGCAGGCGGCTTCAGATCCTTCAGTGGCTAGCTCGTTTCCTGGGCCATGACACACTCACCAGGAAATACACTAAAAAGCACAACTGTTTTTCAGTTCTCAACCTTATTTTATTGAGACAACCAATGACACCCACAGCAGCCATCTGAACTAGTCTGTCTCATTGGGCTGATTAGCAACTGGGAGGAGAGGTTCTCCTCATTTCCTGAAAATGCCAGTTCCCCTTCACTTACCCTGGTAGATCTGCACTATAATGTCTACAGGATTTTTTAGTGAACAAAAAAAAGAACAGATTTTTCATCCACATGGCTTGCTTGAGAATATTTCAGCAATTACATTGACACTGTTGTTTCTGGGAAAATCCCTTTAAATTCTAAACACATTTTTTTCTTGGCACTTAAAACCAGGTTCCAGAAGGTGGACGTGGTTGAATACTAATGACTTGTAAATAAGGACATTTGAAGACCATCTTTACTTTTTTCAAAATTGAAATCAACTATCCTAAATGCTACTCACCCCAACCCACCTTCAGAAAACAAGTAAATAAACTGGCAAAATCTATAATTAGGATGGAATTAATAAGATTTCTTCTTTCATTTATTGAATATTTATTTAGATGCTTACTACCTCTAGACAGTGGGCTAAATACTAAGGAGAGAGTGGTGGGCAAACACTGGCACAGTTCCAACCCCAAGTGCTAAGTCCACTAAGGGAACAGGAGTGAAGTAACTACACCGATGTCTGTAAAGCCACAACTCTGCAGAGTCCTACAACAGAGAGGCACACAGTCCACCAAGAGCATCTCACAGGGATTTGAGTGAACTCTGAAGTTGGGCAAACTCTCCTGGGAACAAGACACTAGATGCATCAAGAGCTAACCGGGCAAGGAGGGAAGAGGTCACTGGGGCAGCAGCAAGAACAAAGGCTGTATAAGGGGAAGGGAGGGGCAAAGACAGGATGCTCTGGAAAGTCCATGCACTCCAGGAGTCAACCATGGGTAGGGGTCCTTAATGTTCACCTTCCTATTAGGCTTACTAGCCATACTGCCTTTTCTCTCTACACTTGAAACCTAGTTCTCCCCCCATCTCTCCACATTAAGTCATTCCCAACTTCTCAGTGGCAATGTCTTGCCTCTGGCAAAGAATATGTTCATTATACTTTCAATGTGACCTCATCACTACAAACAAAACCCCAGAGTCTTAAAAAAAAAAAAAAAGAAAGAAATTTATGTATTATTCCCAAAGTCTAAATCATTCCCTAAGACTAAATCATCCTAAGCCATTGGGTCTATAAGCCTCAAATTTGTTTAGGATAAGTTATGTGTTCTATGTCTCAGTATATTCATCTATAAAATGGGAATAATTAAGCTTCCACTTCCAATCATGGAGAAATGGTCATTTCAATCAAAGATACTGTTAATGACAATTAGTACAGTTGAAAAACTGTAAAATAAACAAAAGGAAACAGTCACTTGAATTTATTTTTTTTTACTGGAAGTATATTCTTTTTTTTATTAAAATATTTTAAAATTTACATATACTTGCCATTAATTGTAATCCCCATGTATTCCCCATCACCATCTCTCACCAGTGCACCATCATCTCAGTCCCTTGTGCTCCCATCTTCCCTCAACCCTCCCCCTCTCCTCCCCACCAGGTGTCCCCAGTCTGTTCTTGTCTCCTCATTTTTGGTTTCTGTGTCTTTATTGCTGTTATTGTTATTATTATTATTTTTCTTATTCCTTTCCTTGATCCTCATTTGGTTCCCTTATAATCCTCCTAAGGGAGGAACCATCTGGTATTTTCCTTTTGCCTTCTGACTTACTTCGCTAAGCATAATCCCCTCCAGATCCATCCATGTTCCCATGAATGAGTCTAGTTT
>JAGFMF010011694.1:10995121-11218702 GCA_019455555.1 Galemys pyrenaicus
GGTATCTCATAGTGGTTTTGATTTGCATTTCTCTGATGACAAGAGAAGTTGAGCATTTTTTCATATGCCTGTTGGCCATTTGCATGTCCTCTTTGCAGAATTGCCTTTTTAGCTCTTTTACCCATTTTTTGAACAGTTACTTGAATTTAAAACTCACTACAATCTTAGAAAGATAAGTTTAAGACTATCAGAAAGAAAACAGAACACAGGCCTTCAGCATTGACAAGTCAGAGAGGAATTTTTAATTATGCTGAAAAACATGCACTAACTGCAACAAAGCAGTTCCTAGGGCTCTCTTTGGAGCTTCAAGACCTTGGGGAAAAAAAACTAGGAACTCTAAGAACAAACTTGAAAAACAGGAGATGTGTCAGCTCTGCACCACACTAGGTGCTGTACTCAGAAGAACTCTGCATTTGGTTTAACACTCTCTGGTCACCATTTTGAAATTCTAAATTACCTTTGAATTGAAGCTTTGTAAATGAAGTCTAACACCATGAGGTATGGGAGTTCAGTGACTGAAAGAAAATGTGTTCCATCTATTGATAAATGAGAAGATGAGACCACGGACAGCTCCAAGAGACTCCACTTTCTGTCTGAACCAGAAGAGAAGGTAGAAAGAAGGCCATGTGTAGTACGAAACACTGACAACCTACAAGCTCATAACCTTTCACACCTCCCTCTGTTGACCAAGCATATATAATGACAAAGAAGCAAAAGAATAGCCTAGGGGTTAAGTCTCAGCGCTGCCACCATGAGAGCCTGAGTTTGATCTCCAGCCAGGGAGCTGATCCATACCACTGCTCCCCTTAGCTGTGTATTTCAGTAGCTCCACCTGTTCTGCTTCCCACTCTGTCTCTGGTGAATCCTCTCACCCCCTGCACCTCTGGCCTGTACCCCAGTTCTTCTACACAAAAATAAATAGAATCTTTAAAAAAAAATGAGAAGATATAGAAAAGGAAGATATAGGTGATTCTAGAGTTCCTTTTCCTTTCAGTCTTTCCTTACTCATCAGTAAGTCAAAGGTAGGAACTGTGGGTAGGGAGTGAACATATCAAAAAGTAAGATAAAAACATTTGAATTAGTTTTGTATAAGGATTCCACCATTTGGGAGAAAATAAAATTTATATACATATACAAGCAAGGAAATACTAATTGTGTGTTTTAGTGAGATTGCTGATAATTTAAATTCATTTAAATGGCTGTTGTAAAGTAGAAAGACAAAGAGTAAACATGCTAGTAATTTAAATTTTTTTTTATTTAGAATGAAATAAGTACCAAAATAAATAAAAACAATTCACCATAAGTCAAGACACACAGAAGAAAAGGTAAAGTATTCTATTTTAGTAACTCTAATGCCCTTTTTTTGGCTTTTGAATAAAGGGTTCTGCATTTTCATCTTGCATACAGCCCCCAACTGGTATGGACAGACTCGGGCAAATGTATCAATATTGACAGTGAGCATTCTCACTAGGGAGAAAGACAGACACAAATATTGGATGATAAAGGCAGAGGCTGCTGCCCAAGTAGGAGACCTAGTCAGTCACATATTCCCCTTTCTTAGAAGGGTCGCTTGCTTGATTAACATTTCTCTGTTACTGTCTTGAAATTATGGATAAATTGTGAACAAACAGTCTCTCAATTTATTTTGCATTGCACTCTGCAAATTATGTAGATAATCCTGTGTGATGGAAAACAGAATTCTGTGGGTTCAGCAGGAATTGAGGCTATCAACATGAATTCATGTTTCTAATAGTGTATTTAATATATAGACACCTTATAGCTATTGCATAATTTCATCTGCACATGTACAATGCACATATGCACATACAGATGTATCCTAGCTCTGGCCCCTGAAAGAGCCTAGAAGCAATGAAACCCCAGCAGTAATGAACACCCCTCCATCCAAATCCAAGAACAAAGAATGATAGCATACATGCTGCTCCCAGGGCGGAGATGGGCAAGGAAGGCATAAATGAGTACAGACTCCCTTACTGTGCCAGAATGTAAGAAATACTCAAAATATAAGAGGGCAGCATGTCAAAGGACAGGCGATCCTGTCCTTTGGGTCTTGAAAATGTTCCCACTATCCAAATCAGGGACAATTTGAGCATCAAAAAACATAATAAGGGAAGTAATGGATTATAACCCACTGAGTATAACATAATCCATGAGTCCTTAAAAGAAGGAAGGAAGCACAGAAGGAGTGAGAGAGGAAAGGAGGGAAGGAGGGAGGGAGGGAAGGAGGAAGAAAGGAAGGCTGGGGAGAGAGCTCTTCCTGACAGTACAATGCAGAATGATAAATATAGAAGAAAGGGTAGAACTGGGAAATCAATTTTTTGTAGTCAATGTAGCAAATATTGATTCAGGCAAGAATCATTAACAGATGCTAAAATTAGAGGGGACGTTTGATCAGGATGTTTTCAAGGCCTCAGTGTTTTCCCACACATTGCTTATTAGCAAAGGTATGCATTCAGTGGGGAAAAACTGAACAATATTTTGGGCAGGTGATCAAAATTATTAACAATGAGAAGCAAGTAGACATCATGTGCCTTCAACGTGATACCCTACAAGACATGTGTTACTTATGCCACATTCCAGCAGGAACACATAATATGAACCTAATCATGAACAAACATGAGACAAATCCGAACTGAGAAAGTCAAAAAGAATAACTTACGTGCAATCTTCCAAGTCGTCAGCATCATGAAAGACAAAGAAAGCTTGAGGAATTGTGCCAAATAAAAGAACTAACATAAAATGACAATTAAATGCACTGTATATCCCTGAAATATATCTTACACTAGAAGGACATTATTGGGACAACTGATGGAATTGGAAGATGGACTGCATTGCATAAAAATACTAATATTATATCAAGGTAAGTTTTCTAAATTTGATAGAAGTCTCATCTCTGCAGAGCTGCAGGACATGACTAAGAGGAACTCAAGGTAACAGCTACAGCAATGGAGGATATAAAACAGCCCAATATATATAAAGAAAATACAAAGCACTGTAATTAGAAGCAATAGAACTAAGTATACTGTAACTGAATTTTAAAAATACAATAGAGCCTCAACAACAAATACAAGCAATGAAGAGAATTAATAAACTCAAAAACACATCAGACAACACACAAAACAGAGAAAAAAGAATTTAAAAAAATTAAAATGAGCCCATGGAGAACTTAAAGAGAAATAACATCTATATTATTGGCATCTAAGAAGGGGAAGAGAAAGAAAAATTTATTTAAAGGAATACTTGCTGAGACCTATCTCAATCTAGGAAAAGCAGCAGACATTGTGATCCAATAGGGTTCTAAACAAAATAATACTAGACACACACACATCAAGACACATTATAATAAAGCCACTGAAAGGCAATGACAAGAAGAGAATATTAAAAATATCAAGAGGAAGAAGAGATACGTAAGACAATAGCAAAACCAAAGAGAGAGATTGACAACTTACAGAGAAAATAAGGAAGCTCTACATGAGGAGGAAGAGCAAATAATCTAACAGACGTCCACAGGACACTCCATCCAAAAACCACAGCATACACATTTCACTCAAGTATATGTGGAAGAATTTCAAGGATAGCCCATATATTTGCAACAAATCAATTACCAATAAAAATATATAGATCAAACTTATATGTAGTGTTCTCTCTGACCAAAATGCCATAAAGCTAGAAATCAACCATAAGAAAAGAGGAAAAACTATGAATACATGGAGACTAAGCAATATGCTGCTTAATAACTATTGGATAATAGAAGAAACCAAAACAGAAATTTAAAAAAAACACTTGAGACAAACAAAAATGATGATCGAAAACTACCAGAATCTGTGGGACATAACATAAGTTGTTTAAAGGGGAAAGGTAATTGCAATATAGACCCACATTAAGAAGCAAGAAAAATCCCAAAACCTTTACTACACCTAAATAAACTTGAAAAAGAACAGTAGAAGGAAGGAAGTGGGAATGGAGGGGGAAGCAGAAATAAA
Organism: Galemys pyrenaicus; assembly: GCA_019455555.1. NCBI lineage: Eukaryota > Metazoa > Chordata > Mammalia > Eulipotyphla > Talpidae > Galemys > Galemys pyrenaicus. The sequence continues at coordinate 10,999,123 of JAGFMF010011694.1, forward strand.
TGAAATAGATATCAAAAAAATATCCAAAAAAATAAAAATCAGTGCATCTAAGAGTTGGTTCTTTCAGAAGACAAACAAAATAGATAACTCTTGCTAGGCTAACAGAAAACATCAATGAAGAAAACCACAAACAAGAGAGTAGAAATCACCACTGCACAGAAATATAGTGTTATAAGAGTAACATGTAACAACTGTATGCCAATAAATTTGATAACCTTGAAGAAATAAACATGTTTCTAGATAAATATATTCTAGTAACACTAAACCTGTAAGAAAAAGACGAGGTGAACAAGCGGATGGAACACAAGCATGGAAACAAACAAATTTAAAAAGCCCAAGAACACAAGACTTTGCAAATGAACTTTTTGAACCCATTAAAGAAGAACTAATGTCCATTTTGCTCAAAATGTTTTTAAAAATACAAGACGTTACATTCCTTAGTACACTTTATGATGCCAACACTAGCCTAACACTGAAACCAAATGAGACAGCACAAGAAAAAAAATATAAACTAATATCACTGATGAATACTGACACAAAAATCTCCAACAAGATACTAACAAATTGAGTTCAAAAGTATATGATGAGGGTTATATAAGTGAGAATTATACCAGGGGTGCAAGGCTGGTTTCATATATAATTAAATCAATGTCATACATCATATCAGCAACAGTAAAGATTAAAATTCATAATAATATCAATAGATGCAAAGAAAGCATTTGATAAGATCCAGTACCTACATATGATTAAAAACTCTAAATATAGTTCAATATAATAAGGCCATATTCACAAACTAATACTCCAATGCTTAAGGGTGAGAAACTGAAAACTTTCTCCTTAGGATCTGGATGTCCCTGGTGACTCATTGACAGCTCTAGGGTTGAGCTATCAGACAAAAACAAGAAATAAAAGGGATCCAAATCCAGAAAGAAGTGAACTATCACTATTTTCAGACAATTCATTACGTATAGCAATGTCATAGAGGTTCCATAAAAAATTTATTGGAAACAGTAGATGAATACTGTAGAAAAAGTAATATTTTACAAAACCATCATACAAAAATCTATAACATTTAATATACAGTGAACAATGAACAAAAGAAATTAAGAAAAGAACTCCACTTATAATTGCTTCAAAATGACTAAATAACTTGGAATTAACCTAAGGATGTAAAAGGACCTATACAGTGAGAACTACAAGTGTCATTAAAGGACTTAGATATATCTGAGATATAAGGAGATGGGATGCTCATGGATGGGGAGAATAAATATGATCAAAATTACAACTTTAACCTAAAATAAAACATGAAGTTAACACAGTCTTCATTAAAATATCAACAATATTCTTTAAAGAAACTGAATGAAAATATTAAAATTTACCTAAACTACAAAAGTCCTCACATTGTAAAAGCAACCCCACAAAAAAGGGAGAGAAATGTCGGTGTCATGTTACCTGATTTCAAACTTTACTATAAGCAACGGTACTAAAAATAATATGGTGTTGGCATAAAAATAGATCCATGGATCTATGGAAGAGGATTTAATACCATAAATTAATCCACTGCAAACCAATTCCTAAGTATGATAAAGCTGCTATGACCATACAATGGGGCAAGCACAGTATCTTTAATAAATGGTGCTGAGGACCTGGAATAACACGTTAAAAATGAAGTTGGGCTACTCATTAACACCATACATAGAAATAAACTCCAAATGAATTAAGATTTAGGTGTTAAGACCTACAAAATAAAATAAATGAAGGAAAACATTGCCAGTATATTCCATGCATCAAAGATAAAGAAGTTTTTGTGACTTGACCCCTATGGCAAAGGAAGAAGAAAAAATAACAGTGGTGATGATCTCAAGTTAATCTGAGGCACCAAAGGGCCTCCTTGGTGGTGCAGAGGTTAAAGACACAGTGCAACATGTGTTAAAGCCAGTCAATGCAACATGAATTCAATTCCTACCCGGGGAGCTGACCCACATGGCCCAGCAGACCTCTCCTGTCTCACCTGGTGCTCTCCTCAGCAGGGTATTTCACACTCTGTCTCTGGTGGATACTCTCACCACCACCCCACCCACCCTCACACCTTTGGCCTACACCCCAGTTCTTGTATGCATAAATACATCTTTTTTTAAAAATAAATAAACTTTAAAAAAAAGCTTTTACATAGCAAATGAAAATATAAGATTAAAAAAACATCCTAATGAATGGAAGAAAATATTTGCACAATCTGAAACCAATAAGATTTAATTTCCAAGACACTTTTTTAAATCATACAATTCAACAATTAAAAAGACACACAGCACAATTAATAAATGGACATTAGACAGGAACAAAGTTTTCACCAAAGAGGTTATCTAGAGGGCCAATAAACATGAAAAAAATGTTCATCACCATTTCCAACAAGAGAGACATAGGTTAAAACCACGATGAGATATCATGTCAAACTGTTACAGGGCAGGGAGAGGGGCACCTTAGAACCCCTAAACCTGCTTTCGTTGAATGGGTTTTGCCATCCGCCACATTAAGACAAACATATAGACCTTTAATGGAAAGGGACTTTAACACAATTAGGGTACAATACAAAAAGGATAAAGAGTATAGTTACTAAGTTAAGCATTTAAAGTTATTTGCCTTCTTGAGGGTAAAAGTTTAGCCAAATAGGATTGGCTCAAAGCAAGGCCCAAAAGCCTGCCACAAGTCTAAAGGACCTGTCAGTAGAGACCCATAGAAAAGGGTCAGAAAGAGTCAGACAAATCTGGGAGGAAAAGAGCAAAATTAAAATCAAGATGAAAGCTGCCATTGCTAACCTCCCCACGGGTCTCTCACCCACATCTGTTGTAACCAGTCCAAGACCAAAAAGCAAGCGCAGTTTTACATGTCCCTCTGTTCCATGTGCCTCCTTTACGTCTCCTTGCTGCTCTCCACCCTGTTTCCATCTTCCTCCCTTCCTTCTGTCTTCTTATCTCCTTTTTCCAGCATCTTCGCATCCCTGCTCAGCTCCACCCACTTAGGGCAGAACTGGGATTCTGGAACTTCCCCCTTTCCTGGAGACCACCCTGTTACAAAACCATGAGAATGGCATATATTAAAAAGACCTCCAACAACAAGTATTGGAGAGGATGCAGAGACAGAGGAACCCTATTACACTATTGTTGGGAATGTAAATGTGTGGCCCATTATAGAAAATGATCTGGATTTACCTTAAAAAACTGAAAATGGAAATACAGTAAGACCCAGAAGCCATCAACAAAGCAGCCTAAATGTCCAATGATGGACAAATGGATCAGAGGACATGGTATATTCACATCATTCAGGCACAAGAAGGAATAAAATGTAACGATTTTCAACAAAGTAGAGTTTGAGATAATGTGTAGAAAAGCAAATTAAAATGATAAAAACAAACACTGGACTTTTCTTTACATAGCAGAGAATTCCATCAAGTAAAATACTTACAAAAGCTAATGTACATCAGTAAACACCAGTCGGTCTCTGAGGTTAAGGTTAAGGGGTAGGAAGCACAGGAGACACAAGGGATAATAGTGAGGGGAAAATTAAAGAGGCATGCCATCAGCTTTCATAACACAGGGGAGAGCTGTATATCAAGATGATGGTTACTTCTAAGAGGGAATGAGGGGGTGACAATTAAAAGAGGCATGAAAAGGGCTTCTGAGTACTGGCAATATTATTTTTTTTACCTCATTATATATCTCTTTGCTTTTTGAGAAATTATAGAAACTTCAGTTTTATGTTGTTGCACTTCATAAAAACAACAAACTAAATGTAGATAAAAATACATGTTTCTCAAGTCAGAAGGCAAGAGAAAAATATCGGATGGAGTCACTATTAGGAGGAATATGAAAGAGCAACATCTACAACAACAAAAAGAAGAAGAAGAAGAAGCAGCTCAAGGAAATGGGCAATTATAACCAAAAGCAAACAAAAAACTCAACAAGACCAAAAAGCCAAGATAAACCAAAGGGACCATGGGAAGGAGGGGAAGGAGGGGAGAGCAAAAATGGGGATGAGGGCAGAAAGTGCACAAGGGACTGAGGTGATGGTGCACAGGTGGAATGGTGGTGGGTACTCCCTGGGGAATACAAACGATGTCAAATATAATTAAATAAATATATATATATTTTTAAATACATGTTTCTTAGTATTACTGTTAAATATTGGGTGAAATAGAGTATATAGAGGGCTTTGCAAAGTTCCTTTCACTCCATAGTTGTTATTTTTATCTGGTGTAGTACTGGAGAGAAAAGTACTTGTGAACTCTGGGCTAGAACAAAATCCAGTGAGAAGCAGTCAGGGAACCCAAAATAGTTTCAATATGTATTAAAGACTTGGTAGAGGTTGGAGGTGAATTTTGCGTGTTTGCCTGGAAACTAGGAGTAGTGATTAGCAGCATCTCTCAACAATTACTAGAAATATGGATACTAGATTGGTGGGTGGGGGGATAGACAGACGGACGACTGCGTGAATAAATTGAAGGGTTGGCCCTACACAAATTCTGCAGCTGCCAGGGTGTAGCGACTCCATGCAGTTCTTTGTCCAGAGTTTAACACAATACCACATGCAGTAAGATTTCACTTTGGGTTTCGTGTAACAGGGAAGCTTGTGATCAATTTTGCAGATCTTTTTGTGGTCCTTCCTGCCTGTTTACTGGCCAGGGGAAAGTGATAATATCAACCTAGATCTATAATATCTACCATCCAGTGGGAAGAGTTTCTTTTACCTACAAATTAAGCTTTCTCCCAGGGTCACCGATCCATGCTGAAAACAGTCTGAGAGTAGTTTTTCCACCACGACACTCAGTCTCCTGCAAGGAGCAGAAGTCAAACTAATTCACATCCAGTGGATAGGGACTGAACCACGAAGAGGCACTCAGCTAAAAACATGTTTTCCTAAGGCAGCCTAAATTGACAATGAGGCATCCAGAACGGAGACCACCGAAGCCACAATTTCCAGTCCAGTATTGTATGTAATTATAGACTTCAAAGCTTTGTTCAGGGCAGGGAAACATGCAATATTCATCAAGCAGTCACTCTGCTCCTTTCACTCAGTGTGGCCTGTCTGGTTCTTAAAACTGCAGATGGAGAAGCCCAGGTACTACAGAGGCCCATGCTGTGGCGACATGGCAGAAGCCTAGTACATTGCTTTGTCTTTCACCCCTAATGTAACCAATAACATGCTTGCTCATAAAACTGGAATATCGCCACCTAAACTGCCTCCCTCTTCCCCCATTCCTCCCGTGGTATTACAATTTAACAGTTAGGTCTGTTTCCTTCCAGGCTTTTTTTTTTCTTCTTTACAGACATACACTTACATTTCTCTTTATTTAAAAGATCGACATCAATCGCTTCTCGGCCTTTTGGCTAAGATCAAGTGTAAAAGATCGACATCAAACTCTATACACATAGTATAATAAGCAGTGTATTAGGTCTTTGCTCCTTGTTTCTGGAAAACATGCCTTGGAACTTCAAGTGACAGGGCTGTCTTTTTTATTCATAAGGAGCCCCTTTTGATCACACCTGAGTTTATGATAACGAGGGGAATTAGGTGGCATCCCTAGTTTGCCTTAGGAAGGTGACGGTCACAAGAAAGCCCAAATGGTTAAAGGTTTGGAATTTGCAGCTACATCCACCATCCTCAAGGAAAGTGGGGCAGGGGAAGGGGAAAAGGGTAGGAGGGCAGCTGGAGATTAAACCCCATGAAATTCTTGAACGATAAGATTCGGTGAACTTCTGAGTTGGTGAACATGTGCACGTGCCCTGAGGGTGGCGCGCCCGGTGAGGACACATAGCCTGGCACCCTCTTCCCACTCCTTGTCCGGGGCTTCTCTTTCATTTTACTCACCTGAGCGGTAATACAACAAAACAGTACATATAAATAAAATGCCTTCCTGAGCTCGCTGAACAATTCTAACAAATCATCAGGCCTGAGAAGGGGGCCATGGGGGCCCTGGATTTGGAACTCATCTGCCAGAGTACAAGTAACAAGCTGCAGTGTGGACGGTCTCGTGGAACTGAGTGCTTTCATTTTGTGAGAACTGACACTACTGTAGGACATGCTCCCCTTCCCTGGATACCCAGCTGGTGTTGGAAAACTGGCTGGCATTAGGAAAAAACCCAGAATATATTACCTGGTAACTTGCTTTTTTGCTCAGAGCTTATCATAAAGAACTTCCAAAGGGACTATGTAGCCCTTTACTTCCTCTTGTAGACAGACACTCAAATCCAGACCCCTCCAATACCTTCAGATTCCAGTACGCCCATCCCCTGGTTTTTGTGCACTTTTCCCTAGCTACCTGCACCTGAATCTCACTTCCAACACCTGCCTTTCAGTTGCTGGAGTCATTTTGCCTGAATACACTGAGCACTAAAAAGACCTGCAGAATTATGAAAACCCAGTTCCTTGTCTCCAGTGACTACAATTTATTCTCCCCTCTTCCAAAGGGGTCAGGCAGGTGCTGGGAATTTGTTTCTTTCCCTTCCTCACTCCTGTCTCCCCAGTCCTTTACAGGGTCGTCCTAGGGAGAGCTTACAATAAATCACATGCAGATGACCCTCATCACTGGGTGTATCTGAGAGGAGGACCTACGACACTCTTTAATGAGGTGCTGTAACTGACCGAACCAGTCCCTACTAATGGACCCTTATGTTATTTCGGACTTCTCCTATTCCAGACCATGCTAGACACATCTTTGCACAGTAATCCTATAGCAGAGCCCTTAATTGCCCCCTACTTGGGCCGCTCTTAAGAGTTGCTCTGGTGGTCAAGTCAGTTGAATGACCTCCCACCATCATAGTTCACAAACAATAATGTAAACACAACTGCCAGGAACCCACTACCTTTATTAGCGACCATGAAGATAAATGACTCAACACGCTTATTTATTTTTCCTGGAGTTAACTTAGGAACAAAAAGCTCAGCCCACACAACTTCCCAAACCACCCTGCTCTTGGATTCCAAAGTAATCAATGGTTATTATCACACACCCTCCCCAGAGGCCAGGTCCTGTAGACGTGCACTAAATCAATGATAATGGGAGAGTCCTTTGAGAAATTACAGGGTCTACGTCTCTGTGTCTAACCTCTTCACCTCTCCTTGGACGGTCCATAATAAAGAAAATGAAATGGGGATGACAGAGAGACTTCATTTACTGATGATGCTATGAAATTTTTGCAGGAATGGGCTGTAAGTAGGCTGAACGATTCCTTTTGAAATGAGCAGCTAGGCCATATGGAAATCTATTTGGAATTTTTTTTATATAGGAAACCTCTAAAAATAAGCTAAGTTATCTTCCTCTCTGGGGAATCGCCAGAGTAGACTTCCTCCACACACAGTCGGATTTGTACAGAACCTAATGCAGCAACAATTTGACTCTTTTTTTCCCTCCTTGTGGGGGATTTTAACCATTCACCAGAGTTTAAAAGGCATCTCTGACTAGAAATTTCCATCCACTGAATAGTTGCAAATGCAGTTGCAGGATGACAAAAGTTCCATGGCATTAAACAGGTCTGATAGTAGCCCCACCTCACTCTTGAAGTTTTCCATGGCAATACATGCATGAAGTCAGTCCACTTACTACACACAGTCATCATCTTGTGAAAAAAGAGGTGTGATGGTTGCAATCTCTGAGTGAGTTAACAGCATGGCTGGGGAATGGAATAGAAGACGTGACAGTTATCATCCCATTACATGGCACTGGAGCCAACTGGGGGCAGCCATCTCTGTGTAGGTTCACATCCGGGCAGGAGCAGACCCCATCTTTTTCATCAGGATAACAAACTTAAAACAGGTTGGCAAATCTGGCCCTCCTGAACCTTGCAGATGACCCACCTTTTCCAATCCTGGAAAAATATCTTCAATTAGTCCCGCTACCGGTTTGAGGAATACTGGTCAAATCACCCATTAAGAGGAGAGTTCAGTCTCCTTCAGGAAAGCATCTCAGTCCTGGTACTGAGAACAAAATACAAAGTAAGTTCCGAGGGCACAACACCTAAAATCTTAGAGGCTGAAGAGGATCAGCAATGAGGCTATGGTGTGATAGGGGAAGGAATGACAATTTTTCAGTTTAAGTAGCTTAGCCCAAACCAACTTGTCATAGACAAGTCAGATCACAGCCTGCTTTCCTGATTCATTACCTCAGGCTCTTTCCACTAAAATACATCAGCAGTTGTATGAGAAACACATGAAAGAAAAGAAGGTCAATATGCCAAGGCCACGCATGATTTCTTCTCACGGCTACTACTGCTCGAGTCCGGTTGTCACCTGAACTTCAGCAAAGCTAAGGCCCTGAAGGGGAAGCAGCAATATCACTTTCCCACCAGCCTGAGCATTACACCTACCCACGCCTAACCATAACCCTCTGGACCTAAAACTTGGAGCTTTACCAGCCAGACGGATATTGTCCAGAACACGTAGCCTCAAGAAATCCACATCCAGCGTGGCTCACAATGAAGCGTGCTCAGTGAACTCACGGTTGCCTCACCTGGCAGAGTTCTACATACTGAACAAACCCCAAAATATCTCTTTATTCTCGCAAGGCTATATAGCTGGATAATAACTTTTGAAATCATCTTACACCAAAAAATATGTATCTTGTGCTTTTACATTAAAAGCAACTGAGGGCCTCCCTGGTTGAGCGCCACACTGTGAAGCATCCACAGCACAGCAGCACGAGTTCGATCCCCAGCCAGGGAGGGGACCCACATGGCATAGCAGACCTCTCCTGCCTCGCCCACTGCTCCCCTCAGCAGTGTATTTCAGTTGATCTGCTTGTTCTGCTCCCTACTCTGTCTCTGGTGAATCCTCTCACCTCCCGTGAGTCTGGCCTCTACCCCAGCTCTTGTGTACATAAAAAAAGAAATCTTTTTTAAAAAATAGTGATTGATTAGGCCTCCCTGGTGACCTAGGGGTTAAGTCCCATCACTATCACTGCTATGGCCTGAGTTGGATCCCAGGGAGCTGACCCACATGGTACAGCAATCCTCTCCTGTCTCACCTGCTGCTCCCCTCACCAGTGTATTTCAGTAGACCCTCCTTTTCTGCTCCCTACTCTCTCTCTAATGAATCGTCTCACCTCCCACCTCTGGTCTATACCCCAGTTCTTCTATGCATACTTTTTTTAAAAGAATGATTAAAAAACCCAGGCTGAGTAAATGTTATTTCATGTACATAGGGGTTAGAAGAAAATAGAAAAAGACATAGCCCCCTAGGTAATGCTACAAATAGGGTCAGGAGTACTAACTGCAAAAATACCAGATCCTATTTCTGCAAAGTTAATGAAAAGCAATCATTTCCAACTGGTCTGAACTGACACAAAAAGCACAAAAGATACTAAAATATGTAATTTACACCCTTGCACTGATCTAAGGACGTGCCAAATTACCAAGAATAAGAAAAACTCCTCACCCTCTCTAAGACCTCATCTTTGGTTCAGGTAAAAGTGGCGTCTTTCAGCCAGGTGACCCAGGCACAACTTTCAAGTGTCTAGGAGAACGAGGAAGCAGAAGAGCACCATCTGGGCTCAGGATGTTGGGTGTATGGGCCAGCCCTGCACCTGGGCACCTGGGCACCTCCCCAGTGTCACATCCCGCCCTGAGTGACCCAGGTCCCTTCCAGCAATTTCAATCTTTAACTCCTAACTAGGAAGGAACACACTGTGGATTGATTGGCATGAGTCCACAATCATAAGAGGGAAAACAAACCATTTGAAAGTTAGAAATCATTATTCTTCATCCTCAGTAAAACCCGTCACTTTTTAACAAAGTCTACATAAACACTGTGCTCTTTCTCTTGACTTAATGGAGTGACACCGCCCTCCTCCTCCTCCCCACCTCTGATGCCAGGCTATGGCAATTCTATTGTGAAATCAAGGACTCATCCACTGACATGCATATATGCCAAAATTATACCACCAGGCTTTGGGAAATGAAATATCTTTAATGTGGATCTGGGTCAGCCGGACACAGGAGCTCCAAGACTGAATGACTAGGGGGAGGGACTCATCACGTTTTAGAACATGGTACTCAAAGAACAAAAAAGTTGAATTTCATTGGTTTGAGGTGGCCTGGGGCAAAAGATACAGGTCTGACAGGAGGGTATTGGGTAAAGAGGATTTGTGGGGACAGAGGGATATAGAGCTGGCCAAGGTACACCGGATAGCTACGTATAGACACATATGGAGAGAGGTCCTTTACAAGTGACCAAATCTTCCTGTTGGACGGACCTTCACTTCTAAATCAAGTCTGGGCTGTTCCTTTTCTTGTCTTTGGTTCTTTGTCAGCAGTCTTTTAGTTCTGGCTGTATGACTCATATTTGAGTCTCACACCCTTTTGCTCGTATGAAAATAAGTTTAAAAAATAGTTAGCCACTCCCAACTGTTCTACACTTGCCATGCTTTCAGTAACACCTTTTCTACACCAGCAACCAAGGTAGAAGAATGTTGGAATCATGGATGGGGAGCAATTTCTAAGCTGACAACTCACATGACAGAACACACAATGGCTGTTTTCTGATGACACACAGTCAACGTCTTCTGGAGAAAATCCTTTGCATTTGGAGACCATCTCCTGCCACTAATGGCTATTTGTTTCAGGTATTTTATTAAGCATACATACGTTTTTATATATACGATATTGTATGTATCATTCCTTAGTGGAAGGAATTTCAATCATTTCCAGATTCATCCTTATTTTAAAAATGCAAAAAAAAAAAAAAAAAACAGAAAAATTATCCTTATTAGTTAACTTATTGTAAGTAACTTTATGGCAAATCTTTGTCTACTTCATTTCTCAATACAAATTACTAGATTACTAGAAGCTGAATCGCTGAATCAAAAAAGACAAGGTATTTAATTAGTAACTATCCAATTAACCAGTCAGAAACTACACACTACTGTTAGTCACAAACAACAGTCCAAAACAAGTTACAAAGGAAATTTACAGGGAATGCTCGGGGTGTCTGTTACCAATGATACCAAGAGTTTCTGAACCATTCATTCTCAGATAAAACCAAATCCCAATATCCAAAATAATATCCTACAAATACATCCATCACAAGAACTTAAGCCAAAAAGTATTATGTCTACATTAGCCATTCATTAGGGTCAGTAGCTTCTTGTGACCAACAACACAGAAGATGCAGTCTGAAGAATTAGTCACAGACTTGAGTCTGTCCCTACAATTTGAAGCTTATTTTCTCATAATCTCTTCATTCATCAACTTCTCTTCCATTGTTACAATAGCCTCCCTTTTGCCTGTCTTGTTTCCCCTAAATTTAACTCATGCTGCAATGAGATTAATTTTCCCAACACCCATTTATCTTCCCAACACCCTCCCTGCAGGGCTTCTCTGGCAGTTGGAATGGCAGTTGGAATGAGACGCTTGCCGCAGACTCTCACTATCCCCAACCACCACCACCATACCTGGAAAAAAAAAAAAAACTGAATAAACTAACAAAAACTTTTTTTAAAGAAACTATTGAAGAACTTCAGATTCAGGTAAGTCCAAAAGAACTGCAGAGCAAGCAAGACACTCTTTTTTGGTGAACAGAGATGGCACTTTGTTCTAGAGGCCATGACTGAGCTGGGGATGAATGGATGTGTGGACAGATAGTGATGGATGGGTTATCATAGACTGAGTGAATGTGATGTAAAATTCCTGTGAGGACTAGCTGAGACAAAATAGATAAATCTAGTGACTTCCCTCTACTCCAACCTCTGAACACCAATTTAGACTTATATGAGCTTAAGTTCAAAAATCTACTTCAGTGGTTCTCAACATCGGCTGCACATTACAGTCACTTATGGAACTTTTTAAAATACCCAAGGGGTTGAAGGGGAACGATGGCAAGTTGACCAGTTTCAACTGAATATTTTTAAAACATCAGCATTTTTTGTGTGATCTAGAACAAATTACTTAATCCTTCAAATTATTCAACCCCTCATGTATATCCTCTAAAAATTAGCTGAGACATTAAAATGAAGTTTATTTGAGCAAAAATCTGCTTGAATTGGCAGCATCCAATCTAGCAAACTGAGGAGCGCTCTGAGAAACTAGACAAAATGAAAGACTTTTACAGGCATGGGAGGGGAACTAGGAAGGTGTGCCAGGCAAAAAAAAAAGTTGGTTATTGAAAGACTCCTGTGTTCTTGTGTTTTTCTTTACAGAGGTACATTGGTTTTAGCACTGTGAATGGTTTAGAGGAATAAGTTCATACCTCTTCAGCTGTGCTATCAGCTCACACCATCAAAGCAGCAAGGTTCTGTAACTGGGAGCTGAAGCCAAAGATTGTTACAGGTAGTGTCCTCTGGGGGTGGGTGCTGGTGAGGATGAATAGCCCCAGGCAAAATACAACAAAGTATGGGTGGAGGTGGAAACTGGTAAGAATTACAAGGGACTGCAAAGCAGCCCCAGGATTCAGCATTCAGGAGTTCAGCATTTTTTGGATCTTCAATTGATACAGGGCAATAAAGGACACTAAAACTTGCTAACGAGAGTGCCCAAATAGTTTACCAGTCACTGTCTGAGAGCTTCACTCACACACAACTGTAAGACTACTCAGGTTCAGAGAACAACAATGGGATTTATTTAACAAACAAGGGAAAACAGAGAATCACTGAGGCCACAAATGGCCATTTACCTCATCGAAAGCAGTGCCTAGTGTTTTAAAAGCCTATCCCTAACAATAGGCCACACTCCCAAGATGGCATCACTGAGGGCCTGTAGCACATGTCAGCCAGACAATAGGCCTGGATCCAGCTCACAAAGATAGCAGAAGACTCAATAGAAGATGCTCACCAGAGCTGCAAGATGAGCCGGCACAGCACCAGACAAGTAACACTTGAAACAGCAGCTGCAGCAACTAAAGACAGCCTTCCCCCCCCACAAAGGGCCCACACTCACAGCTCATTGGGGTGCCTGGCCGTCTCCTCCCCTTCCAGGCTGTAACAGCAGCAAAGCTGGGAATAGTTTCAGTTGCTCCTCTACCTGCGAAACCTCTAAACAGTTCCTCTCTGAGGTTGGCTGCCGGAAGCCTCTCCAAATCCTTCGAGGCCTGCAACACCTTCTGGAAGACTGGCATAGTGGGGCAAAAATGGCTGACCCCAGAATTGCTGAAGATCCAAAAATGCTAAAACTCTGAACACAGAATACCACTGACTGCGCCTGCTGGCCCTTATATTTCTTCTCAGTCTCCACACCTCCCCCCCCCCCACGCATCTCCACCCCCCACCCAATCTTTGTTGTATTTCACCTGGGGCCATTCATCCTCATCAGCACCCTCTCCAAGGGCGAACACCTGTGACAATCTTTGACTTCAGCCCCCAGTTACAGCTCCTTTGCTTTAGGAGATGGTAAGGGTAGATTAGTATTGATGAGGTGATTTCTGATTAGCTGGTTTAAGATATCCAGAGCTGAAATTGTAATTCAGTCTCAGTTTGGTGACATGGGAATTAAAAAAGCGACCTTATATGCCTTGTTTTTACCAATACAAAATGGGGGAATAAACATAACTAGCTCATAGAGTTGTTCAGAAGATTTAATACCATATTTTTTTTTCTTTGCCCACTTTTTATTTTTTTTCTTTTTTTTATTAAAATATTTTAAAATTTACATATACTTGCCATTAATTGTAATCCCCATGTATTCCCCATCACCATCTCACCAGTGCACCATCACCTCAGTCCTTCGTGCTCCCATCTTTAATACCATATTGTGAGACGAAGCATCCAGTCCATAGTGGGCATTCAGATGTTCTGTTTATTCTTTGAGACCATTTCTTCACCTGTGTCCTAATCAAGTCCAGTTCACGCCTCTAATCCCGATTCCTGGAGTTCTTCGAACACCAGAATTGACTAGTGAAGAGATGTGACACTCCCCTATGACGGCTAGAAAGGGTTCACATGGGAGGGAAGTGGAAGCAAAAGTACCCAGTACCCCTGGACTGACCAGGGGAAAGAAAGATGGTTTTTGTCTTTGTGAGGGGAGAGCTGAACTCTTGAACCAACTGGTTTGTGTTTTCCTTTGTTTTTCCTTCCCCTGACCAGCCAAAAGCAGTGGGCGGATGGATGTCACTGCCTATTTCCTCCCGATTGTTTTTACAGACCTACATTTTGAGAGGGCTAATTGTTGGAGCCTCTTCTTTCTTCTCCACAAGAAGAGAGCTTTGTTTAGCAATTAAATCTGGCTGTCTGAGATACAAAATCTTTCCATTTTAGATCAAGGTTTGGCCCCCAAAATAAAAGAAGCATTGCCTCTTTTTCATTCAGTTGACAATGTTTTCTCCTCAGACTGAGCTGGAGTTTTCCACTCCATAGAAATAGTGGCGCTGCCATGATGCCCAGGAATGTCTGAACACCAGGAGGCAAGAGCCTTGCTAGCAAAGCAGAAACTTCCGGTGAATGAGGACAAGCAAAGGTCACCTTTGGTTTATCTACATAATGTCCTCAGCCCTCTCTAACTCTTCGTTTGGGACTTGTTTTATGTCAGACTCACAGGGGAAGTTAGCCATACCAGTCGTGGACTACTTATGCCACTTGTTACCATCTCAAAGATTTCTTTGGCACCCAGCTTTGAAAAGTTGATGCATCTTTCTCTGTTGTTCTAAAGCCCCTGAGAACTCTTCATTGTCCAGTCTAAAGTGATTGCCGGCTCTGCAATGAAAAGAGGTTCTGTGGTTTTAATCTGAGTGTAAACAGCTTCAATATTATCTTTGGGAAATATTGTCAAAGTTTCTTGGTGCAAGTCACATGGCAAATTGACTCCTTAAACAGGAAACTCTAATGAGTTTGGGTCTAGCTAACAAAAACCATTACTGAAAAGCAACCCAGGGAACACTGGGGCTGTGGGAGGAAGTAGGAGCTGAGGGGTTCCATGGAGGATCTTTGAGGAAGGAGGAAGAGAGTCAGTGATCAGAAATGAAGGAACCCACCTTTCCAACAGTTAGTAGTGGTGGCTAAATTGGCAGCTTGAGGATTTTTCTTTCAGATACACACCAGCTACTGTTTTTTCTCTTAACTCTTTCCAGTGAAGTATTTCTGCCCAAATAGCTAGGTGAGAAGTCAAGTCACATTAGTTCCAGCTGCTTTCACTCCTGAAATCACTTTCCCTCTGTGACCCTCAGTTTCCTCAGCTGTGAAGTGGTGGAGTCGAATAAGCAATCTTTTAGATTTAGCAGTCCAGGCTTCTATGGGTAAAAATATGAGATTCTGCTTTTCTTTGGTAGGAACTAATGCTGTCATTATTCACCTCCTGTAAAAGTTTCTCGCAGCATTTGGCACATATGTGTATACACACACACACACATTCTGAATGAATGAATGAATGACCCTGATTTAACCCAGCTCTCCTCACTTCTGTTCAGCAACATCTCTGAGTGACAAGGGCACACCTCTCTGGAGCAACACTTTTGTCCTTCTCTGCCCTTTCTGTTTCTCATTCCACCCTAATCTTTTGTGAGTTGTGGATTTAAAAAACCCAGAAATACTTGTTCAAATAAAATATTCTTGCTAATATAACTGTAATTGATATGTTTAATATTTAATATAATCAATATACTTAATTTTTGTGTAACAAAAGCCCAGACACCTGTCTGGGCTCAGGTAGGCCTTAGGGTCCACCCACCCCAGTGCACAGTTGAGTGCAGCTTTTCCTAGTTCTGAACCCACCTTCTCAGGCCTGGTCTGAATTAGAATACCTTAGTGACTTTCTAAAACTCGGGAGCAATTGAATGACTCTGGAGAAATCCATTGTCCCTACAGATTTTCCTTCCACTTTATCCAAACTTATCTTTCTATGGCCTCTGGTGGTTTGGCTACTTTGAAGAACTTGGTTTTCACTGAATGTGCTTCACTTAATGTCCCTGTGGGTGGTGCTTACTTAGTCTGGGTAAATGATTTGATGTCCTGCTCTTCATTTGAAAGACCCAAACAGCTAAGGGGAAGCCACATCTCCTCTTGATGGGCTGAGGAAATCCTGCCATTTGCACTGTGGATGTACCTAGAGGATATAATGCTTAGTGAAATAAGTCAGATAAAGAAACACACTGATTTCATTCATATGTGGAAGACAAAGAAATAAAACTAATGAACAAACAAAATAAAACAAAAGCATACCCTAAAAGCATACTAAGACTATAAGAACAAAACCAGAAGGGAAGGGGGAAGGAGTAGGATAAATTGGGCAAAGGAGTCAATTTTATGGTGGGAACTAGACTTTTGGTAGAAAACACAATATAGAATATCCAGATGTTGATTTATAAGACTATACACTTAAATCTATATAATGTTACAAACTAAGGTTCATTGCTTCCAGTTTCAGAAACTTTACTAAAACTGATAAAGACTGAAAATAAATGTTTGGAGAATAAATGAGTGGATGGATATAAAAGCTACATGAGTTGTAGCTTTTTCAGGGCCCTATCCCCTGCCAGTCAATAAAGATTGTGGCCCATTTCTGGCAAGGTACACCAGTGCCCACATCTGTAGTTGGAAACTTGCACTTAAGTTGGTGTTTGGCTAGATGTGGCCAGGAGATAAGCATAAAGGTTTTTTGCAAGAAACCTTTTTGCAGCATAACTAATGGCAATAAAACCATTTTGTTGTTACCCACCTATCTATCCATCTATCCACATGTACACACACATAGATATACACATATAAAATCATAAAAAATAAAAAGGGGATATTGATTTAAAGGACATAATCAAACATGAAAAATTAATTTTCCACTATCAAACAGCAAAAACGTTTTGCAATTTTCAAGAAATTTGCATTCAACAAGACTCATGTAATCATTTCTTTTCAGAGGAGTAAGAGAAACTTGATTTTTTTTTGCCTCCACCTTCTAATATTGCCTGGGAAATTTGGTTTCAATTGACATAATACTCCTATTTTCACAACACTTTATTTTTAATTTCTGAAGAGTTGACTTAATTTAAACACACCTTTGAGAATTAAAGGAGTATAAAGGCAGAAATACTACTATTCTTAGCATTAACATTCAGGAAGTTTCCATCCCTATTAATCTTACTAAACTTACTATTGTTATTCTGTCATTACACAGTAATTACCAAGTGATAGATATTTTAGTAAACTATCTGCTAGTGAATATTTTATAGAAATGAATCTGAGAGAATTTTATATAGTTTAAATATTGAGCTTCAATTCTCTCAAGAAAATATCCTCAAAAAATTTTTTTAGTTTCAAAAATGAAAAGGGCTTAGCTGTTACAGCAGCAGTCTTTGGCACCGCCAGGCTCTGCGTTGAAGCTGGAAGCTGGATGAAGGACTGAGGTTGACCCCAGACTGCAGAATGACTTGCCTTCCAGATCTTTAAATTAGTCATTTTGTTTCTGGTTCACTGACTATCCATCCAATCATAAATTAAGGAAACTAATACTTTTGTACTATTAGCCTGGGAAATCATCTTAGATGCTAACAATGGTAGAATTTTCATAAACTGAGCAATTGTTTCATTCATAGTGACAAAATTTATTTTCATGAAAGTTATATTTAGAGGAATTTGTATTGACCTGGAATGAACATTTGAGGGATATTTTTAATTAACTGAAAAATAGTCTTCTTCCAAAATGGTATTTTTAGCATAGCAGTTGGGTATTAGTACAAAATACTTACTAAATCTTAATCTGACCCATGGGATATAATTTGTGACAACTTGAAAATATAATCTTAAAATTTATGGACTAAGGTGGGACTGTGTTAAAACATAATTTTTCTCTATATATATTTTTAGAGAGAAGTGTTAAAGGGGTTGGGGAATAGAACAAAATGTAAGATTCACAGCATGGATTCCCTTAAATGGTAATTAACTCATCAATAAATGGACCACATTGCAGTGATTTTAGTTCAACCAGGCATGTGTTCCATGTCATGTAGGCCACCTGTTAAATGGGTGGACCCCACGAGGAAGGTCAAGGACACAAAACCACGGGAAAGTATAATGTGGGTCCTTGATACAAATAAAAACAAAGGTACTGTGTGTTTCTTAGGAGCTGGCCTGTAAATTTCCTCTCTTTCAGAAGGTAGCAATGATATGTGGTCTGGGGCTCTGTTTAAACAATTTTTTAAGGTTTGTAAAATTGTTGAACCTGACTTGATAATATTTAGCATGTTTACAAACACATTTTGAAATATTTACATTGCACAGTCTATTTCAAAATAAAAATGTGAACAGTTGGACAAGAACCCTGGCCTGCTTGCCATTGACGATGGACAATTACTTGCCAATGGAGAGTTTGATTTCCTTCAGAGTCCAGTTCTTCTCCAGAACAATGAAGACTCACAGAGTTGATTACAGGAGGTTGACAGTTTACACACTCCACGTGCCCTCTCGCGATACTGCATCTGTCCAGTCGGGGGCCTGTTTTCCATAATATGGTCATGAGTCCATGACTCCATCCTGACCACCAAGCAGTGGCTGGCAACACCTGTCTCTGCAGACCAGTGTAGAGGGCAGCTTGTCTTGTCGTCTCTTTAGTGACTGGAGAGGTGGTCACGAAGGCAGGGACATATCTAGTACTCCAAGCAGTTATCGCTCTTCGGAGGGAGGGTAGGTGGGGCCAACCTGCTGTGTTGAGGCTTCTACTGCACTGGCTGCGTCTACACACATGTTGTCAGCTTAGCCAATGCAAGCACATCAGGGGCTGCACTCATAACTACCATTTTTATATTCTGTAAGTCTTAGCAGCCTTCATAATAATCTCCACAGCAACTAGTAAACATAGCACTGGAGAAAACCGTAATGTCAATTTTCAGGTTGTTTGGTGCGCAGTCATCCCTCCCACCTATCCAAACCAAGTTCCCTGAGAGATAGCAAATATAAAAGAGGAAGCCACTCATTTACCATTCTTTCCACCACAACTGCTTCTGCTTCTCCACCACTGCTGCTTGCTGCTGCTTCTGCTGCTGTTTCCGCCGCTGTTTCTGCCACTGCCATTCCCGTGATGCCGCCCTTAGATGCCCAGTCTCAGCCAAGGTGTGCCCACCTCCACATGCCCACACCCTTCTCCAGGCACCCACCATCAGGCATTTGCGTGGGATCACAGGGCTCTATCATTGATTCTAATGGCAGGAGGGTGGAAAAACCCCGATAACCTTCTTTTACTCTACAAGTTGTATGAAAATAAATTAATTTTAAACAAAGAAACCTTGAAACAGGACCTAATTTGTCATATGTATTATCCAACACGCTAGCTTGATAAATAGATCTAATGAAGCTTCTGTGGGAGTACTGAAAAGCAGTTTTATAGGCCTACATGCTTGGTACCATTGCCACCTCTGGATTTGGGTTACCATCAACCTACTTGGATACTTAGCAAAAGATTCTTGCTGTTCAGCATTTAAGTGTGGTTATCATTTGTTCCAGTTGACCTTTCCTAAAATCATGCATATTATAACTTCAAATCTATTCCCATGTGAAGAAAGATTAGGTGCCAAAATACCCAGCACAATACTTGTCTATATTTAGCATCATACAGAATTAAAATCCCAGGAAATATGAACACTCTGGGCCTTATGTGGTTTATGCCTTTAGTCATTTCAAACATAGTAAGTAGAGCCTCTACCTTGATTCTCTTGCTAACTTTAGGCATACATCGTCCATATTTGTACCAGGTTTGCAAAACTCCTAGCCCTTTTTTTAAACCAGATCTCAAAGTGATTATTTAACGTCTGTCTATAAATCTATTTTATGCTGTTACGGAAAACCTCCATTTTGAAAATCTAAATTGCACACTCCTTTAACATCTCCAGACAAAAAACCCTTAGATTTTATTTTAATACTTGCAAATTAACGAGTCTTAAAATAATGGACTGGGGTATTAAATATTTTTAATAAAATATTGCCTTTTTCTTGTGCAGAACATGCAATATATGCTAATTTAGTAAATATTTTTAAGTAGAGATATTTTGTTATTGTGCCTAAAAAATTGCTAATGATAAATTTTGGAAATTCTTATAATTTTTTCATTTATCTGTTGTTACCAACTAATCTTTGTTTGAAGTGATTTTTTTTCTCCTTCTCTCCAAACTCTCTTGTGGATAAAAAATGAGTTTCTACCGATAATGAACAGATATCTAATGTTTATATGACTTTTGAGTGTGTGACTTAGTATTTGGAAACTCCATAATTTGTATTATTATGCAATTCATAAAATGGTGATATGTATTAATGTCCATTCAGCCATATATTTATTCTTTCTAAGACTATGTGGCTATTTTCGTGGGAAAAAATAATTTGTCGTTCAGCAGCTTATAAGAACTTAGTCTTTGCTGGAGTTTAAATATCTAAATAGATACTAAAAATGGGCCTCCCTGGTGGCATAGTGGGTTAAGCAATGCACTATGAAGCAAACAGCAGCCACTGCAGCACGAGTTCCATCCCTGCTGCCAGCCAGGGAGGGGACCCACATGGCGTAGCAGACCTCTCCTGTCTCACCTGCTGCTCCCCTCAGCAGTGTGTTTCAGTCAGTCTGCCTGTTCTGTTCCTGGCTGTCTCTGGTGAATCCTCTTACCTCCCAGGACTCTGGCTGCCTGTACCCTAGCTCTTGTATGCATAAATAAAATCTTTTTTAAAAAAATAAATACTAAAAAGCAAAAAAAAAAATATATATATATATATTAGAAGTCTTCAGCCTTGTACCTGTTAGTAATTGTACAATGACCTCATTTGCTACAGGAAACTCCTGGTCTGGTTTGGAAGTACAAAGGGCCTCAGGGTCTGGCTCACTTTTGGAACCTGAGTATTTGAATTGCCCTCTGTCATTCACCCCCTGCAGCTTTCTGCCCCTCTTGTCCCAGATGCACCCACCTGGTCACTCATTCTTCAATAATTTTCCCAATGGTTGCGGCCTTTACCTAATGTCACACAGATGAATCTCAGAGCTTGCTCAAAAGTTCATGGATATGTCATGGCTTCCCATGCCCAGCAGACCTGGGACTTCAGTGTGCACCCACCCTTTTATGGCCAGTCTTCTAACTTCCTTGGTTGATAACCTGAAAGACTTTGGGGCAAAAGACGATGTCGGTAAGGGTCACCTCACTAATCCCTGCACTGACATACTGAGCACTCACAGTCACAGAACCCATGGAGCCGTGGAGGTATGGCCCTCACAGGCTGCAACAGGGCTGGGGCTCACCAGGCTATGCCCTTAATCATCGGGCTCTTCCCACCCAGAGTCCTTTCTAAATGAAGGTGTAAATTGCTGCCTCCTGTTCTCTTCCCAGCTCAGACTGGTGAAGTAGAAAGGATGCAGAAGGACTAACTTGGGAGGAAGGGCCATTTCTGGAGCCGGCAGCTAGGGGCTCTGGAAGGCACTGCAGGTCATCCACAGGGGTTGCCTGCAGACTCAGAGCTGTCAGCCAGGATATGCAAGAGTCAAGTTCTCACCTGCAGAGAGGAAGGTGCTACGGCTCAGAAGCAAATCTTTGCTCAAGTTGTGGCAAACTCATCCTAGAAGTTAGGCATGGCCTCTCCTGGCAAAAGAATCCGAGGTGCACATAGTTAGTGTATTTCAACCAGGTATTTTATTGTTCTGGCAATTGCAAAATATACAAATTTTTGAAAGGCATCCCCTGTGTGAAAGCTGGCACAGCTTCATCCCAGGTAATTAATTCAGACAAACATTAGAACACAGAGGCGTCATAAGTCACTCATAAAAGGCCCCCAAACCAACAAACAACCAAACCCAATCTATACAGCTTCCTATCTTCAGGCTCCCTTATACATATTAAATAAATAAATAGCACATCTGCTATCAAAATAATAAAAAAATAAATTTCAAGTATTACAAACAAAAATGTCATTGGTGTGGTTCAGTTTTTCTTCTCCCCCCAAATGAAGAGCTTGGCCCATGGCCTCAGGACAGAGTAAGGAGAGGGGTGTGTACACCCAAAACAAATATGTAAAGTTAAAAAAAATTGGTCCCAGGTTTGTGGGGGGACAGGAGGTGGTGTCAGTAGTCGGAGAGGCTGAAGCTCTGTAACCGCAGCTCAAACACCTTCCTTCCATCCCCCTCCCCACCAAATGAAGATCCCCAGCTTTCAATGAGGTAGCCTCTGCCTCCAAGGCTTCCTTCCCCTTCCACACTTATATTCTATCTCCTTCTCTAGGCCTTAAAGAGAAAGTCCTGTGAGCCAAAGTCCCTTTATGTCAGAGATAGGGGGGGAGTCCCCTAAAGCCCTGGCTGGAGTCAGCCAATATTCAGTGTCAGGTCTGACACTGAGGAAGAGATTAGGAGAGAGTGGGTGTGAGGAACTCAAGGACAGAGCTGCAGGCCATCCAGAAATTCAGGCAGCCTACAAACACACTCCCATGCACACGCACACACATCCACACACACTAACACACTGCCTGACCACACTTAAAAGAGTAAGAAACTAGCCCAGGCCCTCCTCACACAGGAATGTATATACAGACAGCCTCTCATGCCGTCCTCCAGAGGGATAGGGGTGTAGGTAGGGGGGAGTGGGATTCGAATGGTTTGGTGTGAAAAGAACAAACTTGATTGTATGGTATCTGAAGTGTGTTTCCATTTCCCACTTAATCACAATCAGAGAAACATGCACTCTCTAGAAGTTTCTCAAACAAACAAACAAACAAAAAAAAACCACAGCTCTTTTCCACTCCAGGCCCCAGATGGCTCAGCGTCCCCAATCCCACTTCTAGTAACTATTTCTTAAGCTAAGAGGGGTGAGGATGTCAGGCTCAAAAGCAGACGACAGGAAAGTAGAGTGTCCTTTGGCACCAGCTTGCAAAGATTCCTCAAGGGTCATTTGGGCAAACTCCACTGTCAAGTCTAGAAATAACTTCTTCTGAGCCTTGAGACACCCCTCCTCCCCAGTACTTGGAGCCAACAAGGAGTAACAAGCAGGTAGAAACTACAGGAATTCAGAACACATATCCAAAGCCCCTGCTTTGAAACTCCACAAAAAGGGTCAAGGTGCCATAAAGGAGAGCAGGGACAGTCTCCTCTTCTGAATTCCCCCAGGAACCCAGCACAGCGCAGGCAGGCAGCAGGGGCTGGAGAAAAACGTGGGGAGATATTAGAGACCCGCCAGAAGGCCATGGACACTCTGGAGGAAGTAGCCAAGAGCAGGGTCTGGCCCTGGCCATAGTCCCTACCAGGAAACATGGAAGGTAGCAACCTCCAGCGGGAAGTGGGGATGGGCGCGCCCGACATGGCCCCCGGGCCAGTCCTGCAGTGATCTCATCGCTCTCGCTTCAGCCTGATGGGAAAGTCCTGAGTCCACCATCTCATGGGCCCGCTGCTACCCCTCTCCCCATGTTCTTTCAGCCCTGCAGTCACTGAGGGCACAAAACCCAAAAATCTAAGTTCCTGAAGAGATGGTGCCACTGTCAAGCCACACTTTCTGCCATAAAACAAAGTGCAAAAGTGAGCAGCCCTGGGAATTCCATCTCAGGAGTCGGAGATCCAGGTAGAAGACCCAAGGGGCTCCCTGGCGGCTGAGATCCCAGTGCTGGTGTAGCGTTCCACAGCCAGAGCATCCCTGAAGGTGCGTGCACGCAGGGCAGACATGGCTTCTCTTCCCCCTGGACTTCACCAGGCGACGTCCCAGCCAAGATGAACAGTAAAGCCTGGTGACAGCTCAGCGTCCCTTGACCTTCAGTCACTGGGATTTGGGCCCCTTTAATGGAGATTTCTGGGGCCAGCGTCCTCTCCCCCACTGAGAACATACCGATTAAGAAACAACAAAATAGCTGAGGCACTGACACTCCGTCTCAAGGCCTTCTCTCGCGGCCTCCTCTGCTCATCATCCTCACCAAGCCTTGTGGGGTGGGGGGGTCAGTGAGGCCACAACAGGAGAGACAGGGGGAGCAGAGGTAGCACTGGCTGAGGCCTCACACGGAGCTGCGGTGGTCGCACGTGCACACGGGAACGGCTTCCTGGCATCTCGGCTGCCCGACACCACTGGGGCACTGGTGTGTTCCACCAGCACAGCCTTCTTCACCACCCCTCCTGTCCCAGTAGGAGTCCGTGGGATCATCTGGCCTTGAGTAGACGGAAGAGCACTAGCTAAGCTGCAGAAATGGAAATGGAGTGGAACCGATGGGTCTGCCTCAGTGTGTCCGGGAGGAGTCGTTGTTCTGGGAGCCTTTCATGTTCTGTTTGCAGCAGGAGAAAAGAGGGGTGGGAAGGGGAAGTGTTACTGGCAGCAGATTAGACTTCTAAAGCCAAAGACTAAAGTCATGCACTTGAGAGTTCCCCTCCCATCCCCCGGAAAACAAAAACACAACCCAGGAGGAGCATCATTAGCCAGATGGGTGGAAGCTAGCCTGGGTAGCCCCAGGAATGTGGTTGAAGTTCAGGCCAGAGTCACACAGGAGAAGGGGCTGGGTGCAAGGTGGGAGAATCTTGTAGCAGAGGCCTGTCATCTGCCTGCAGGAGGCAGGGAAGGGAGATGGGGAGAGAAGGTTGCTCTCGTGGTTCACAGCTGTTCTGGGGTGCAGTGGATGCCAGCTCCTGCTCACGGCCCCTTGGAATCCTGAGGCTGCCCTACACTCAACTATAGCCAGGCAGATGATAATCAAGGGACCCTCTAAAGAAGTGTGAGGAATCTCTTCCAACACGGCTCAGGCACAGCTGCACACCTCAGCCCTTATTCAGATTCTAGAAACCAGGGCTCAGCAGGTGGAACACAGGTGATCGGGTGGCCCAGCCAAGGGACCCAGGCAGAGAAGGCATGTGCCACCAAAGCACGCTTCCCGTCCTAGTAACAGCAATCCTAGCTGAACCCCCACCCAAAGAAGCCAGCCAGTGTGAAAACCTCCTCTAAAATGTCTTCTGATTAGCTGGGACAGATGACGGCTGCCACAGTTCAGCAGCAGTCTCTTTACCTAGCTTAATCTACCCCCCAAAAAAGGAAACACAGCCTACGGGTTCTCTTTGATCCTGAATGTAAGACTATTGTGGAGGGTGGGGAGAGTGGGACCCACACAGCAGGTGTGCACAGGCGACCATTCCTCTAGCCTCCACACCCCTGCACAGAACCGAGGTCCAAGCTAGAAAAATCTTTAGAAAAGAATCCCAGGGCTGGCAGCACTGAAGCCAGCGTTTGGATCTGAGCCTGCTCTTAGTGATCTCAGGAACAGGAGGTACCCCACATCCCAACCATGAGTACATCACACACCATCTCTATTGGTAGAGTATCTCTATTGGCGGGGTATCTCGGGGAGGGCCCTGTAACTTTGTAGCCAGAAAGGACCCAGTCAACTCGTGCAGTCAGAGAGGAGGCCCTGCTGTGTCCCCTGCAGCCACCAGTGCCAACCCGCCCTCAGACGTAGCAAGCCCAAAAATGATGGCAATGCAACAATGACAGTGGGACACAGGCATGATGTCCACACCATTCACTCATGGTGCCCTGGCTAAGGACACAGGAAGGGAAAGGAGGATGGGAGCAAGGACCCTGAGACAATGGAGCAGCTCTTAGAGAGACACGTATTCCCTGGCACGGGTGTATATGTCACACACTGCACAATGGCCAGTCTCCACACAGATCAAGATGCCCTCTCAGGCTGAGATGCATGACTCAGAGAGATGAGGGGGACAGAGAGGGGCATGCACCGGGGCATTTACCTTTCCAAGCTTAGTAAGGAGAAAACTTTGAGAAAATGTGACAGACAGTTCGTCTTTCAAGCATAGTGGGAAAAGAAAGAAAGAGGTGGGAAAAGAAAAACAAAACATCTTTAGTAGTGCTTTCTTTTAGTGTGCATTTAAAATTTAAAAATCAAGGATGAGTGGTGAAAGCCAGATGGCCTATCACCCCAGCCTGAACACAGCCCCAGAGGATGACTGTAGGGTACTCTGTCCAGCCCTCTCTCCTGCTTATTTTACCAGGAAACAGCATCCTCACACTGCAACCCATAAGATTCCCCATGCCCCCCCAGTGCCCAGTTTCTGGGTGCTCCTGCTGCCCACGAGAAGAAATCCCAATGGCCTGGTGTAAAAGGGACAGGAGGACGTGGAAAGGCCAAGATCCCTGGATGTAGCACCTGGCGCAGGTACCAGCTCTGCCAGGATCAGGGTGTCCACCAGCACTGGCTCTATACATCTCTGTGCCCCTTTATTGCATTCCTCTCTCCATTGGACAGTGCGCATGCTCAAGTCCTAGACATGCATCATCTTGTCTAGAGTCTCAAAGAGAAGAGGGTAGTAGAAGCAAGGCTCAAACCTGGCTTGGTTTGAGTTTGATAATAGTTTTTGGTGTCTGCAATTCCAGGCATGGGGTCCTACTTCCAGGCTGGGCGAGACGCAGGGACTGGAAAGGAATGCAGGCAGGATCAGCCCAGAGGAATGCATTTTGACTATACTGGAGGGATTAGCCTTGGAAAGGCAAATTCAACCCTAAGAGGGGCTGTACACAACTAGCTCCCTCCTGGAAGAAAGGCTTCTTCTTGGTAACATCAACTATGAAAGAAGTAGGATATGCACAGAGGCAAAACAGTAAGGATACAAATGCAAAGGTACGTTTTCCCACAAGGAGAACACTTCATCCTTCAAGGTCCATGTACAACACTGGGATCCAAGGGGGTGGAAGACATGAGCTGATTTACACAGGCGGAATGTAATGGAGGGGTGCACCACTGAGTAAACACACCTTAGTCACCGGAAGCAGCTGCAACCATTAAAAGGAGATGGAAATGTGTGTTGGGGGCGGGGGCAGTGCCTGGAATGTGAACAGCATTTTGGCTGTTTTCCCAGGAACCACCTAAGAGAAAGAAGCCAACCTTTGGACCTGCAGGACCCGTTCAAGCCCCAGTTCTGCTTCTGACTAGCTGGATGACTGCAGGTCGGTGATGTACCCTCAGCCCTTCTCTGGCCAATGGGGATATGCCCACGCTGGTGACCCTAGGGATTATTTTAAAGGCTCAAGACACAGAATGTAGCCACATTACCCACGGGCTACAAAGTATGTCAAAATACATTTTACAACAGGCTATGCCACCTAGATCTAAGCTTGATGCCAAGAAGAACAAGTCACAACTTTAAGGTGATCTTTCTCCAGCTATTTCAGCTCTGCGTGAAAGAGTCAAGGTAACCTAGTCGGCGAAAGGGAATATGAGCAGATGTGACATGAGGGGTTGGCAGGGCGACATTTCGTGGTGCTAAGACCCTTGCTCTACGGCCCTCAGCTCCCTCCACGGTTGTGACCACTAGAGCAGGTAGAATCACCCAGAGACTCTTCCAGGGGAGCAGAAACTGCAGGGAGCTCAGTACGGGGAAAGCACGTAGATCGGACTGGACAGCTGTACCCAGTCCTGAACATGACTGTTCAGGCTGAGCAGGTTCCTGGACGGGACAACTCCATCCAGGACAATGGTTTCCAAACAGACCTATCCTGCCTGCGGGGTCTGCAGGTCCCCACCAGGACAGGGAGGCCAGGCTGCAGGGTTCCCACCACACTCTTACCAGGGCACCACTCCTACATTCGTTTGCATATTAGACTGCTGGTAAAGTTTCAACAGAAAAGGGCTCTCCTAGGAGAGAACGAAAACTCCACACACAGAGGCAGGCACAGGCCCAGCTCAACACCAAAATCTGCCTCTAACTGCAAAAACTGAGTTTATGTCAAGGCACAGGCCACTGCGAGTTCGAAGATCACCTGGAACCCGACAACCCGACGAGAAGGGGGAAGCAGCTGGTAGCTGCAGCACAGAAATAGGCTGAAACTAATTGGACCGTAATTACGTCTTGCATCCCCTGCTATAAATTCATAAACTCCCTCCTCCCATGATATCTTCCTCTTCCACATTTCAGAGAAACTATCATTATCCTCAACATTTTCATGGTCAGGGGGCCAAGTTGCCAAGCAATAAAAAAGAGAAGTGAGCAGAAAGTTATTCAGAAAAAATACTTACAAACAGGCTTTCCCTAGCAAAGGCTGCAGAGAGAAAGTTGAGAGAGAGGTCAGTAGAGGGAGAGGGTAGAGGGCCGACTCATCTGAAACCAGGACACCCTCTGCTGGGACTAATCCCCGTCCACCCTCCCAGCCAATGCTTTCAGACTCCCCAGGGGTTCAGCCTGGCAACCCCAAAGACTGTCCTGTCAAAGCTGAGAGAGCCCCAGCCATGTATTCTTCCATACCACCTACCCCTCACCCAAGCCAGACCCCTGGGGTCCTCTAAACGGTGACCTCTCAACTTCCAACTAGGACACTGTGTTTTACACTTCAGCGGAAGGCAGACATCATTTTAGGTCGTTCTCACAAAAAACACCTGATTTTAGATCTGAAAGGAACCTATTGCCTCAGATGTCTCCCTGTCCTGCTCCATTTTGAAAGATGAGACAGACCAGCAAGTAACCTTGTCTGACAATAAAATCTTACCGCTCGTGCCCCAGGGCAGAGCTGTGCTCTGGAGCCAAATCTCAGGCTCCCAGGAGTTTCAGACACGCCACACAATCACCTTATTCCACCCACATCCTGTAGGAGGCGCTACTCCCCCTTCCAGAGAAAAATGAGGTCTACAGGGGATTGAGGCTGTGTGCCATTCCCCACCCCAGCACACTTGCCATGGCATCCTAGACATCGTAAGGTTTAAATGAGCTGCTGTGAAATGCAGGCAACTGCAGCCCCCACCCCCAGCTCACATGCAAACCTATTTGAAAATGTGGCCTCGTATTCAATTGTTTTCAATTAGCAATAATCATGCCTCAGATAAGCCTTATTGGCTATGATACTACCACTGCGCAAAGCTCTGGTATTTATTTGTAAGCCCCTAAGTGGATAGAGGTGCAGAGGTGAGACCTAAATCTGTGCCAAGAACTTATTTCTATACTTTACCTATTGGCAAAGAGTCTCATCTGTCTTTAAGTCTGGTTTTCTGAAAACCTGTCTCATTACCAAATAGCCAAGTCTTCCAGTCACTAATCTTCATAGCAAATGAAATAAGGAAAATCTAGCTATGTCTGGACTTTCATTTTTTTTCACTACCTGCTGAAGTGGCTACTATTATTATATGATAAAGTGGCCGCTGCTGGGTCCTCTAGCCCTGGGCGTCATGTGACAGGGGTTCCCATCAGCCACAAGGCTCCAGACCAGACTGTGCCCCAAGGCCCCTGACTGCCTACACCTGTCTGAGGCGGAGGCTGTGCTGCAGAGGAGTACGGAAAACACACAGCGTGAGTCTGGGGGAAAAGACTGGCACAGAGCTTAGAAGCCATGGCCCAGAGCTGAATGGACTCTCTTGAACTGGGGTTTGACTTTTAGGTAACACCAATCAGGGACATGCATGGACACAGACACTGTGGTTTGCACGGCTCTGCCCTGTTCTGTCTGCAGATCGCCTCCCCTAGGGGAGCGTGGGCACTTGGTCCTCCTGGGGTCACAGCCTCGGAGGGTCCCATTCTCTTCCTCCTGCCTGCATGCACGCCGGGTCCAAGGTCACCGCCGCACCCACAGGCCACTCCCCCCTCCCAGACTTGAGACAAAGCCTTGAGGAAAGGAAGGAGGGAGGGTCGACGCACTTGTCCGGGCAGCTGCGTGGGCACCTCCGGGGGCAGGCAGTTGGGCAGGGCAGCGGAGGTGGAAGCCACATGCTCCTCAAAGCTGTTGATGCGAGGCTTTTTGGTGGGTTCGGGGCTGGCTAGTGGGGTGACACTATTGCGTCTCATGAGCGGGTTAGGTCCCTTCTTTGCATCCTAAGCAAGACAAAGACAAAAGAGAGAAGGCGACAGTTATAAGGAGAGGGGAGGTATATTTTTAAAAAGCCAAAAAAAAGTCCTGCAAAACATTTCTCTGCTTCTGGATTTTATTGATGTGATAAGCATCTCCCCATCACCAAGAATTAACAAATGATCTCCTCTTGGGCCCCTTTCCCAGATGGTTCCAAGATACCCACTTGGATAAACACGGTCAAAGCAGGTGAGAGAAGAGCAGGAGAGGGTCTGCATACAGGTAAGCAATTACAGTGGAGAAGGAGTCAGGGGGAGAACCTGGCCGCCAGCCTCTAAGAGAGCCAGAAGGAGGATGCGGGAAGGTCTGGAGTTGAGGCTCGAGTAACCACCCAGAGGTCAGCAAGAGCTAGGAGAAGGGGTCACACTGGACCTTGAGCCAGGATCCACAGAGCTGACATGGAGAACCACACCCCTGCTAAGACAGCGCAGGTGGGCTGCAGAGCCAGCCAGCAGTTTAAAGACGCAGAAAACCTGGGTTGGGGGGGGGGCAGATTCGGTCAACCAGGGCCAAAGTCTTCCATCAAGTCACAAGGGACCTCTGACGCCCCTGCAGCCAGGGCTCCGCCACTCGTGGCACAGGTGCCTGAGCGAGGTCTGTCTAGAGACCCCGCACCTGTGGCCTGCAGAGACGCACTCGGGGGCTGCCGGAGCCCAGCTGGGGCCAGGCTGCAGGCTGCTGCTCACGCACAGGTGGGGTCACAGTGCCAGTACCATTGCCCACGTTCAGAAGGGACTGGCACAAAGCCAGGGGGCAGCCCCCCTCTTCCATCAACCAGTCAGGCAATTGTGGGAAGGCCCCTGCATGGTCAGAAGGTCACACCAAAAGAAAGGATGGGACTGGTGCTGGCAGAATTCTGCATTCCAGTCAGATGAAGTGAATTCGAACTTCCTTTCACATCGTGCACCTGGCAGATTCTGCTCTAGTCGGGGGATCCAGCAGACCCACCATCAAATTTCAGAACCCACCCAACGTGGACATCAGCAGCACCCAGACACTGGGTATCCTGAAAACACCCTCCATCTACCATCCATGTCTCTAATTCCCAAATCCTGTTTCTCCACATGCTTTTGTACTAGTACCATCTTCTAGGTAATTCTGTACTTAAGTGCCTGTGGATGACTGAGTGAATTTGCTGATCCTGTGTAACTACTAATTCTAGAACCTAAAATAACTGAGCTGCCCCAAAGAAAAGGCAACAACAATTGTGTCATGGTTATGTTTCAAAGAAAAGAACGCGTCCTCCTCTTTAAGGCTCACTTCTTGGGTCAAGTAGAAATGGGGGAAAGCTTGGAAAGAAGCTACAAGAAGCTGCAGGAGGGATAGTCCAAGAACACAGAAGGTTTACCAGAGAGAAGGGAGAGTCACCCAGGATGGCCGGGTCCCCACAGATTCCTTCAGGGAGAACCAAAGAAAGACACAGATCAATATCCAAAGGCACCAAGACTGGGGTCTTCAAGTGTTGGCACCCATGGGCCCATCACCTGTCAGGCTGGTGCTCAAGGGCCAGGGAGGAGACACTCACCTCTGACCTCTCCCGGTGTGTGCTCACAGACTCCACATTCAAGTAGATGGATTCTACACGGCAGCCTGGGAGGCGGGGAGACAGGATGGCTTCAGTTTAAGGGGACGGTGGCTTGCAGCCCCACAGCTACCAGGAGCCACCATCCCCAGGAACAGGTCTTGGCAGGGGCTGGGTCGCCTCACTCACCATAAGCAACGGGCGTCAGTTTCAGAACGGTGTGAAGAGGGCATTTTAGGTAAGGCATCTCCTCTGAAAAGAGAAAGGGCCCCCAGATCAGCCATGAGATCTGCAGATGGCTACTCACTGGCCCCTAGAGATGGCATGACCTTCTCCCTCCCCATATACACCTCAGAAGAGACACCTAGACAAAGAACAAACCCTCAAACCCCTTACCAACCCTCACAATGAGTTACAGTTTACAAGAAAAAAGCCACTCTCCCAACAGTTTCAGTAAGTCTAGGTATTCGGTTGAACCTCAGGCAGAGACTTGGACCTAAGAGCACCATTAATGTTTCTGGGCATCTTCCTCAGAGCTGGCCCTCCCTGCTCGACCCAAAGCATCTGGACATGAGCAGACAGGGTTGGCACAACTGGCACAAGAAGCTGCAAGCCCACTGCCTCCGCATGCTCTGAAGAGTGCTCTGGAGGCCACCAGGCAGCACTGGGCACAGGAGGCCCTTCACACTGCTGGGGAGCACACAGAAAGCCCAAGTGGGCTGGGGAGGAAGGACGTGGGGTGCTACCCAAAGCCAGGAAGCTCTGGAGGCCACGCACCTGCACTCTTGTCCAGGAAGTAAGCCAGGAGGCAGCGCAGGACGGCCTGGTGGCAGATGACCAACACGTTCTCCTGCCGCTCCAGCTCCATGATCACTGGCTCCAGGCGCTGCACCAGGTCCTGGTAGGACTGCAGACAGGGGAAGGAGACACTTGGAGCAAAGGCGCATGGGGAAGTAGGAGCTTTGCCAACACAGCCATGCTGCTCCCATCACTATAAACCAAGGCACAGCACTCAATCACTCATTCATTACAACTAGTGCTTCATGGGCATTAGGGGACCCACCTCACCAGCCTTCCTACAAAGGGAGATCACCCATGTTGCTGAAGATTGCAGAAGTGACCCTCCCTCTCTCTCTGACTTCATTTTCCTAACCCTCACCATGGGAGAGTTGGGAATGAAGTCCTCACACCTCCTACAACATGGAAGAACCTTGAAAATGCCATACTAGGAAATCAGACACAAAAGACGTACCCCATGATCCTATAATGTGAATTATCTGAACTGTCCAGAATAGGCAAATCCACAGAGACAGAAAGGTCTGTGGCTGCCAGGGGCCAGGAGCAGAGCAGTTGGGGCTGACAGAGCTAACAGGCTGGGGTTTCGTTTGGGAGTGATGGGGTGTCTTGAATCAGTGGTGATGTTACACAGTATTATAAACACACTAAAAACCACCGATTACATACATGAAGTGGTTGAAAGGGATTTTCTGACAGGCACATGTTGGCTCAAAAGAAACTAAAAAGAATACGCAGACCTGTGACTTAAGACCAGCAAGGCTTCTCCTCACAGCAGCCCTCACCATCCCCTTCCTTCTCTCACTGGGTCCCAGAGAATGAGGACCAGGTGAGACAAAGGACAGCCCCTGGCACGAGGGAGCTGGGCTATGAACGGGCTGAGGGGGCAGACAGCAAGGACCAGGCTGTGTCACTAGCCCAGGCCTGCAGTGGTGGCGAGGTCAAGCCAGAGCACCACCTGCACAGACTCCACCCGGGCGCCCAGCGTCTCTCGTGACATGCGCCACAGGGAAGCCACCTCATCAGAATGAATTCAGTGACACTGGGGACCAGAGGTGCCGTGGCTGCCATGTCGCCTGCAGACAAGGGGACACTCATGTGGCAGGAATGAACATTTACCATCGCGTTCTTTGTGTCATTAGAGAAACACTTCTCTGACCTTTGCTCACAAAGAAATACAGCTGCCTCGTCTTGGAGGTTTGCAGGCTGTTTAGGAAGAACCAGCCTGGGTCACAGGGAGTCAGATATGAGAGTCCTGTTCCCGGGGCAGAAGTTCACTGCACAGTCACCCAGCAGAGCTGGGTCCAGCTGGGTGCCCAGCAGCCTTCTCTTCAGCCTGACGCCCTCAGCCTGGCAAGGAGCATCACTTTCTCCTCCGCACGCACCAACCACACTTGGCCACCGCTCACTGACACCCACAAGCAAGCCCAGATGGACGAGTCTCGGCCCAGCACGCACCTCCCCGGTGGGGTAGCGGTAGTAGTATTTGTCTTGCTCTCGCAGAGCGTACTCCTCGGGGTAGGTATCCCTGATCTCCTCGTAGGTCATCTCCTCACAAACTCCCTGCGGAAACAAGTGGTCACTCGAGGGAACATGCCCCAAACAGCCACCTGGAGTTGGTGACGGCAGCAGGCACGGTGTGACAGACCTCTATGGTTTCTAGCAGATTTGGGGTAGAGGCCTCCATGCCCTCTACTCCTGCCCCCCACACCCTGGCCAGACCCAGGGACTCACAGCATCAATTTCATTGAGTGCTTTCCACTGCTCATAGGGAAGCTGAAGGGCTTCTGCTGTCTGGATGGTGCTTTTCAGTTGGCTGGTCCACACCTTGAGGTCCTTCAGGTTCTGCTCCTCCACAAATTTGCTCAAGGCATTGGCAAACTGAGAGGGAGAGAGAAACACACTCTTGACTCCAGCCACCCGGAGAAGCAGCACCACTTGGCCACAAGCCACATTAGCGACAGTCACTGTTGCCATTATAATGATGAGGAGCCCGAGAAAAATAGAGGGCAGCCTCTGCACACACACCCTCCTCAAAGCCCTGGAGGGCCATGCCCCTGCACACACACACACACACACACAGATAAAGACACACAGACATCAATGTACACATACAGATGGACATACACAGATACACTGATGCAGACAGAGATACACAGGTGGACACCCCTCCCCAACTCTCTGCTTCACCCCATCCCCTCCTACCTTCCTGCCCCTGCTGGACAGGCCTGAGTCACCTCCAATCTTCCCCTGGAGGTTGTGCTCGCTTTCGCCGTGCCGGCACAGGTAGATGGTGCGGGGCTGCACGTGGATGTTCATCAGGTAGTACACGATCCGGCTCTGAATGTGATCCTGAACTCTGTTCACCAAGAACCGCCGGCCCACATCGATCACCTTGATCAGGGAGAGGTCCCTATACAGGAAGGACACTGGCTGATCAGAACACCCCACCCCAGGCCAGCTGCTGCAGACACTCAGGCTACACTCCCTGAGGGCACAGACAGAATCGATTTTCTCAGGAGTCAGAGAGCTTGAGCACAACAACCAACTCCCACAGCACAGTGTGTGGCCAAGAAGCTGGCTGGCCTCCCAGAAGAGGGGAGAGAAAAGCAAGAGACGGAAAAGAAAACAAAGGGGATATCAAAGGGAAGAATGTAAGATTGGGTTCAAATATTTACTTGCCACATCTCTGCATAGGTAGTACCTAAAATATTTACACTGGAAAGAGAATCTAGGGTTTCCCAAAAAAGTTATTTTAAAAAGAGTTTATAGGAATATCTAGGAGCAAATCCTTTGTGGGCATATCAAAAGAATAGAAGTCCCCAAGTAGGTGATTCAGAGACAGTCACCTCTTCAGAATTACCTGTCATATTTGTCGGGGTCAAGGGGCTGATAGCTTGCTTCATAGCAACTAATTCTCTTCATAAAGTCGTCCATAGCTTCTGCTGAGCTGCAGTCTTTGTAATCTGGACTGGAGATTTTCACTTCCTATAACACCACAAAGAGGCAGCTGATGAATCATGCTGGGAGGCTTTCTGCTTAGATGAAGCAGGAACTGTGGCTTGCTAAAGGGGAAAGCACAGACAGGCTCGGAATAAAGATGAGCCTGCCCAGCGTTTTAGAGAAAAAAGGAAAGAAGGGGAGGGGAGCTTGACCCTGATGATTACACAGTGGACAGAGAATCACTGCCTGGAAGGACAGAGACAGAAAACCCAGTAGGATTCTGTAATGAATGAGCAGGGTTCTTGCTCATTCCATCATCACGCCACAGGGAAACCTCTGAATGGACTGTGATTCAGGATCAGCCCACCGGACAGCCCAGCCGGCAACTCAACCCAGTTCCACAAAAGCATCTGCATCACCCCCACACCAAGAGTACATTGCAGGTTAGCAGAGGTGCACTCAGGAGTTGCTGAAGACACCCCCCTGACACCGAGTGCTGGGCTCGATTCTTCCCCACCAGTCTACACCGGGGGCAGCACACACTTCGAACTGGTCTGCAGTCAATGCTTCCCTCCCCGGGCCCAAGCCCAGTCCTCTCCAAGGCTGGCTCTCACAGGAAGGACATGCAGAAAAGGCCCTCGGCCTGCCCTCCCCTATAACTGAACAGTGGTCTGAGAAACCTGGCAGATTTTAGGGAAACCGGAATATTTATACTGGATGTGCCCTTTTCCACCTCAACAGCTATGAAAGAGAGGCGGCCACTCTTCAAAGATACAAGTTCACTGGAGGTAAGTTAGTGGTTGAGGGGGACAGACTTTTGCTTGGGAGATGACAAAGTTCTAAAGATGATGGTGTGATGGTCGCACAGCCATGTGAATGTGCTGAAAGCCGTGGAACGGTACACTTACAAGCTGCTTATGATTGTAAATGCCAGGTCATTCATTTTACCACAATAATAATAATATCTAGATTTTTATTTAAATATCTAGATTTCTGTCTAGATATAAAATACCTACAGTCCCTTTTCCCATAGCACAGCACCCACACAAGGAGCACAGTGCAAAGGACTGAGTTATAAGGCTGCACAAGGCTTAATCAGGAAGAGATTTCTGAACACAAGAGGCTGGGGGCAAATGACAGATAAATTCTTGGAGTAACAATGTGGACTGGGTGCTCTTAGCCAAGCATCCTAGTGATAGCTCATGAGGGAAAAATGATTTTACAGCTGCACTTGACTTCACGACTAAGCGGAACTGGCAGAACCAAACCAAAGCAACACAGCAAAACGCTTTGTTCATGCTGTGGCAACTTCTGTTTCCTTGTACCTTGAGTCTCTTCCTTTGGACCTGCTGAAATTAATCTGGGCTGACTTTCCACAATTTGTATAGCCCTTCCTGAAATATGAACTCATTTCTTAGAAATGCTAGTATTTCCAATACTTGAAGTTTACTAAGCTCTATACCCTGCTGAAGTGCATGCTCAGACACACCACAGCTGCCAAAGAGGTGTCAGTGTTTACAGATACGTGTTGTTCCAATATACTTAAGCTGGAAAAAAATTATTTATTACATGAGAAAGTGACCAGCATCAAAGTCTCATAGTAACCATTCCTGCATATGATATATTGCTATCAAATGATAAAATTTAAGAGTTAATCAGAATAAAAGGCAGTCACCCTCAATTTATGCAGAACACCTCCCACTGGCACAGGGGAGAGAAGGAAGATCCACTGAAGCTTCATTAGCCAGGGAGTAACCATTATCCACTCTCTTCCCAAACCTGAGAATTCCACCTTCACTCGGCAGGGTCCTATCGGCTCGACCCTTCTTACCTACCAGAACCTTATACAGCAAAGGAGATCAGCCTGCTGCCTCCTTCCCCATCAGGCCAGGGCAGCTGCCCTCGACCTGAACAGTCCCATCACCACGCGGCTGCCTCTACCACCCACAGAAACTGCTCCAGGTCTCCTCCATACTTCAATTCCCACAAGTATTGCTATTTGTCAACTATCTAAAAGGCCCCAGATAAAGCCACTTCAGTCACAGAACATGAGTCACAGCTGAATACCACTTTGCTCTTCTGCTCCCCCCAGATCATACCCCCTAGACAGAAATCCATGACTAGGACAACCAGCTTGTTCCCCGGGTCTAGCTGCACCCCCAGCCTGGCCACCACCCTGGAGTGGGGCTCGCGCGTTTCTTACCATGATGTTGGAGGCCACAACGGTAGGGTCATCACACACAGACTCGATGAAAAACACCTGGGAGGAAGCAAGAGAGGAACATTAGGAAGCAGCCAATTTGGTCCCAAGAAGGGCCAACCTGATGCTACTGATGCCATCGCACACTCAAGGAAGGGCGCCACTCATAGATCCAAATACATAAGTAAGTCTCCCCCGCTCAAGCCTGTGCCCGCCATTCAGCCTCCCCACTAGAGGTAAGTTCCCCTCTCTCTAGACTCCTCCAGGAGCCCCCACCAGGAAGGGCCCATCCATAGGTAGCAGGAGATGAAGGAGCAATTAGAGCGCTCAGAAGACAGAAATCAGTCAAAATCCCTGGGACGCCCTTGATCCTGAGTGCTCCCAGACAAGACAAGAAGTTTGGCTTACCTTGAAATCATTTTCTTTGGCAAAATGAAGGATCATGTGTCTTCTCTCTCTGGTAGTATTGGTGGCATCAAAAACCTGGCAGGAAGAAAGATGGGCAGTGAAGAGAATCTTAGGAACAGGATTTACCAAACCACCAGTAGGCTAGGCCTGTCACTCCAGGTATCAGCCAAAAACTGTGGCTCTAGGAGAAAGCACTCCACGCCCTCCCTCCCACTGCCGCTTACGCTCAGGGACACAGGGCACGGGTGGGAATGGTCCCGAAAGCACAGGAACAAGCCGTATCACACGGGGAGGGCGTGTGCAGAGGAGCTCTAGCTCAGCAGCTGCAGTCACCCCAGGTCCAGTGTGCCTTGGAGGGCAGTACCCGTTGGCCCAGAGGGCTAAGCAGAGCACACCAGCTGGCTGTCCCCGAGTCCAGCCTGCAAAGCTCCTTCCTGAGTCCCTGTGCTCCTCTCGCCTCCTGCTTGCCCCACCTCCCAAGCCAGAAGCACCTGTCCTCTTTGAAGCGTCCCCACAATGGCTCTCGACAGCCTAGGACAGCGTCTACGGGTCACGATCTCCAGGATGTCACCCTACCATGGGACTGCAGACTAAGCTGGTATAGTCCTCAGACTTACTGCAATTTGGCCCCCTTCCCTCGTCAGGTAACTCTTGACGTCTCTCAAGGCAGCCAGAGCACACTGCCTGCAACACAGAGAAAGACGCACATCAGCGCCCACACACCCCACTCGCCCCGACAAGCGGTAACTGACGGTCTTCCTGGGGGCCACCTGGCAGGCCGAGGCTCTTCTTGGAGGCCTGCATGCTGGCTATGGTGGCCCCAGGAGCAGCGCCCAGGCCTGAGGACACTGAAGTCCCCAGGGAATTTTAAAAAAATGCTGCCTGGGTCCTGCCAGAGACCCTCACTGAACTGATCAGGGGTGATGCCCGCTCAGGGGTGAGCTTTCCCAGCCCCAGGTGATTCTGAAGCAGAGGCAGAGTGAACACCGCCTCACCTGGTCTCACGATCACCTTGAACTGAAAAAAAGTCTTTTTGAAACTAAACATGATTTTCCATGAAAGAGACTCTGTCCATTCTTTATGAAGCCTTGTGTCACATTCTTAACGAGATGTGTCACATCAGCTAAGTGAGTCCATCTGGGGACAGTGGAAGCGCTGAGTGCAGGAGACCAGCCCCAGCACACGAGCAGGTTGGCCCACCTGATGGCCCAGCAGAACCACCCCACGGGACAGCTGCCACTTCCTCTGATAGAACCTGACCCAAAAAGGCAAAGCAAACCCAAGTCCAGAGCCTCTTGAAGCAGCGAGGGTCTTACTTTCGGACTTTCATGGCTTCTTCGTTGTCAGGGCGGAAGAAGTTGTAGGAGCTGTACTGCTTGACGGCCTCCCGGCGGTACTCCCCCACATTGAATACTGAGGACGAAAAGGAAAGGACACTTAGCTGACTCGCCAGGAAGAAGCTGGAACACTCCAGAAAAGGACAGCAAGCCTACACATCAAGGCTGCCTTGAGTAAGATTCTAGCAAGACACAGAGTGGCCCTCCCCACCCAGGGTTATCATGGACCTTCTAGACGGCAGCCTGCTCTGCATCCTCCGAGCATTGCTCATGGCTGCCTGCTGCCCTTCTGGAGGCATCAGTCCAGCGGCACCAAGTTGGGGGACTAGAGGCCAGGGCTGTGCAAACAGCCTGCAGACACATATCTAGCAAAAACAGGGGCAACGCTTTCTGCCAATGTCTCGGGGAGAGCTCGCACACCTCTCAGCAGGTGCAAACCAGCCGTTCTTCTACTGCCATGAGGAAACACAGTTTCTTGAACATCTACTGTATGAAGCAGTTCACTGGAGGTGGTCGGGCAGCAAAGGCTGTCCCCATGATGCTTCCCATGGAGTTGAAAAGACCAGCCATGGGCCTCCCTGGTGGCGCAGTGGGTTGAACACTGCACTGTGAAGCATCCACAGCACACAGGCACAAGATAGATTCATGGCCAGGGAGGGGACCCACATGGCGCGGCAGACCTCGCCTGCCTTGCCAGCTGCTTCTTCAGCAGTGTATTTCGGTCCATATACCTGCTCTGCTTCCCACTCTGTATCTAGTGAATCTTCTAACACCCTGCAACTCTGGCCTGTACCCCAGCTCTTATGTGCATGAATAAATAAAAATTAAAAAAAAAAAGACCAGGCAAAGATTCATAAAAATATAGTCAGTGTTACTGGGTATCTTACGACATCTGGTTGAGGAACAGCACAGCTGTGGGAATTTAAAGGAAGAAGATCTGCAGAAGCTGAGGTGGCTGCAAGAGCCGTTTGGGGGGGGATGATTGTTGGGGGTTGCGAGCCAGTGTTCAGTGTGATGACCTTCGCCTTGCAGGGAAGCCTCACCTTTGGTGGGGACACCGATCCAGTTGAGGTAGCGAGTCAGCTTCTTAGAGATGTAGGTCTTCCCCCGGGCTGGGAGGCCCACCATGACAATCACCGTGGGGGAGTTGGTCAGCTTCGGCCCACACGCTGGAAGAAGCAACAGAGACAGGGGTCAGCGGGGATGCCACAAGCAGGGAGAGACGAAGTCCTGTACCAGCCACAAGTGCAAGATTCCACAGGAGTTCCTATTTCATGTCCATTGCAAAGTCCTGGCTTCTGACAATCCCAGGGCGCCAGGGGGACTGGTGGTCAGAGTCCCTGGCACACCCTGTAGCCCTGTCTTACCTTCAGGGGAGGCATGGGAAGGATGGTCCAAGTCAATTCCCAACCTGATACCGGAGGTCTCTACACCCAGTCAGGAACCCATTACCAACCCACTTTCCAGCTCCAGTGAGGTTGGGGGGAAGGAAGGGACTTTCCAGCTCCAATGAGGTTGAAGCTAACATTAGGAGAAATGGTTTCTAAATGCGCCATGGACTTGTGGTGGCAAACAGGAGTGGACCATGGCGAGTAGGAAGAAGGGTCCCCACAGCCAAATACAGAGAACTAAGCATTAGGTTCATAACCTCCACAGTGCAGGTCTGGGCAGGCTTTCTAAAGTTAAAAAAAAAAAAAAAATTTAAAAGAAGGCAAATTTAAAATAATTTTATCAAATGAAATTAGGTAGAGGGGCCTCCCTGGTGGTACAAGGGGTTAAGGTGCAGCACTATTCAAGCTATCTGTAGCCACTGCAGCAAGATCCCCAGCCAGGCAGCTGACCACAAGGCACAGCAGACCTCTCCTGTTGCCCGCTGCCCTCCTCAGCCGTGTATTTCAGTATCCACCAGTTCTGCTGCCCACTCTGTCTCTGGTGAACCCTCTCACCCTGCCACACCTCTGGCCTACACCCCAGCTCTAGTATGCATAAATAAATAAATCTTAAAAAAAAAAAGTTGGGTAGAGAACCTGAAGGCCGGTTTCCCAAATGGGTGACAGATAAATTCCTTCATCCCTGAGCCATGCCCTTTCCTGCCCCTACCCACTGCCAAGTCTGACTAAGACCAGAGCCCTGCTGCAGGAATGGCAGGTTTCAGGGCACCCCCTGGGCAGGGCCCTGAGGAAACTGGAGGTTTTGCTCACTGCTGAACCACCGACTGACTGTGTGGAGTTCCTCGGAATCACATAAGACAAAGCGCCAGGAAGAAAGGTTTTCTCTGGGCTTTAAGGAGGAGCCTGCAGAACTCTGTTCCAGACATCAAGGCACAGTGCTTCTTTGGCTGGCATCGTGCCCGAGACTCTGAGGCGACACTGGCGACAAAAGTGCTCTCAAGCCAGGGGTTGCCCTTGGGAGGGAGACTGGCCACCTCCCAACTCCCAAGCCAGCACCCTGCCCTGGGCTCACCGGCCGCTACATCTGGCACTGGCCTCAGCCAGAAAGCACGGCTTGAGGCCCTGCATATAAGGAAAGCTGTTCGGGCAACACCACAAATCTAGGCCAACGACAGATCACACCGGGTCTCTGCCTCTAAGCTGGTGAGTGCCAGATGGGGAAGAGGAGGTGCCGCCCTACTGCTGACAGGCACAGGATGCCCTAACATAGTCCAGTGCTTAGCCTGGTGGCCAAATTGAGGTCACGGTTTGTGCAAGTCCCTCCCATGCTCTTCTAGGCCAGACGAGAAGCAAGGTTCACATACAGGGCTAGTTCTTCTTTCTGGCTGCAGCACTGGTGGTCTTCTCAGCATGTGGGGTGGGGAGGCAATGGGGAGACCAAGTCACACTCAGGAGTCACAGTAGGCCTTGGTTGGGATTCCACAGCCATAGTGGCTAAGAACAAACAAAATCCTAGAAGACAGAGGCATTTTCCTGGCCTGTGTTGATCACACAAGAGAAGCCAAGAAATGCCACTAGCTTCCTGGAGTCCTAAGAGAAAGGTGACAGCCTCTCTGAAGATCAACGGGCACGGAACGCACACGCCACCCTCTGCGTCGTGGTGGCTGCAGGTGACACGGGAAGGAGACGGCTGCCTTCCAAGTGTCCTCACGTTGCCTGGACGCAACACTCCACTCCATCAATCCTTACCCAAGCCACTGGGTTCTCCCCTGGTTTTTTCTAACTCCCATGGTGGCACCACCCCAAGAACGCGCAAGCTTGTGGCGATGAGGGGGTGTCTGTCTGTCTCCCACTGAGCCTGTGCACGGAATACTTTTGTTGGACTCATGCCAAGGAAGTGTAGCCAGAGACTGACTGATTTATCACATTGGGGATTAGTTCTACTCTCCACTAAGCACATGTACAAATCTCCTGTGAAAGAGATGTTTTGGGTAGGAAGAAATAAATAATAAATTAAGGACTTAGCACAGTAAATATGTAAAACCAAAAATTCAGGTTGAATCTCAAACCCAGACAAAATGTCGGTCCTGTACTTGGCAAAGCAAGTGCCACAGTCCCTCTTCATGCAGCTTCTTGAACAAGACTCAGGGACCCAGCAAGGGGGGCACCAAGAGGGTCACCGCTGTCCCTCGACCAGGCTTCTGGGCTCCTGGAGTAGGGGAACCATAAAACATTTTGACTAAACCATTGGATCTTATTCGCCTTTGCTCCCCTTCCTCTCTTCCCTCCACCCCCTAACTCTTTTTTAAATTCAAGGCACATCTGAAGCACTATAGATGCCAGCCCCTTCCTCAGTCTCCCCACACCTGCCCCCGGGTCCTTGATTTCTTTTCTACCAACCATTTTATCCACCGAGAAAGAGAACCCTCCCACCTCTTTCCACCCTCCCCAGGACTCTGCCTTTTCCTCCTCTTCTTCAGTAGCACAGGTTTTAGGGGAGATAAGTATGGAGGTTAACACATGAGTTTCCAAACTCATTTCATCGTCTATGTTTAGTATTTTAACTTCTTGATTGCCCCCAAAATGCATTTGTATTTAGAGATACTTAGATGTCAATATGAACATGTCCAAGAAGATACACAGATGATCACTTTGGTAAAGGAGCAAGAAGTAATCATTGCAAGACTATCAGATCAAGACCATAAACACCCTGAAACCAGCCTTGGGGAGCTCAGGCTAATGAAGTCTTCTATGGGTAAGGCCATCATTTGAATAAGAGTTCACAGAAAGTCACCATGTTCCAGAAGCTCACCCCTAACTCTCTATTTACTCGCTCACTGGACACATGGGCTGGTGTCCTGTGAGCAGAGCAAAAGGTGGACACAAACCTGTATGAGAAGTTTTGGGTGACGGGATAGAAGGACTGACAGCATACAAGCAAATGAGGCAGAAGGTGAGTGCAGAGCATGAGAAAAGCTATGATGAGACAGCTGTAAAGGAAGCAGTGGCACTGGGGTCAGGGTGCCTGAGCAGCACTGAGCTGAGACCCGAGCTGCTGGCCCGTCTTAGTCATGTGTAATGCACACTGGTTGC
The DNA here is from genome assembly GCA_019455555.1 of Galemys pyrenaicus. Classification (NCBI taxonomy): domain Eukaryota; kingdom Metazoa; phylum Chordata; class Mammalia; order Eulipotyphla; family Talpidae; genus Galemys; species Galemys pyrenaicus. Next base: position 11,042,533 of record JAGFMF010011694.1, read on the forward strand.
ACGGGCCAGCTCCCTGCATATAAGTGGACACAGGAAGCCAACTGGTGAGTGTGGTGAGCAGCAGCCTATGCTCAATCCTGGGACCAGTCAGCAAGATTGGAGTAAACCACATTCCAACCCCAGCACCCCCAGCTGCTACCTTCGGTGAGAAGGTGTGAGGTACGGACAGAGCAGGCACTTGACAGCTGTCCTCACCCACCGTACCAACACCTACAATTCCAACTCAGAAAATAAACAAAGCATTGCCAGACACCTTGCTGCAACCTCCTGCAACCTTTCTTCTGCCCAGAGGCGCTTGGAAAGGCTAACCTCAAAGGTACCACATCATTCTTGCTCTTTCCTACAAGTGAGTTGCACTTCTAGGACAAGTAGCAAGGCCACTAAAGGAAGAGGCTATTAGTGACAATGGCAAACTGTATCTGTGGCCAGAACCGGTCTCCAGATGCTCCTGTGGAATTCTAACCACTGTGAGTCTACAGCAGTCAAGTGCCTATTTCTTCCAGGCCAGGGCAAAGGACAGCTGCATAAAGACCACCTGTGACCTACACTTACACCACCCTTAAGGGCTGTCTGGGAAATGGGCAGTGTGCTATCCTGGAAGAACAGAATGTACAAAACACCTGCCCAGAAAGTGATGCCAGACACTCGAGAGTCATCCCCTGCACACAAGTCCTTTCTCTCAGGAATCCTAAGAGGCCAGAGTACCCAAAGATTCTGCTTACTGAACATTAAGAATCAACATACAAGTGAGCGTGCCTGTGGTTAGAAGGGATGGGGGCAGGTGCCGAAGACTTGGGGCTTTGGGAAGAACCCAGCTAACATAATCTCTTTCAAAAGTGCTGCTATGCTATTTTGATGGCTACTATACACATTCAGTACTTTGCATGCCCACTTTATCTCATGCTTAGCTAACCTTACCCAACAAGTCACCTCCACCCAACCCCAACATGGCTTCTGCAGCAATAGTGAGGGACTGGGCATCTCAGGGAATCATCTGTCAACGAGGGGAGCCAATACAATACCATACTGCTGAGAGTGGTGCCTGGGGGCAAATAAATAGAGTTCAAAGCCTGGTCCCACCACTTCCTCAGGCCTTGAACATGTTACTTGATCTCAGGGTCTAATTTAGTTTCCTTTTCTATGAAATGAAAGGATGCTTCATAAAGGTTGTTGAGAGGATTAACTGCACATAATAGGTATCAAAAGCTTGCTATGGAGACTTCAGCAGTATCAGCCATTACAGCTTCCATCATTCTAGACCTGAGGAAATGAAGACTCACAAGTGAAGTCAGGTCCCACAGCACAAGTAAAAGGGGAGAGATTTGGGGTTCAACTTGGTCTTGTTCTCAACCTAAAATCCTTCAAGAGCTCTTTCTTAAACTAGTGGTTCTCAAGCAGAGGCTGACGCTAAGAGCTTTTTAAAAATTGCATGCCTGATTATGGTAATTCTAACTTGGTTTGGGCACCCGGCCAAAATAGACCTTTCCCCAAAAATCTCCCCCTAGTGATTCTAATGTATAGCTTTGACTGGGAATCACTGCTATAAACTGCAGAGAGTTTATACCAGCCAATGAGAAGGTAGGGGTTTCTTTTACACATTTGCTTATCTTCTTTCTTTAAATTAGAATACTATCTTGAGCCAAACAAAGCCCAACTGGGATGAAATCTATCAGGGTTTGAGTGCCATGTCATACTTCTTCACAATCAACTCTCTGCAGTGTCTTTTAAATCCTTGGTGAATAAGTTGGCAGTTTGTCTCATTCCAAAGCATTAAATTAGAAAAAGAAAAGGTCTGGGGCTATGAGATGCCGTCCTTCATGCTGTTTAAGATGAACTGCAACATCAATAGGAACACCTCTTTTCTCCCCACTGATGAGGGCAACTATTGATCAAACCCACAAACCAGTCTTGTCTCAGGACCCACCACATGGCATGTCTGGGCTCCCTCCCAGACAGTGTGTGACCTGCTACAGAGATGAGAAACGGAAGTTCTGAGTGGATAAATAATTCATCCAAGTAAATAGAGACTGAAACACCAAGGCTCTCAACATTTAGCAAGAGAATAAACAAAGATGCCAGCCTTTGCCAGTCAATAATTTACCTCCTTGTCAGTTAAGCTGACAAGTAGGTCTCCCTAGTTATGGTTCGTATTTGGAGGTAACTCCAAGTTTTGCAAGAAGCATTTACCACATGTGGGTATAGCAACAAGTACCCCCTCAAGGTGCTTTGTATGCAGAAATCACAAGCTAATCAATTTCAGGCTTTCCGTTGATGTTTTACTGTTCTGTGTACATGAACAGTAACATTCCCCACAATCTATTCTGGTTAATAAATCTCAAAGGAATCTGAAGTAGACCCCTAATTAGGAAACCATAGAAAGAGGGTAACAGGTTTAGGAAGAAAACCCATTCAGTGTTTTAGATGCCGTTAAGGGAGGACAAGACAAGAAGGGAATAAGCAAAGATGCTAAGAAGGAAAACTCTTTTCTCTATTCCAAGGAGATAAGACACACTACTTGAAAGAAATATGGAGAAAGGCACACTACTTGAAATAATAGCATATTCAGGCTGCAGGTAATTTTATAAGGAAAAATGTGTCTGAGACTACACCCCAGAACCACACAAGGGATTCCAGGAATGGGTGGGGACAAGAGACTTAATCCATCAACTTTAACAATCCTTTACCCTGCCCTGAATGGTTGACAGGAATTTTTAGGCCAAGTTCTCATCTGTGTGTGGGACATGCAGACTAAGTCTAAACACCCCTGAGCCCACACTAGCCAATCTCAATGCCACACAGAACTGCACAGTCATTCCCCCTACTTGATCCAGTCCCCTTGAACCTAGGGGAAGGACTAAATATTTGTATGGTACACTACAGATAAATACATGTATTTACATATACATATATACACATATATATAAACCAACCTATGACCAATTCCAGTTTACAAAGTACTCTATAAATAATTGCTTTATTCAAAAGTCAAAAGAGGTTGGGGTTGTTTATCTTGTATGGCCAAATCTCCCTCACCCTTTAAGACTCTCCTTCACCATTTAAGACTCTGCCTTCCACCAACAGGTTTTACAGAAATGCAACCAGACTTTAGGCTGCCCCCATTTAGCAAGCTCTTAAGAGCACATAAGAAAGAGCTGCAAAACCAGACAGACCTACAAAGCTCCCAGCCCCTGGCTACCCTGTGGAAAAAGCTAGCTCTCCTTAAGTACCCTGTACCCCAAACTCTCAGTCCAGCACAAGGGACAAGTTGGTGGAAGAGCACCCAGTGTTGGGGGTGACAGATGACTTGGAAAACCACACAGTCAGCTCTCCCACCTCCTGTGGCAGGTCTGGGTGGGGAAGGAAGTGATGATTCATACACCAACAAACCCCAAGGGGGCAAGCTGTCAAGTTGGCTAGGTGACCAACCCCTGTGAAACATGGCAGCAGAGAAGGCCAGCAGTGCAGCCTCATACTCAGGTGCTTCCTGAAGGGTCTGCACCTGGGATCCAGGCTTACCTGTCAGGCAGTGTGAACAGGGCTGAAGCATAACAGCCAAATCTAGACTGAATCCTTGCACCTGAAGGGCTACAGAACAGGACGGCCTGGGGGTCAAGCCACTGGAAGTGCCCTTTTCCGAGGCTCTGTAGCTAGAGCAGAGCCCAAGGTGAACCTTTCCAAAGCACTAGTGGCCCACCACAGACCGGGTAGGGCAGCTAACTGCCAGCAAATTCCCAGCTCTGAAGAGTGTGCACGCGCGTGCGCGTGCAACGCCGCCAACTCTGCAGTCTCCACAGACAATCCTTAAACCCAGGGCTAAAACTTGGTTCCAGGCACCTATCTTGTCACCGCCGGCAGAAGTTTAGGACAGGGGAGTGGACAGAGGGAGGAAGGTGAGAGATCTGGAGGAGAAAAGAGATTAGACCTACAAAGTAGGAAATAAGAGGGAGGGCGGGAGACAGAGGGGCGGGGAGGTGGCGATGGACTGAGAAAGGGAGAGCCTAGGAGGCGAGGTACAGCGCGTGGGAGTTCTCCCAGGCTGGACTCAGCCTGGCCGGCATCCGGGAGGGTGGCCCAAGCGCCTGCGTGGAGACCACGCAGGCGACCCTTCCCAAGCGTCCCGAGGCAAAGGCTTTCTGCAGCGCCCCGAGCTTCCAGCCCTGGCGCTCCCGAGCAGAAGCTCAGAAACACGAAGTTTCCGGGTCCCTCCCGGCTCCCGAACACCAGCAGAGCCGAGGACCGCAGGGTAGGCAGCTGAGCCGCAGCGCCCCCCACGACAGCCAGGGGTGGCGCAGCCCCCCCCCCCCCCCCCCCCCCCCNGGCGCAGCCCCCCCCCCCCCCCCCGCGCCGGACCCCCGCCCCGCAGCGTGTGGCTGGACACGCCCGCTTGCTGCGACGAAGGGAGGGCGACCAGCGCGGGTCCGCGACGTAGGGAGGCCCCTGGCCCCGCACCAGCGCGCCGGAGGAACCGAGTCCGCACAAAAGCATCGAGCCAGCGGCCTTCCCACAATGGCCTTGATCTGCACGCGGCGCGCTCCCCTGTAGTACGGCCCCGCGCGCATCTTCACTCACATCTGGGTAGCGAGGGGCGGTGGTCGACTGGGATCCAGATCTTCTGCACCCGGCTCTGAGTCAGCTCCAAGGGCATCTTCGCAGCCTAGACTTGGCGGTACCTCCGCCCCTCACGAAGAATTCAGACTTGGGGAGCACAGCGGCCTGCCGACCCCCGAAACAAAGGGTAAGGGGTGCGTGCGCAAAAGCTCGGCCCGGGCACTCTCCCCAACGCTACTTTTGGAAACGTGCTTTGTGCTAAATCACCAACGCTGGACCAAGGGTGAGGCTCCGCTCCACCAGCGCTACAAGAGAGGCGAGGGGTTGGGGTTGCACCCGCCACGCCTGCAGAGCCGGGCTTGTCCACTCGGATGCTCCGAGCACGGTGACAGCCGAGGTCCCAGAACGCCAGCTCGGGTCCGCCTACCTCCCCACCCGCTCGCCTCCTCTCCGGCTCTGCTGGGACGTGCGTGCTCCGCCCGGCTTTTAAGAAACTGGACTGCCGGTTCAATCACGTCAGCCTGGGCGGGGACGCACACTCCTAGTTCAGCCCCTTTTCACGTGAGGAGGGAGGGTGGACAAGTCAGGAGGCGGCATGCTGGCGCCCCCTGCAGGTCAGATACAGCAGCGCGCTCTGCTCCTGTAGTTCCGCTGATAAAAACCTAGCCCTGGTTGAAGGTTCGGTTTCCGTCAATCCTTAAGGATGACTGGCATAGCTTCCCAGAATTATCGCCTTAGAGTGCCGTGGGGAGGAAGTGGACCTCCTCTGAGATGCTGGCTAAAACGCGCCAACTGACTAGGCCTCTTTCAGTGTGGAAGCCCAATACTCTGCACTCTTCACATGCACTCCAAATCAAGCTGGAGTGACACCGTTAAATTGAAGACCTGGGTTAAGGACCACAGAGAAGTGGGGTCAGGGGTGGGTGTGGTCAAGATAGGGGAGGTTGCTGACTGAGAAGAAGCCGGGATCACCTGTAGCTCCCGACCTAGCAGCTCTCCCACAGTGTGAGTCTATCCTCCTTGCCCCCCACCTCCAGGATTCCCTCACCTTCCAGGATAGGGCTGCCTCACCCAGCCCTCGACCCTGAATCCTTTGAAGGTTTGATTAGTGTTGAACGCCACACCCAGCCCCAAGACCTTCTGTCCTGGCTCCCCGTGTGGCTGCTGAGACCATCGATGCTGAAAAGCCAGATTTTTCAAGGTCACTACAATTCTGTCGATGAACCTTTACCTCTCCGAGTAGGAGAGTAAATCTAGCTGATCCTATCTCGACCTACAAGTCATTACATGCGTGCACACCCCTAAAATTCATGTTATCATGTTATTTCTCTAGCAGGACTCTACTACATCTCTCCTTCCCCGATTTTAGGTGCGTGTGCATCCTTTCTACCTCATTTCTCGCAGTTTTGCAGGGCGAGACTTGTGACAGTTGTATGGGCTGACCAGTGGGTGCCCGCTGAAGATGGGGGGTGGGGGGCTTGGAGCGCAGGGTCTGCCACCCCATGGTGGCATGGCTGTGACTTTAGCACTAGATAGATCCTCAGAGAAGTGCGGCCTGCCCTGCAGAGGTGCATACCTCACGCGGAGGTTGGGCTGTGATTAGACCGAAGAAGGCGGAGCTCCCTTAAACCCACACTGCAAAGGAACACATTCTGCGCAGAGGTTGCTACACGTCGCTCACGTCCCGCATGGCTCCGCTGGGAGGGAGGGAGCCTGCTCCCTGGCGGCGGGCACCATGGCTCCAGCCCCACCCCCTTCCCGCCTGCACCTCCCCCTTCCCGAGCACCAGCTAGCCCGAGTGTCGCCCATCTGGCAGGTGCCCCGACCCACCCCACCCCCAACTCTACTCCGTGCACCCCCCTTCCCCACCCTTCCTGGAGTCCTGCTCTCCCTCCCAAAGCTTTGCTGACAGTCTGGTTTCATGCTCGGGCAGCTATTCAGAAACCTGAGTGCATTGCATTTGGACTTGTTTTTCTGCAGTGGGAGCAAATGCCAGAGATGACACGCTATAACACCCCAGGGAACGTTCCACTCCACTCTTGAAAGAGGAGTGGACCGACCCAAAGACAAAAAGAGCAGTAAATGAACATAGGAGCCAGCCCAAAGTTGCAGTCCTGGGGTTCCTGGCAGTCTGGGTCCAAGGCTGGCTGTGTGAGCCGCTGCACCCCTGCAAGCAAGCATGCTTGTTTCTTTGGGAAGAATAAGATGCCTTTGTGCCTGCTACTTGCTACTTTACCACGGGATGTTCTGCAGCACAAGGGAACAAGGTGGCATTACTTCCACCCACCCACTAAACTAGCAAACAACTGTTGGTTTTGGTTTCAAATGGGAAGGGGAGGGAGGTCTAATATCCTGACCCAGACAATGTATCTGACCCAGTCAGTCCCGCTCTCAGGGCACCAGGCAGTGTTCCTAGGAAATTCCTCACAGTCCCAGCTCAGCATTCTCATTCCCCACTCAAACCCTGTGCTTGCCGAGTATGTTTATCAATAAGCCTTAGGCATCCCTTGCCGCCCTGCAAAGAGCTAAGATCTCCCTCCTGCACCTGATTGAGGTGGAGCGGAGAAAGGCAAATGGAGGTTCAGTTCACTTAATCCCCTCCCAGTCTGATACTACAAGCAAGCAAACTGGGATAGTAGGGGGTCAAGGAGAAATGTACACTTTAAAATAAAGGGGCTTAGAATTGGTGCCCACTTAGAGCCCTCAAGCAAATTAGGGTAGCGTCCTTATGAAGCAGGAAGTCGCTAAGTCAACTGCTTGGAGTCTGCCTCGTGGATTCTGCTGCTTGCTGGCGTGGGAAGTTGCTGGGTGTGCTGTTTGCCCACAGTAGTAGCCATGGCTACCTTGACCCCCTTCCCAAACAATAAAGAAAGTCTGTGATGGATGGGGTGACAAGCTTCCACACACAAATTGTATAAAACCCTGCTATTTCTGCTCTTAGAGGCTCAGATTTTTGGGAGCTATCCCTCTGGGTTTACCAGGTGACGAATAAATCTCTCTCCACCTCTCTGAGTGCCACCTGATTTCTCTGGGGAAATTACCATATCACTTCCAGAATATAAAACGGCATCATTGCAAAATCATTTAAAAACAACCCAAATGCAACTAAATTCCAAGAATGTGCTAGTTTGGAACTAACTGATTTAGCCATCCTCCTAATTCTGTCCTTACTTCTGCTAGTGACCCCACCTTCATTCAGGTGTCTAGGACTTTACCAACTCTCCAGCCTCCAACCTGGCAGTCAGGAATGCAGTCTTCCAGAAAGGGCTGGAGAAATTGTTAAAAATTCTCAAATACAATTTTTTTTTTTTTTTACAGAATAGATTGCTCCAGGTACAAGTGGTGAGTCTAGGACCCATCACCCCAGACACTCTTAAGACTGGAGAGAAAGAACCTTCCAGATAACCCAGTGACCCCCTTGTTTTAGGTGTCTAAAGATAAGTTTAGAGATTGAGGGGTGTGAGAGGTAGTCAGGGACTTGGCCAAAAGTCAAGGAACAAAGTCAGGAATTCCCCTCCCCTGCTTGACACTGACACATCTGGGGCACACAGGATGGATGCAGCCAGGCGTGTGAGTGCTCATGGGGATCCTGATGAAGGGGGAGAACACACCGCAGCCAGACTATCTCACTGAGAGCAGCTGGCTGCCTGGAGGGGAAATCTTTAGCCAAGGATAGGCTTAGAGGACATGTGGAAGAAGGTTTTCTCAATGACTTTGCTCCCACTCCCCCTCTGTTAGCCAGTGTCATCTAATCCTACCCCTGCACCTAGATGTTGCTACAAACAGCAAAAAAGCAATCCCATCTCCATGATCCCATGCCAGTTAGCCAGATTTAAACATTCAAAGCATGCTATTAGCACTGTGCTGGTACTCCTGCTCCCTGGTGAGAGGATGAGGAAACAAGCCATGGCAGGCAGTGAGCAATCAGAGGTTGCTAATTAAAGACAAAGTGCCATTTGCTCCCGTGAACCACCCCAAGTCTGAGAGGGTGAAGTGAGACACGGAATAAGACTGAAAATAGACCCTTACCTCACCACCCACCCAAAGAAAAGAGACAAGTCAAGGTTTTAAAAAATAAAGTGTTTCTCACTCCTGAATGAGAAGTCAGACACAGACTGTCCTAATAACACCATGTTGGCAGGCTGAAAATACAATTCAGAACCTGCAAACTTATAGCAGCTGATCACCAAAGTGTGGAAGCAACCAAAATGTCCTCAAGTAGGTGAATGGATAAATAAACTATGATAAGTGCAGACAATGGGATGTTATTCAGTGCTAAAAAAGAAATGAGCTATCAAGTCATGGGAAGACACAGGAGAACCTTAAATGCATATTACTAAGAGAAAGAACTCACTGGGAAAAGGCCATGTAGTATATGACACCTACTGTATGACATTGTGAAAAGGGCAAAGCTACTGGAACAGTAAGGATCAGTGGTTGCCTAAGTTAGGGGTAGGGGGTGAACAGTTGGTACACACAGGATTTTTAGAGTAAAGTACTCAGTAGGACACTTTACTGGTGGCTATGTGTCATTATACATCTGTCCAAATGCCTGGAAAGTCTAACACCAAAAGTGAACCTTCATGTAAACTATGGACTTTGGGTGATGATGATATGTTCAGGTAGGGTCATTAATTATGATAATGTAGCATTTAGTGGAGAATGTTGAGTTGGGGAGACATATGTGGGCACAGAGGATATAAGGGAACTCTGATACTGTCCTCTCAATTTTGCTGTGAGCCTAAACTTGCTCTAAAAGATAAAATCTATTAAAAACTGTGTTTTTACAAATGTTGTATGCTGTTTTCTCAAGTCAAGTGGACTTGCATGTCCTATTATGGGGGTGTGAAGACAGTCCCTTTCTGACCACAGCTTGACTCTGGGTGAACAGATGCAAATTGCTCAATTTAACTCCCACTGAGCTTCTTCCAGCAAGTTTCTATTTCCCTCTGCCCAGTCCATGTCAGTCCACTTGTTGCATGTCTTTCCTTTCCCGAGGGCACACTCCTGAGCTTTGGCCCATGCCCTTCAAACCGCCATTGGCACTTCATATCCAGCATCACACCTGGCTACTGCGTTAAGAGTATGTTACACTCCTTGTCAACCTCCTCACCAATATCAAGACATATTATTTGTGCTTAAAAGTATTGTTTTATGACTTCAAAACAGGTGTGTAGTTCAGTTAGCAGTATAGTTAGTAATAATTAATTTCCTGGTCTTGATATCTTACAAGAGTCAGGTAAGAAGTCACTATTGGAAGAAGCTGGATGAAAGATTCATAGGACTCTGTACTTAATTGTAATTTCTTATATTTCAAAATAAAACTTTTAAAAATTTAAATAACCAGTGGTAGCTCAGTTTGCCCAATTCTGGGGGAGGGAATAGGGCAGGAAGCATAGATTGTACAGAGTTGAGCACTGAGGGAGGTATGAATGGGCACAAAGGTAGTCATTTGCATATGTTCCTAAGACCTTTGCTTCTTGCAAATGACACACACATTAAATAACAGAATTTGCCTGAATTCTGTGGAAAATTGGCTCAGGCTCAAGCTGTGTTTTAATGGAGGGGGTGGGGAGGAGCAGCATAGAATTCTGGGTTTTGCCCAGATCTTTCATAGATTATCAGTAGGCTTATGATCGTCATCACCAATCAATACTTAAAATACAGCACACAGAAATCAGTTAAAAATTCCAAAAGGTCCAGGCTGAGCCTGTTTCCCAGAGAGGAAAAGGGGCAGAGAGATAATTAATGACTTGAAAAGCTCACTGTCCATCTTCTCCTGGTACCTAGCATTTATTAGGTGCTCACAGGCAGCAGCTGTGTGTGAGATGCTGCAAAGAACAGGCTGCACTGGAATCTCAAGGATCTTGGGGAAGAGAAGATGACCAAATAGCTGTGCTGCTTGTGTTCTGCCAAGCCTCCTGCTGAGTATTACAAAGACAGATCCCAGGACCATGTGTTAGAATAAAAGTATGGAACTAAGAGAGAGGTATAAGGTAAGAATATGTCACAAGCAGGCAAAGTCCATGAAAAGGGTGCATTTAATTGGGGGTAGAGCAACTGGAAATTTCATCTCCATCTCATTGTTCTGAATCAATTTTTCTCTGCTGAGTCTAAGCGGGTACATGAAATGAAAAGTCAAGAGCTCTCATTTCTTTCATTCAACTGGATTCACTGAGTTCTAAGCTGTATCAGTGACTATAAAGTCAAATAAGAAGTGGTTCTTATCAGAATTATGAATTCACTTTTGAATTTCAGAGTGTGCCCTCATGCCTCTCCCTCACACACACACACACACACTCCTACCCTTTTCCCTTAGTGTTAATGAACTATTAAATTACATTCCTATGATAGCACAGCCAAGAAGCCAAGGAATAAAAACAAGCTCCCTAGCTAACCTGATATTCTTTCGTTTGTCCCAATGAAATCACTTTCCAACCAGAATGTTCAATCTCTACTCCCATAACAATGCCACAAAATTTTGAATCCAAGGTATTTCAATGACTATTCTCCAAATTACTTAGCATTGGGTTATAATGTGAAATCATTTCTGAAGAATCATCTTAAGAAACTATTGAGAATATCAGTAAGTAAAAATTGTGAAACTTACAGGGCAGAGGAGCACCCCAGAACCCCCAAATCCACCCACTCTAAATGGTTCTGCCATCTGCCGCTTTAAGACAAACATATATTACCTTTAATGGAAACGAACTATAGCACAATTAATAAACAATACAAGAAAGACAAAGAATACAATTACTAAATCAAGCATCCAAAATTACCCATCCCCTCGAGGGTTAAAGTTCAGTCAAATAGGGATCCTGGAAGTAACTTTTTCCTGGGAATCACCCTGTTACAATACGGCTCTACCATGTAAAGTGCTCCTCAGGGTGGGAAAACAAAGACCAGGCTTCCAAAGAGTCACAGACCTCTGTGTGTCAGCAGTTAGACCTAGAAAGCATCACCTGATGGTGCAGGAGAGGCACATGGTGCTACTTTAGTAGAGCCAATTTTGAAGGAAATAAATTTTTAAAAAATAAAACATTAAATAAGAGAAGCTATAGAGGAGGCTTTGGGTTTTTTGTATACTTCTCAAAGGTTTGTCAATGTCCTAATTTATTAGTAAAAGGAAAGAAAAGAAGTAACTCTTGTATGTCCAACACTGTTCAAATGATTAGATGAATCTCAAATGTCTATTGGTATTAGTGCATTTTTATAATGGTGGCCCCACTCAGGTTTGCACTAGCATGACACCTCCAGGAGCACTAAGGCAGCCCTGGCGTAGGGGAGCTACAACTGTAGCTTATGAGTTCCTATTAGTAAAAATAACCAGGTGAAACTAATATCAATCTTATTTTGGTTAACCTCATATGTCCAAAATATTGTCATCTCAACATGTTATAATGTAAGAAACTATTGAGATATTGTACACTCCATTTTTTATCCTACACTTTGATCACCCTTCCAGAAATCTGTAATAGCTGGTGCATTGGTGGTTCAGTGGTAGAATTCTCACCTGCCAGAAATCTGTAATAAGTCCATCGAGGTAGACAAATAGGGACAAAGGCCCCAGACTAGGGTCCTGATTCATGGAAGAGACAGGGTGGATAGAACAGAGAGACCTGGAAAATGAGGCTATAGAAAGAATTACCTGGGGTCAACCTTTGTAAACTATTAGGAAAACTGACTCCAAATCTGAAAGACAGAAAGCTGTTGAAAGCAAAAAGGAAGGAGAAATGAAATGGACAAGTCTCCAGGTCAGGGAGGAACTTCCTCATATTCACTGATACACCAGTCCCTGAGCCCAGAACCACATGTAAGGCAGGTATTGTAAAGATGGGTTTACTGAATGAGAATTTGTTTAGAAAGAGTAGTCTCTGGTTGGTGTTAAGAACAGGTTACAGGCAGCAAAGATCTTGGGATGCTGAAGCCTGGGAGATCCAGAATCACCAGTCTGGGGATGCAAGGAAGAAGGGGGTGAGGGCAAGTTCAAAAGGCAGGATCTTGAAATAGAGACATGTTTCAAACTACCTTGCCCCCAGTGTCTCTCACATCCATCTCCCAAATACAGTCTATTCTTATGAAACTAAAAGAGGAAGGCAAGCCAGAAACTTGTACTCTGGAAAATTCCTCTCAAAGTCTTGAAAACTAGCAGGAAGTGGGATAAGAGCTGGCTATTTGAATTGGTAATAACCAAGCTCTGTGAAGTAGAATGGGGCCCTACTATCCTGGAAAACTTATAATCTGCAGTGAGAATAACTTTATAGATAATTTACAGAGAAATGGTAGAGTAGGGTACCTTGGCTGTTAAGACTAGCCATTACAGGACCCCACATTCTCCTGTCTTCATTCCACAGTTCAGACTCCTTCTAATTACCATTTTACCTTCTCTCACAGAGAATGCTCTGGTGAGCCAACCTGCATGTTCTATTCTGACCAGCAGTTGTGATCTTCTGGGAAATGTATCAGGTGGGCACTCCAGCTGATAGAACATTCTCTTACCAGTTTGGCTTGTGCCTTGGTCTCCCTAAGCTTGACAATCCCTGGGTGCACTACCAAAACGCAGCTTATAAAGACAGCTTCTGAGAAGCAGACACACAGTCATGGTGACCCCAAGAGACACTGGCAGCTGTGCAGGAGGTACGGCTGCAGGACCAGCCCATTCTCTTCTTTTCATTGTAAGCACAAAACATGCCTGAGGATACTTGCTCTTAGTTTCTTGACAGAGAAGCTCCCCAATATTTTGTAGACACAAAACGAAGAGAGATTGAAGAAAACATCCAAAAGCATAATCTAGTATAAGCTGGACATGCAAATAACGTAGGGAAAAGTCATGGTTATGACTAGTCCCTACCCCAGATTATGTCTCCGATTTAAGGGTTTTCTATGACCTCAAGACACTCTCCCAGATCACAGAGAGAAAAGAAACAGGAGCAGAAAACCTTTGCCCTTAGGAAAAGACCGTGGCTTGCAGCAGGACGAAGATTTTCTGAGTACATAACTAGATAATTTGTATATAGTTCTGTGCAAGAGGCACAAATTAGGCAACTCCTGGCGCTATTGCTTGGGTCATTTCCTCATCAGTAAGAAAAGTATTATTCAGCCATAAGTTGTGGTAAATAAAGCAGTCAGACAAATGATTGGCGCACAACCAGCAGGATATTGAGAAAGTCTGCTGACGACACACACAGCCGAGAAGCCCTTCATCACCCCACTGCCAGGTCACAACATACCCTTTCACCAAATGCCCTGTGTACCTTAGGTACCCAGAAGCCCTCACCATCACCATCTGAGGACAGTGACACTTCCTCAATCTGGCCTTCCTTGCCCATTCATGCCCCAATGCCAGTAACCTCTTTATGTAAAAAGACAGTGGACTTAGCAGCATTCACAGTAGCCAAAAGTTCAAGTGTGTCTATCAGGTAAAGTCCAAGTGTCGATCAGGTGAAATATGATCTAGCCATACAATGGAGCACTATATGGTCATGAAAAAGAATGAGGCTCTGGTTCATACTGCAGCACAGATAAAAAAAAATCCTGAAAGCATGACAGTTATGACTGAACTGTGTTCCGTTAGAATTCACAGGGTGAAAGGCTAACCACCAATACTTCAGAATATAACAGTGTTTGGACACAGTGTGGTCTTCCAAACTCACATACCTCCACAGTCTTTCTCTCTCTCTCATTTTTCATGTTTAGATGAAGTTTATTAGTGCCTGTCCCAAATTCAGGTCTTGACTAGTAAGAAGGAGGCTCCTGAGCCTGCCTGCGGCGATCCTCATGCACCCAGCCTGGCTCACCAAGGACTGGCATGCAGCTGTGTGTGGCAGGCTAGTGCACAGCCTCAGCTACGGAAGCCTTTAGATGGCTCTACTTCCACAGCTCCTGGTTTCCTGTGGTGGACACAGGCTCTTTACAAAGGGACTAAGTTGAATGAGATTATTTGGGGTAGGTCTAAATCAAGGTAACTTGGACAGAGATACTAGGAATGTGTGCATTCAGAGGAAAGGCTACCTCACATGACAGTTGTGACTGTCATGTTTTCAAGGCAAGTAGAAAGGCTTCAGGAAAACCAAACCTGAATTTGAACTTTCAACCTTTAGCACTGTGAGAAGAGAAATTTCTCTCAGTGCTCAGGTACTCAGTCTGTTGGTATTTTGTTAGTGTAGCCTGAGCAAACTAATACAACTATGTATTAGTTAAGTGAAAGAAGCCAGACACAAAGGGTCACATATGGTACAATTCCACTGATATGAAATATCCAGAATAGATAAATCCATAGAAATCAGGTCATCTCCACTGCTAAATCTAAAAGCTCCCTCCTCCAACAGCCCTCCCAATAGCAGCAACCTAACTTGCAGCTTCAGACTCTTCATTCCATTAATCAAACAAGTTCATCTGACCAGACAACACATTTCCCACAACTGAGTCAAGGGTATTTCCTGGAACTTCCCCTGCTGGCCCTCATTCTACAGCCAGGTACACAATAAGCCCTGCCCTCTTCCACAACAGATGCTTTCCCTGAAACATTTCCGAGCAGCTATCATGTTCCCATCAAACAAGCAACCTTCAGACTCTGAACTTCAAAAACAGCAAAAACAGAGTTCACATGTGGTACACAGCAATGCTGACTGAAAGAGTGAACTCACACTATGATGTAACGAGAACTGGGTTCTAGGGAGACGCTGATGTGAAATTACATTAGACCTACAATAAATGCTAAAAGGCCAGGTACTCAAAGTCACTACAACAGAAAGCAATTATCAAGAGTCAATGGATTATGTAGTTTTAGATTCTCAACCACTGAGAAATAGGCTTATCTGATCTCCAAAGTTCATCCCGTGGAAATGAGGGTGAGGGCTACAAAGATGGTAGACACAGCACAGTGAGGGAAAGGGGGCTGTGGGCTGGGAGCTAGGAGCCGGGATCTGCTTCTGTTTATACCAGGTTGCAGGACCTTCCTCTCCGGACCCCAGCTCCCTCATCTGCCCATGAGCCATCTAGATGGTCTCTAAGCTCCTCTTCTACTCTCTGCTGGCAAAGACTAAGGATTCCAATTGTTGTCAATGAAATATAAACAGCAACTTGATAGGAATGACAAGGCTATATGTAACTTAAAAACAGAAACACCTGTTGGTCTTTGACTCACCAGAAACTACCATAGCCTTAGGCGCACAGGAGATGTTCAGTACATGTTTATTTGATGAAGAATGATTATAGCTGCAACAACTGAGCTAATCAACAATTAATCCCAAATGGGAACAAGTACAGCTTGCAGGGTGGGCTGGAAGTAGCGTCCATAGCTTGTCCAGGAAGTACCCGGCTCTGAGGTGAACGGCCACACCCTGTGGTTATCAGTTGGTTCATCTTAAAATGAGGATGACAGCTGACCCATCTATCTCCAAAGATGATTATAAGCATCAAAACAGCTATAAATAAAAGTGCTCTTGGAAACACTGAACAACTCCACAAATATATAAAGATTTGCTTTTTGAATCGTCCCCCAAGATGAGTTGAGATATCTGATCAGACTTCCTCCGATCTGAACCACTGATTTAGTTTGCATTTTTCATCAAGAAATGGGCCACATCAACCCTTCTCCTCAACTGTGCGTGTTGGGGCAGGGGCGAAGTCAAAATACCTGAGGTTGCTGACTAGGACACTGGCCACTGGTGGCAGCAGGGGTAGGGGTTGGGGGGAAACCTGGCAGCCTGACCCCTTACCGGTGAGCACAGAAAATGCGCCACCTTAATGTGAAGGGGAGTCTGGTGTTGGGAAAGTGGGGAATGGGTGCTGTGTTGCAAGGCCTGCTTAGGCTTGTGACGCTTGCCACTCTGTGGTGGTGCAACTCGGGGATTGACACATGCGAGCTGGCAGCCTTTCTGCTCTCCGTTCCCCCTCGTATGTCTTCCTTCTCGTCGAAAACATTCTAAAAATAGAGCCTAGTCAAGCTCAAAAATTTTCAAATGCAAGTTTGAGAAAACTGCTGACTAGAGGTTGGAAAACCTACCACAGCTGGGCCATGTTAACGTGCAGCGCTCAAATTAGAGAGTGTCATGGTCTCGGCAGCGCCTGTGGGAAGACCACCCTGCAGTATTATGTTCAGTGCTGGGTGACACCTTTTAAGGGGAACATTAGCAAACTCACATACCTCCACAGAAAGGAATTCAGGAAGTTGAGTCACTGGAAATTTGTGTTCTGTGAGGAATAGCTACAGAAGTAAACGTGACACAAAGAACAGGACTAGGAGGGGGGAAATGATATCAACAAATACAGGAGGAGCTGTCTTGTACCGTGTCGCTCCCTAAGCAGAAACCGGATCGCTGATAGATGATACCCCATAATGGACAATGATGGAACAGAAAGCTAGCAAGTGACTCCCCCATTTTGCACCCAGACACACACTGTTAAAAACACTGTAGAGGGTTCCAACAAGAGCTGGTGATCAAACTGGAGGCCTCCCTGGCTATCTCTGTGTAGCGGCAGGATGGGGGGTGGCACAGGAGCAAGGTTCGGGATGGTTCTGGGCAGACGGGTCAAGGAAAGGGAGTCTTGGAGCCCTCGGTGGCTTTTCATACTTTATTTAGTAGAGGTGGCCAGGTACATGGCAGGCAGGGGTGCCAGGGGGCCAGGAGGCTGGCAGGCCTCCCAGACCCCAGCGCATCTCACCCTCTCGGCTGCTTCTTCTCTCTCTGCTGCTGCTCCTTCTGGTTCTGTTGGTTGGCCAGTCCTCGCAGTTCTGGCATCCTCATGATGCTGCCCATTTATGCCCATGTCCCAACTCAGGTGCGCCCACTTGCGCATGCCCACCCTGGAATGCTCGCAGGACCACAGGTGTCCATCATCAGTAATGGGAGGGTGGAAATACCTGATCAACCTTTACCCTACACTCTGAAAATGATTCTGTGGGAGCCAGAGCTCAGTGACTCTGGGCAGGATACTTCCCTGGCTCTACATGTGGTCTCCATGGTTCTTTCCCCCCACAAAGTCTTTGCATCCAAAACTGCAATATTTAGTGGCTCTGCATGTAAAGACTAAGCTTTAAGTCATGCATTCGATCAACTCAGGTAGTTGGAGGGCTCAGAGATGGGGTGAGGCATTCCTTTAACAAGCACCTTGGAATGGAACACTTCTTAGTGAACCCAGCTGGCATCGTAAACTGAATGGTGCTTCTAGTTATTTCCATTCATACTTTGGGGAAGTTGGACCCAAGTGTAGTACTACTTAACCAGATCAAAGACTCAACCAGCGTTTCCCACCTAATGATCACTGAAACGTCTGGGAGTCACAAAAGTGTGATATACCAAGTAGGTGTTCATATCTCAAGTAGAAATAGTTCTGTTCCCATTTCTAATTTTTTAAACAATAAATACAATCTTTACATATTTTCCCTCTGACACCCTTAGAGCTCTCCCTCTTGAATCTCTCCAAGAAAGAACTTATCAGCTGCAGTTAAATAATGTCCAGATGTAGCTCCTCTAGCTCAGAGACAGCATTTGAGCTGAGGTCACGCTTTTCTCAGAAGCTCTCAGGCAAAGTCCTAGCACAGCAGTGTACTAGGGCATGGACATTTTTGCCCAATGGGACTCCACTACAAGCAAGTTTTGCACTGGAGCTGCCCACTGGGTCAGCTGAGACTTCTCAGCACTTGAAAGTGAGGCTTCCCCCACCTCCCACTTCCTTCCCCTGGCCTTTCACAGCTGTTAGACTTGCAACCAACTCCCTTTGTTTTTCACAACAGATACACTACACTTCCAACTCCAACTTGATATCTGCTTCCCAGACAACTAACCAACACATCTGTCCTTAAAAAAAATAGCTGAGAGTATCTAAACGGAGTGTGCAGAAGTTAGGGTTCAAAATGAAACATTAAAACTCAGTAATCTAAATTCACAAGGGCATATAAAATGGTCATTTTTGCAGTCATGTCAAAAGGGTCTTCCTCAGATTTGGAAGTTGAAAACATCTGATCAGAGTTCTTAGAGAATGAATCAAGACATCTCTAACATTTAAAAAAACTAATGCTAAAGAGGCCTTTTCACTTTGAAGACTTTCCAGAAGTGCCAAGTGACTCTTCCACATCATCTCAACAGCCAGACGGGGTCCTGGAGACAGGAGGGCTGTGCGGTCTCAGCTACATTGATTGCTGGGTATTATGCCATTGAGGAGAAGCTGCGAGTAGGGGGTCCGGGGGACCGCAAGTCGTCTCTGCCATAATATCCTTTTCCGACTGATTTTTCAATAAACATCTCTCAGAAGATAGTCTTTTGTTATAAAGTAGGTGTGAAAAGATGTCATGTTTTAGAGCCAGATAAAATCAATGCTTTTATACAACACCAGCACTAATATGTACAATGCTTTTGATTTTAACTGTCAAAAAATTCATGCATCATTCCCATAAACAGAGTAAACTACATAGTATGTGTTGATTATAAAATATAGCTAAAGATTTATTTCAATGTATTTATCTCTACAGTCTTGCTTAGGGCTGGGCCCTTTGATCTCCAGTTCCACAGTGAGGGTTGGGAGAGGAGGATAAATAAGCAGGAGACTTCTGAAAGGAAGAGGAGTAAACCTAAAATTTCTAAACGCTCAAGGTGAAGAGACCAAATATGAACTCTACCTAGGGTAAATTCCTTGGGGTAAGAGGGTTAAGCTTGGTATTTCCTGGCTAGGTTTCTAAATGAGGAAGAGAGGAAAGATTTATCTACAGCTCAGGGAAGGTATAAACCCCACTGTGTGACTTGGCTGAGCTTTCAGAGTGTGCCATGGACCAACTAGCTGAGAGAAGATTGTTGGGCCTACTGTAAGTATTAACTGAGGGAACAGGTTGTCCCTCACTCCTCTTAAAGGTCAATTTTTATGATTTGCTCTCTCCATCCTTATGAAAACTCCCTTTCAGAGAAGAATCTGAATTCCACTCCCATTAAATTATCAATGACTGATAAATGGCTAAATAACTGCAAAATGAGCATAGCCTCCAGTGAGGGACTTGATTTAGTCCGCATCCAAGCCTTAAATGAAAGGTGGAAGCTGGGGAACAGCTCAGCTTGTCAGACTGCCACACACCATCTTGCACAAGGTAGAGGCACCTGCCTCTGGGTGGGCTTGAGATGATCTTGAAGTCTGTGTAAATGGCTAGTCTCTTCTGGGAGGATCTTTGAGCCCCTTTACAGTCTACCTTCTGAGAGGATTCTCCCTTTGCTTTGGTCTTTAGGAAATCAGGACCAAGCCCACTCCGTGTGCTAGCTCAGAGATTACCCAAATTGCTACTTCAAAAGCTGGAAAGACACCCAGAAAAAGCCATGAAGCTGGACTGGTAAAAATATGCAGAGAGGGTCTCACTCCAAAGGACAGGGAACTCTTAGAGCAGAATGCTGGAAGGGGCTGGAGTGGAGGACAAGGGTATTCTCAAGTTGAAAAGCACCATCATTGATGACTAATGGAGAGAACCCAATATAGACTCTTCAGGGACTGAGGTGATGGTGCACAGGTGAAATGGTGGTAGGTACTCCCTGGGGACTACAAATGATGTCAAATATAACTAATAATAAATAAATAATAATTCTCTAAAAAAAAAAAAACCAAGATAAAAAAAAAAAGACTCTTCAAAAACCAATAATCAGGAACTCATTACCAAGGAACAGAAAATGAGAGAAAAGAAAAAGCACACAGAAGTCACTAGACCCAGATGGTGCTGTACAACTTGAGAATATTCTTTGAAAACTGTAGTGTGTTGTATATAAGATGTAGTCCTAATAAGGAAATATGGTGAGAAAAGAATGTTAAATAAAAGTAATTCCAGTGGAATCCCAATATTCTAAAATATATTAGGTGTTTCTACATATAGATTTGATATATCTAGGTAGTTGAGTTATAAATGATTTTCATTTTCATTTGTGCCTTCCTACATACAAAAATACTTTATAATAATCATAACATAATCATAACATTATATAATAACTATTTTATAATCATAATCATTATTAAAAGTTACCATTTATTGAGCACTTATTCTGGCCTGGATGCCGTGCTAAAGTTTTACATGTTTTTTCAACAACTCAATCATGTAATAGTGCCACCTCTTTTAAATAAGGAAATTCAGGATATGAAGAATAAAAATCTTGTACCAGCTCACCTAACAGGGATTTTAATCCAGATGTGTCTAATCTCAAAGTTGGAAGCCCATTACCATTAACCACTGTGCACTACTGGCCTGAAATAAAACCTTTCTCCAAGAGATGAATGAAGATATAGAAATAGACATCAGGATATTTATATAGAGATATAAATATGAACCTGGTGTTCCTGGGGTAGAACTGGGTGGGAATAGGTTACAGGGGACAAGAAAAGAGGAAAATAGTAGGTCTGGGGTGGAGAGGGCCTACTAAGCAGGAGAACCTTAAGCAGGAGAAATACTGGGGAGCCCCCTGGTTATATAGGAAGAAGCGGGCTGAGAGCCCTCCAACCCTATAGGGAGGGAGCATCAGGCTGGCAGTCCTCACTTCTCCTTCTCACCTGTTTGCTAACCCTGGCAAATTTTTCTGGTTTGACCTCCAATACAAATTTGGGTTAAATAACACTTAAACAAAAACAACAGAACATGGTAAATATAAACAAGAGTATATTTTAATCCCTTCTCTTTTTTTTTTTTTTTTTTTTTTTTTTTGCTTTTGTTTTTGGTGCACAGGCAATTAAGGTAACTGGGGAGGCTGAAAGCTGGAGGAAAGGTACCTAAATAAAGGAGAAGAAATTCCTGAGTCTGGGTGGCTTAATTTTGGGACCACCCAGCATAGGCTGGGTAATTCTGACACTTCCTACAATGTTTTTAAATGTGCTAACATTATAGAACACTAAAAAGAGCTTTCTACCAAAGGATACCATAATTGAGAGGTCTGTGTATCCTGTCAAGGATGTTGAGTGCTCTTGCTTCAAGAATGCTTGGGCCAGTTCAGCCTCTTTAGTAATGAAACAGAACCACTGGGCCCCCATATCACATCACAGCTTCTGGGGCCCTGAAGATATGCCATGTGGATGCCTTTTCCTAAAATAAGGAGCCTCATGAGCAGAATATAATCATTTATTCAAGACTCAAAATTAGGTATTACACCTATTATCTGGTAGTAAGTGATAACAGACACAGAGAGGCTCCTAACAGTGTGGGGCCCAAGTCAGACACACTCACTCTGGATGCTAAAGCATCCTTGTAGAGGGATGAGTGGAGACATCTGCAGAAACAGCCTATCCTGAGATGTTTTGTGAAGGATTATGGATTAAACCAGCAGCTATTTCTATAATCCTCCCAAAAGGATGAGAGGCTCAGATGAGGGCCCATGTAAAGAACTGGAGAGCCTAGGGGCAAAGGAGAGGACAGAGAAGGTTAATGCAAGGTAATTGCACCAAGAAGCTCTTGGGGTGCAACAGGAGCGCCTATGTATATTTCTTCCACGAGAGTCCTCACTTAGAGAAAAGCTTGGCCTCCTAGATAGTTTATGGAGGTTTTTGAGGGCTTTAAGAATGAATTTATATTCCAGGCTTATATTCTGGATCATCTGAGGGCTGGGCTAATTTCAGAACCTGGGCCCTAATATAGATATTTGGTAGACTAGAAGAATCAATCAGTCAGAGAACGTTTTCAAAATACCCAATGTATAGACATGATCCCAGAACAATTCACTCAGAATTGCTGGGTGACACTTGGGCTTGGTAAATTTTTAAAAGCTTCTCAAGTGATTCCAGTCTTTAGCCATGTAACGATTCCAGTTTTCACCACACCTATCCACAATGACAGCTGTGTGCTGATTCTCGGGTTAGGAGAAATACCTTGTCAAGAAACAAGAACTACGGGATAAGAAGTAATGAGAAAGCAAAATGTTAGTGGATTTTGGACGTATTTTTGGAAAGACTGACCAGGTAAAAATAGAGTCTAGGATAAATGAGCCTTGGGAACTGGTATCCTGCTACATCTGCAGCCTTTTTTTCTATGTGGTTAATGAAAAGTCATTTAGCAGCTTAGAAACCTTTTTGTTTGTTTTAGAGAATGAAGAATCGGGTCAACCTGCTGCAAGACTCTAAATAATTTCTTAGGCTACTAAATTACTAGGTAGTTTCCAAAAAAAAAAATCCCTCCAGTCTGCTCCCATAGGCTGGAAAAGTCCCCTGGGAAGACAGAAATAAGGACACCCGCTGGAAGTCCCCCAGTGAGG
The DNA here is from genome assembly GCA_019455555.1 of Galemys pyrenaicus. Lineage (NCBI taxonomy): Eukaryota > Metazoa > Chordata > Mammalia > Eulipotyphla > Talpidae > Galemys > Galemys pyrenaicus. The sequence goes on from JAGFMF010011694.1 coordinate 11,065,287, forward strand.
GCAGCAGGGGTGACACATAAGGACTAAATAACTTGAGACAGTACTGGGCGCATGCATGTGTGTGAGCCTGCGAGCTGCAGGCTCTGGTGCTCCAGATCTTGCTGAGTGCAGCTGTGTCCATTTTGAGCCTACCCAACTGGGTGAATCCACAGGGACAGTCACTCTGGCTGGCTCTGCTGTGAAGCAAGCAAGGACCCTTGGGTGCACTGCCTGGCAGAGCCCTCACCTTCTACCCTCCCAGCCCTGGCCCCAGATCCTGAACTGAAAAGCAACTTTCACCCACTTTTGGTGTAGTCCAGACAGTGAGTGCTCAGGCAGCCTCTCCCACCTCCTCCATCGACTCCCACAGGACCCACAGGCAAGACTTGTCTTCTCAGCCCAGTTTGGCAGAAGCCTAGAGGTTGTCCAGGGCACAGGGCTGCTGCAGGAAGGATGCTGTATTTTTATTTCTAGCTCACCAGATGAAGCTTGAGGTTCTGGAGGTCCCTGATACAGTGAAACACAGAAGCCTGGAAATCCTCAGGCAGGGTTTGGGTCTGTGATTTAGAAGATGCCTCTCCAGGAAGTGGCTTTAAGATTCAGGGCATACCTGCCTATGCAGCAGACTCTCCCTAACATTCTTTCTTCTAACCTGGCATTATTTACAGCAGACCTTGTTCAGGATGCAGAGTACTCACACAGTTCCCCATCTTGTGCTCCGTCTCAGATGTCTGATGCTACTCCAACAGCCGTAGGCCCAATAGTATCCAGGACCCCTAATCTAGATCTCCAGGGTGGGAGTGTGTGTGTTGGGGACATAGGGATAGATAGGCAAGAAGGAAGAGAGAACCTGGCTGGCTTCACTCCAGAGGACTGGTGAGGATTAGAGGAACACTGTAGGAAGCAGAGGGAAGACGAATCTTCCAGAATGTGACGGAGGCCAAAACCAAGGACCATGTCTTATCTTTGCTTCATTTTGTTGCAGTGAAATACATAAATACATAGCATGAAGAGCATGATTTTAAGGTATATAGGTCTTTGGCAGTTAGTATATTCACACGTGTAAGCACTACCACCACCTACCTCAGGACTTTTTCATCTTCCCTAACTGCACCCAATAAACACCTCCCCATTTCCTCCTCCTCCAAACCCCAGCAACCACTTTCTTTCTGTCTCTGAATATGATGACTCTAGGTACCTCAGACAAGCGGGGTCATATATTTGTCCCCATTCCAGCTTGTTTCACCTAGTCATACTGCCTTCAAGATTCACCCTTTTGCAACATGTATCCTAATTTCCTTCCTTTTCAAGTCCAAATAACATTCTATTCTGTGTATGTACCTCATTTACTTATCCATTAACCCACACACAGATACTTGGGTTTCTTCTGCCTTCTGGCAACTGGGATTAATACTGCTATGAACACAGGTGAGCAAATTTATCTGTTTAAGTTTCTATTTTCATCCCCAAACTCGTTTCTTCTAAAAATGTTAGAATAAGTCTTTATGTAACATGACTAGGATATGTCTTAGTCATAAGACCACATTTAACAATTTTGCTATTTTCCATAGAACTGGCATACTAGCTAGACCATTTCAGGTGGAGTGCTAAAATTAAGGCAGTCAGTGTAAAACTGAATGTACACATCATATGCTCAACTGTACTGAATGCAAACCAGAAGGAAATACGTGTAAAGGTTAACAATGCTACTTCTGTGTTATGGGATTAGGGACGATTTCATAAAAAACAGTACTTCAGTGAGATGGTGGAGCTGGGTCTCACAATGAGCTGCAGTCTTGTCTGTTCATTCCCGCATTCATTCAAAATAAGGCTAATTACAGACATTTCTAAAGCAACTTACTTCGAATGGCTGAATGCTGTGAGTCTAATCATTCCTACTAGGCCCTGACTTAGCTTAATCTCAGTCTGGAGTTAGTCACATGCCTGATTGTCACTCAAGGGCACCCCTAGCACCCTTGTAGCCAGTGGCCTGTGGCCTCGTTTCGAAAAAACTAATCTTCCTCTAACCTCCAAGTCCATTAGGCTGTAAAATAATTGACTCAGAGAGATTAGCAAGAGAAAAGACAAACTAATTATGTGCACACAGAGGCACATACATAGAATGGAATTTATAATCTGGTCATTCCAGTGACGTAAAATAATTTCCACTAAGGAAAGACAGAACAAGTAATTTTAAAATTTAAGAGGAGAAATTTTGCAGGGTTATCTACACATGCATCGAAAACATACTTTGCAAACCTAGTCTGGTGTGACAAGACTCTCATCTCCAAAAAAAAGGAAAAAAGTTACTTCCTGTTCTTAGAAAGATCAATAATTAGGAAAAATACCACTCTTGAATCTGCTGTCAGAATGTTTCTCGCAATAATCAGCATGCCGAGTGGCACATCCTGGGGCAGCCTGACTCAATAGCTACATGCAGGCTTATTCTGTACTTTCTGTATCCATTACTCTGGTATCCAGACACTCAGGCATGTCTCCCTCCCATCTCAGGCTCCCGGGACCTAGCCGCTCAGTTCACCACTGGAAAACCCAACCAGTGATAGCTGCATCTCAAGTGAGTACACATCTCAAGTGTTCTTTGTCGTCTCCCACCTTTTGCCTGCTGCCTTCCTGGACCTCCAACCAGTTCTTTAAGAACTCCCTCTGATTGTGACATCCCAGAGTCGAGACTAGGAGGAGGAAAATTTCTTTTATTAGGCAGTACAGAGTAACATATTTTAGCCTCCTCCCCACGCCCCATTTTTTCTCCTCTTAGAAGTGGGTCTTTCAGCACGAGGGGTACAAAATGTTAACTGACAAATGATCAGAAAGCTGTGAGCAAAGACTAAGGGATTTGGACAAACAACTCACAAGCAGCACAATACCATACAAGTTCAAGCTTCTCCCTGCTTCACCTTTCTGTGTTTCCCTCCCTAGGGAACCAGACAGCCTCAGCTCGAATGCCACTGTCATCGCTTACTAGACTGTGTGACTAGAACTTGACTCCTGCTCTCCCCACTGGTACATTTAGAGATTACAGTAAAGACTTAGTAGTTGTTTATATTCTTGGCTACTTCTTGATTGTACCAGGTATTGTATTAGGTATACTTTACACAAATTATCTCTAATCTCAAAACAACTCAACCATATAGCTACTCTTGCCATTCTAGAGATAAGGAAGCAATCTCAGAGATTAAATAGCTTGCTCCAGGACACTGAATGACTGAATGGTGGAAAGGTAAAGGTTTTCAAAGCAGTGGTGGGGAAAAAAATGGGACTCTACTACTTCTCAAGGCAGTTCAAACTTCAAAGGCAATGGCTCACAGTGGCCTACTCCACAAAGCTCTGCCAACTGGCTCTCTAAAAGCATAGTGTAGGGTTGCCCCTGTGGCAGAAGAAGGAGGGGGAGGCTGAACACTCAAAAGGGCACCCCAGGACTCTTCTGCCCTCATATACTTCCCTTTGCAAAGCAATCATTTCCTCATTTCAAAGAGACAAAATTTAGGACAAAGATGCCCACCCCTCTCCCCAGGAGAAATCAGCACCTGGCTACCTGAGTAATCTCTCAATGCCCTCTGTGAGCTCTAAAGGACCGCAGGCTCTCCACTTCATGTGGTTCCTTCTGGAGCTCTTTGCAGCACCTCCCCAGCCCCTATGACCTCACCCCTCTTTCAGCCTTTCCTGAAAGTTAGGGTTTCCTAACACACACACCCCTTTTCCTGCTGTGTTTTGTTTATTGTATTGTCTCTCCAGGAGTGCAGAGGCTTTTGTTTCTGTCACTGATGACCCGCCACTAGCACCCAGCATGGCAGAGTGGGTCAGCCATACATACTGTTGAGCGGATAAAGGGAGGGAGGAATGTAGCCACAAACATCAGCCTGTCCCCACAGACTCACATACAGACCTGAAGCAATCTAACCAAAGATTGTGGCTCCCTGCAAAGTCTGGGTTTGTGGATGTCAGATTCATTAAGTTCCCATTATTGCACACTGAATCAGTGTGCAGTTTTGGAAGCTTCCTCAGACACCTTGGCCCCTCCCATATCTGGGTCTCTGCACCCACCCCCCATGCAGGTCCCATATAAGCACCCTCACATCCACCCTCCCAGATGCCCTAAGCTCTGAGTAATGCAGCCTCCCATTAGTTTTCTAAAATTCCCAGACCATCCCCACCCTAGCTCTTTTTTCAATCATCAGAGAGCTTCAAAACCAAAGTCAGTCAAGCTCTGTTAGACTTCATGGTAGAATTAAGACTATTACACAGGAAGTCAGCAGAGGACAATTAAGTACTGAAGGAGCTCCAAGCAGGCTGAGTGCTAGAACCCAAGCTGCAGAATTCCCTGCAGATAAGGCCTTGGGCAGGAAGTAAGCTCTGCACACTGGTCAGAGTGTGCATCAGGGCTCTTGCCTGCTCCTGGGGCTCTGGCCGCACAGCGGCTTCATCTCGGGCCCTAATTCATGCCTGATTTCGTCACTATCCACTTGATCTGTGGACCCACTTCCCATATTTAGGTTTCTGTCTGAAGAGATGGCCATGATAGATTTACAAACCATCATCTAGTGCAAGCCAATGGTTTTACAAGAAAAGTGGAACTTCGAGAGGTTACTTGCTTAAGGCATTCACAGGTAAGACTAGAACCAAGGTTTCCTGTCACCCAAGCAATTTTTAAATAAACATGTTAGTGAAGTGCAAACAGAAATGCACAGCTTTATAAATATTCAAAGTGAATATATCTGCCTAACCATGGCCCAGTTCAAGAACTGGGTCACGACCAGAACCCAGGAGCCTCTCTGTGCCCCATGCGAGTCACCACCACTAGGTAATCAGAATCTTGACTTACAACAGCAAGGAGTAGAGATTCCTATCAGTGGAGTCGCACTCTTTGTATTCTCCTGGGCCTGGCTTTATTCACTCAACATTCTATACACAAGATTCTGTCATGCAAGTTACAAAAAGCACTAGCCATACAAGCAAAATATTGAAGACTGACACACTGGTCTACATGAAAGACAGAGAAAGCGATTTAAAAAAGGAAAGGTAAAATAGTTGTTATGCTAAAAGTAAACATTTGAATCTCATATAAGTGGCATGTAAATGGTTTTGAAAAATATGTGTATCTATAGATAAGACTCCTGAAATCACTAAGAAAAAGACAACTCAGTAAAATGATGAGTACGAATCTGAGCAAGTTTTGTTTTTTTTTACCCAGAAGAAGAAACTCTGTGGGAAATAAACATATTAAAGATGTTCATATACACGATGGAATACTACTCAGCAATCAGAAATGAAAAACTAGACTCATTCATGGGAACATGGATGGATCTGGAGGGGATTATGCTCAGCGAAGTAAGTCAGAAGGCAAAAGAAAAATACCAGATGGCTCCTCCCCTAGGAGGAATATAAGGGAACCAAATAAGGATCAAGGAAAGGAATAAAACAATAATAACAACAATAAAGACACAAAAACCAAAAATAAAAAGACAAGGACAAATTGGGGACACTTGGTGGGGAGGGGAGGGGAAGGGTTGAGGGCAGATGGGAGCAGGGGGACTAAGGTGATGGTGCACTGGTGATATGGTGAAGGGGAATACATGGGGATTACAATTGATGTCAAATATATATAAATAAAAAATGTTAATAAAAAACAAAAAAAATTTAAAAATTTAAAAAAAAAATTCTGTCATGTCGTCCCCCAGGTGGTTCACTAGTGAGCACTGTTCTACAGCAGTCCATCGCACAAAAATACCACAATTTATTTGTCCACGTTGCTAGAACCTTAAGCTGTTTCCATTTTGAGTCTACCACAAGCAACGTTGTTGGGGACACACTGCCATGTGTGTTTACAGCACACTACAGCCATTTTCACAGGGGCTACGCCAAGGTATGCAACTGCCGGATCAGTGTGTGAGACACACTCAGCTTTATTAAGTATGGCCACATAATTTTCCCAATCAATTTTCACTTGACACGAAAGCTCCTGTTACTCCAGTCTCACCAATACTTGGTCTTTTTCTTTTTAGTCATTCTGGTTAAAACAGGCGTAGAGTGGTGACTGTGGCTTAAATTTGTATTTTCTAGGTGATGAAGGTGGAGCCATTTTTCACTGTATATTGGTCATCTGAATATCCACTTTTGCAAACACCATAAGTGGATACTATGTTTCCATGTTAAGCAATTCTCTTTTTTGCTTGGTTTTTGTTTATCCTTTCTCCAGGCTCTCTATCTATAGGAACAAAAATGTTTCCTAGGTGAGGGCTCTGTAACTGCCTTGGTCAAATTGTGCTCTGGCAGCCAATTCCTCTCAGGCCCTACTCATGTCATCTGTAAAACAGGGACGAGGACAATAGGATCTTATTCCATATGCTTGAGTGCACATAAGCACCTGGAACAATATCTGGCATGTTTTAAGAGCTCAACGTGTTGGGGTTTTCTGTTCTACCTAGCATTCTGTACCCAAAACTGCCAATAAAGGGTAGAGAAGGCACGTAGCACCCCAGGTAAAGTTTCACAATTTTGTTTTTTGGTAATTCATCTCTATTTAAACAGCAACCTCATGTATTTTCCTACAGAGAAGTGTTTCCTTTGCGTGTGGAAGTCAAAGAAGAGTTTGTAAAGCTGGTGGTCTCAGAAGGTGATGCCAACACATTGAATGGGAAAGAAACAAAATAGAACATGTCCCTGAGGCTCACAAGGACTATCTGGTCATCACACCCAGGAGCTGCAGAACAGGAGCACTGAGCCCACACCCCAAAGAGACGACTTAACCAAGCGCCAAGGGCTAGCTCAACACACACCCTTCATGTCCCTCATGAATAGCACTCAACCGAAGGGGCCCTGATAAGGACTTATTCCACACTCATCTCCCTTCCTCCCAAACTTTAGCTTTTACTCTGCTCAGTGGGGTCTCTGCAATCCAGAGTCAGCAAGTATGGATGGCTTCAGGGCAACAGACAACTGGGCTTACTTGGTGGGGAGGGCAGGAAGCCATAGGCAGCAGGCCCAGGAGGCTGGCCCAGGCCATGGGAAACTCACTCCACAGAACTTGAGCTGCACACCAGTGAGCCCTATCTGGGCAGCATGTGATGTGGCTGGGCAGGTGCTGCGGGCTCTGTGACTCTTCTAAGAACTCCTACCCTCAGCTCAGAAAGTATGTTATGTGACCAGACAGGAGGAGGTCAGGGCCTCTGTTTCTACTGATAAACAGGCCCAGTGAAGTAGCAGACCTGTGAAGAGACCAGATATCATGTAACCAGAATGAGTCCCAGATAACCAAGTCTCTTCTTTTACAAAGAAGGAAACTGAAGCTCAGAGCAGTCCGCAGATAAAGTATGGACATTGGAGTCAGGCCCACACAGTAATCACAGATTCCTTTTTCTCTAAGTGCTCCCCAATCCCTATAGCTAAACAAGTCCTATCTTACCAAATGTTTGTCATGTGAGCAATCTGTGTTCTTCCAACTCCTGCTGTCTCTACTCTAGTTTAAAACCTAACCTGAACTGTAGGCCATCACTTCCTGTCTCTGTCTCTCCAAGCCTAATTCATTCTGCACACTGCTGACCCCCATTTTCTAAAAGAACACTTTGGTTTTGCTCTTCCCCTGTTCAGAACCTCTCAGTGGCTCCCTACTTCCTCTAAGATCAATGTCAACTTCCTCAGTCTTCACTAAAGTCCTCTTCACTGAAGGTGGGAACTGGTGTGGCCAGAAGCTTAGCAGTAAAGCAGGAGTAGAGGAGGACAAGAGGACTGATTGAGTAGAGGATGTCCTGGGTAGGAGGAACAGTGACAAAGGCATAACGACAGGTTCAGAGGCCATGTGTTTGGACGGTCCTGTAACAGCCTGCCGGCTGCAGTGGATAGTGGCCAATGGGTAATAACATGGGTGTTAGTGAGACTCCCCAGGTCATAGTCACAGGAAGAGAGGCAAGATAGGATAGGCAAGTGTGTCTTGGCTTCTAAAGCAGAGGTGGGTGATCTGGTCCTGTTCCTTCTTCTCCCACAAAAGGTCTGGTCCCAGACAAACTTGTAAACTGTCCTGGTCCTCAGAGCCTCTGGCCTTAAGATGGGGTATTTATATTCTGTTCCCCACTAACCACCAAGGTGACTTTCAAAGAACCCACCTATGGTTTAAGAAAACCACATCTGAAGAAGTGATCTATCACCCCACCAGGGTTCTCTGGGTCCCTAGAACCCAGGGTCTTAACTTCAACTTACAGGTGATGGAAACCAGCCTCTCTCAGCATCTGACCAGGAAGGTGCTGGGCCCCCTGACAGCTGAGTCTGGTTAGGGATCTGAGAACTTGTGGTTGAACACAAGGTCACTGAGCAGGGACGGGGCACATCAACAAAGCATTTGGATCTTACCATGGAGATGACCTTTCACCTGGACGTGCAGACACAGAAGTGGATGACTACCTTTCCACACCAGGGTGAATCCCTTCTGCTACAGGAAGTGCCCAGCCCAGCGGAGCCCTTATGTTTTAGGCAGTAGGTCAAGGTTTCTGTTGTCTGAGAGTTTCTCTGGGTCTGTGTCAAAGCTGCCCATCACAGCTCTATCAAAAGGCTCCACTACACAAGTGGGTCTAATAGAAGTGAACCCCTCTTGCAAACTATTCATTTCTTCATCATCAGAGGGTGTCACCAGAAGGTCAATGGGCTTTTTCAGGCCAGAAAGGGACTTCAGAGGAAAGGCGGCTCCTAAGCTGACTCTGTTCACTGGCAATTCTTTTTTTTTTTTTTTTTCCTTTATTTGTTCTTATTGAGGTAACACTGGCTTATAACACTGTATATGACTTAGGGCAACAAGTTCAACACTGGCAATTCTTTTTCAAACATGTACTCCAAAAATGAAGGGCCAAATTCCAGGAGCCTCAAACCAGGGGGCTGCTGATTCTGGGAACAACTGATGAGAAAACCTTTAGAGAAAGCAGGTCAAAACTAAATCTAAATCCTCAAACCAGACTGGAAGAACAACCCTCATCCCACCTTGGCTCCCCTCAGGGGACTGAGAGACAGGCAGCTTTTGGTCTTAAGCTTGAAGAGTTTATAACTATACTAAGTGGCCTAAACACTAATTAAAAGTCACAATCACAATGGTTAAAGAGAAAAATTAAGCCCAACAACAAGAAACCCACTTTAAACATGAAGACACAGTTAAAAATGAAAGGATAAGGAAAATACACCAGTTGAACACTAATTAACTATATTCGAAGCAAAGCAAATTTCAGAACAATGAATATGAGCAGATTCAAGAGGAATATTTGCTAATGATTAAATTAACCAATCCAGCAAGAAGACATAACAATTACATATGGTGACGTAAGGATGTCAACAGAATGATCTTCAGTAAGTTTCAATCTCATCAACCATCACCACTTTGGCTGTACTGTGGAAAGTTCCTCACATCCGTTCCCCTGCACAGTGGCTCCCCTGCTGGCAGCACCCCTCCCAAGGCCATCTCACCCTTCAGGTCTCTCAGCCTGGACCAGTCTTCCAGCTAAGCTTCCCCCCTACCCCTTCTCTGGTCTTCACAGGACCCAGACCAGACCCCATCACCCACTCAACAGTCTGGCAAATGCACCCTAGCTTCTCCGTCTCTGCTTTATGGCTAAGGACTTACTTCACCCCTGCATCTTGTGCTTGAACTAGACACACTGTTGGTAACAAATAAGTGAGAATTTAAGTCCTCAATATTCTAGCCTCTTAATAACTCACTGGCTCCCTGAATAGAGACAGTTTCCACTCAAACCAGAAAGAATGCTGAGCAGGCAGTGAGAGAATCTGCCCTGTTTGCAGTTTCTAAGACCAAAGAGCTCAGATAACACCCTTGACCCTTAGAGGCCATTTCCTCCCTCCAAAGTGAAAAAAACAAAAACAAAAACAAGGCCCCCAGGGGTTGTCATTTGTGAGCATCAGTGTGGAGGTATCCTTGGCAAGTGTCAGCCTCTGGAGCACTAGGTCCTGTGCACCTGAGTTAGAGTGCCTGCCCAGCCAAGGCCAGGGAAGACAAGTTAAGCACTGGAGTCTGCCAGGCACAGGCCACCAGCTCCCTGCACTTCCCAGGCCTTGGCATTTCTCTAGTGCGGCTGCACCATTCTTTCTCGTGAAGTAGGCAGCCAAGCCACTGGACCAAGAAGCAGATCAAAGTCAGGGAGCATATGACACAGTCCTTATGGGAAAGATGCAGGCGAGTTCCCTGATGACTCCGGGGGACTCTCACCAAATGGAATCCTGCAGTAAAAAACCGGTGGGAGGGGTCACCTCAACCTTTGGAGTCAGCCTTCCAGCTGCAGAAATTTGGGTTCCTGCCCAGACCTACTGAAAACAAAACTGCATTTGAACAAGAGCTCCAAGGAATCCCCAGTACTCAAGTGTGAGAAGCACTGGTTCTCTCTCAGCTGTCACCACCTCTTTGAGCAGTGGTATCCAAACTTTTGTGATTACAAACTACTACCTCCCAAAGATATTTCTTTGGTTATGAATTATATACACATGCTACAGTGCTGATATATCAAAGTTATGCTATGTATCACATAAATTATAAAACTTAAGACAAAAATTAGAAACTAAAAAGGTTACACTAAAAAAATAAGTAGAAAGCTACACTAATTTCTTTCTGCACCCAAAATAACCAAGGAGGGGTTATTTTCCTAACGAGGGGACAGTTCACAGAGTTCAGGGCCCAGGTATTGGTGATCTCTGGCTTTTCAGAAAGCTGCCAGTGTTCTGTCAACCAGTACCTGCTCCCTGGGACCATGACCCTCCTTATAGCCCCACACTGTCTCTCTCACTGCACTATAATGGCCCCAGGAATTTTTATGGCTCAAAGTTTCTAGTCCCATTTAAATTTGTGTCTTTTAAATTTCATTTTATCAAAAAAAAATGAGTGGGGAGGAAAGGGGAAGAAAGGAGTCTAGAAGACAGATTTCTTTTTCATATTATTTCTTTTTCATATTTTCATAAAGCAATTAATATTCTTTCCAATTTTGAGATCACCAAACTTCCAAAAAGTCACTAAAGATTAGGTGAGGAGTGAAGCTACAAAGGTTTTCACAAGGCTTCCAGGCGCCTCTGGTCTTGAGTTAAGTATCTATTTCTGGAGCTCTGGTCACAGGTAAACACCATTCTCTTATTTAAAATCAAAACCCAAATTTAAAAAGCCAGAGGGTGGGCCCCTAGGGCAGGTCCTCCATCCTGCTGCCCACTTCAAAATAACCACAAAATTCCAGGAAAAAAGAGTCCCAAAAATGTTACTAATTTAAGATTCCCACTAATAAGGAGTAGGAAAAGCAATCTCTGGAGAGCAAGCCTCGGCTGCACCAGCACCTCCATCTTCTCAGTACCTGACACACACCACCAGACACGCTGGCTCAGGCTTCAGGAAATGCAGACATGAGATGAAAACTTTCTAAAACCACAAAATTGGGAATCAGGCAGGGGCCAGCCACTCCCTGGTTCTCTGATCTTTGTGGCCAGTTTTGTGCATAGCTCATTGACTGGGACCTTGCCCCAAGGTGCACACATTTCAATGGTGCCAACATTTTGAAAATATTTAAAGATTCTATTTGTAAGCCTCTCTCTGGACTTCAGCAAACAAAGCCCCTCCTCTCTTCTCTTCCCTCATATCCCACTCACCAGCCAGGGAGGCCTGAGGAACAGATACGCACATCCAAGATCAAGATGATGCCCATCTCCTACCCCCACCCCCAACTCACAGTTGCAATCCAATATTGAGTTATCTTCAGTTCTCCTTTCGCTAAAAGTAAGATCTAATCCTTCTTTTTTTTTTTAAGATTTATTTATGCATACAAGCACTGGGGTACAGGCCAGAGGTGTGGGAGTGGTGAGAGAATCCACCAGACAGAGCAGGGTGCAGAACAGGCAGATTGACAGAAACNNNNTGCTGAGGGGGCAGCGGGCCAGGCAGGAGAGGTCTGCTGGGCCATGTGGGTCCCCTCCCCAGCTGGCGGCAGGGATCGAACTCGTGCTGCAGTGACTGTGGTTTGCTTCGTAGTAGTTGCTTAACCCACTGCGCCACCAGGGAGGGTCCCAAGATCTAATCCTTCTTGATGCTGCCACAGATCCTGGTTACAATCCTACAGGTGGATGAGAGAGAAGAGAAAAACTTCTCTCCCCAGGCCTATCTATCACCCAAACAACTGCTTCCCAACAAAACAGTATGATAAGGACTCTGTGAGAATGATGAAGAAGAGGATGAAGAAGGAGAGATGCTCCCCTGAGGACTACTTTGGACAATGCATCATTAAGAAGTCTCCTGGCCATGAGAGGGAACACTGGAGCTCCCCTACATGTGAGGGTTTCCCAGACTGGAAAGCGAGTCAGCACCTGGCACCCAGGCAGTCACCATGCCGCACCCAGGCAGTCACCATGCCGCACACAGTCCCAAGTTTCCTATTTAAGCTCATACAGTTACTGGTGGTGGCAACAACCATGCAGATGTCACCCCTGTACTCCAAGACAGGAACAAAGCTACCACCTATGGGACACTAAGCACATGCCAGGCCACCTTGAGGGTGCTCTGCACAGAAGCTCCTTTAATCCTTACAACTCTGCGAGGATGACAGGTGAGGAAACTGAGGCACAAAGAGATGAAGGAACATCTTCAAGGTCAACAGCTTCTAAGTGGTGGAGTCAGCATCTGACTCTGGATCCCATGTGCAACATCTCACATCCCGCCTCTGTAGCTCATATTCCCAGACTCTAGCACAGAGCTGGAGGTTTCCATCTAAATGGATGAGTCCCCACCCCTCACAAATGATGTCGGAGGCAGTATGTTTTATGATGGTTCATGAATACAGGGTAGATCACCAGGACCTAAGCTCAATGAGATCAAAAATAGAAGATCTCACAAATCATCTTCCAAAGCATCCATTTTCTAAACACCCACAGGCCTACTTCCAGCTTCACAGCCACCGACTAAGCTGCCCTTTAGGAAGCAGGGAGGTGGGGAGGAAAGGATGGAAGAACAAGGTCATTTAACCTTTGCCTATACCTTAACCCTAGATTGTCGATGCCCTAAAACCTATCATTAGGAATCATCTATTGAGTTAAAGATCTGATAGCTACTACTGTCACTCACAGAAAATGCAAAAGAAGGGTGAGGATTTGACTAAAAGAGAGTTCTGAGCATCCTTGAGGCCTAGGGACTAACCCAGGAAGAAAGGGGCCAGAAGGAAGCGGGCACATCTTTCAGCGTCTCTACAGGGCTAGTCATCTGATCTCCAGTTCCATATGGGGGGAGGGGGTGTGGGGAGAACAGAAGAGAGCAATAAGACCCCAGAGATGAAGGATGTAAATAGCAGGGGGCTTTTGGAAGGAAGAGATAGCTTCTAAAGCTCTAAATACTCAGGGGGAAGAAAAGACCACTTCTGGATGCTGCCTTAGGCAAACCCCCCTGGAAAAGATGGGTTAACTTGGTATTTTCTGACTAGGTTTCTAATAAGAAATTGTAACCAGATTTGCTAGAGGTCCAAGAAACAACAGGTACTACCCCTCATCCTCTATTTGACAACTTAATACTAGAGGCAAAACACATGACAAGCACATGATGGAGACAAAACCAGACTCCTTACCTACTATTTTATTTTCAGAAAGCATGAGGCCACTTATTCACAGAATGAATCCAGGGAAGGATACCTCCTTTGTTCAATCTTCCCTACAAGCACAAAAACAGTACAGGTGTTTCCCTCCAGACTTTTCAAGGAACTTGGTATCATCTGGCAGGTTGAAATGTACTCAGGTCAAAGTTACTATATCCAGGGGGCCTTCCTGGTGCCACAGTACTATCAAGTCTCAGTACTATCAAGCTATTGCCAGCCACAGCAGCAGAAGTCATTAGTTTGAGCCCTGGCCAGGGAGCTGACCCACATGGTTCACTCTTGTCTCTTATGAAACCTCTCACAACCCCCAACCCCCACACCTCTGGCCTACACTCCAGTTCTTGTATGTATAAATAAATAAATAAAAATAAATCTTTTCTTAAAAGTTATTGTCTTCACTAGTTCTCAGCTCTTATTGTGAAGGTCCCATTTTTCCTGATATAGGGAGATGGGTTGAGGAAGGGTAGGAGTGTCAAGCTTTGGAAAAAAAAAAGCAGGGGGGGGGAGTTAGGAGGAAGAAAAAAAAAGGGGGGGAGAGTTAGGAGGAAGAAAACTGGATAATAATTGTATATTATGATCACATTTGTTAGACTGAAAGTGAAGATTACTGTTTTAACAAGTTCAAGAACACCTGTAGGCACAATCAATCAAGGCGTGGACTGCTGGTGACTCCTCTATCTTAGACATAGGACAACCTCCCTCTTCATTAGTGTAGAATCTATGACATAGCTAAAGAGAACTGCATGAATCTACTGCATGAATGGCACAATCATTTCCAAAAAAAGTAACCCATTCCATTAAATTGGATGCATCATGTAATGGCAAGGGTTTTGGAGTCTGGGAGATCAGAAATTTAATCTTAGCTTTACCACTTTCCTAGTGATATGAGTAAACATCTGATTCCTGGAGAGAACTCCATAAATGTTCATTCCTGCTCCTGCTGACCTGAACGGCTCACCTCCTATAAACATCTCTGTTCTGTCCCCTCAGGCAGCACGGGACCAGTCTAATCTCTTGTTCACATGAGTCTTAAAATATTTGCAGAAAAGGGTTCACGTGCCTCCAGAGCCTGTCTTGTCTAGGTTAAACATCCCCAGTTCTTCAATCACCCCTTGAATGACTGACTTGGTTTCTTCACCCTTTGCTAGCTAAGTCATTCTCTGAAAGTTAACTTCAGACCCCTTTAAGGTAGAATTAGATGTAGCTGAGGTGGCTAATTCATTAAGGAGGCTCGAATGAAGTGGCTGTTTCTCAGCTTATTTGGCTCTGTGCCACAGAGGCTGGGAAAACAAGGTTCCCCAGGAGTTGACCCCCAGATGAGGTTTCAGGGAACCGCTAGGGCCCCCAAACCTTCAAATAGCTGTATATCCTGTTACTCAGAACACCGCCTCTACGACCACTGGGTTTGGTACATCCCTCTGCCGAGTTGCATAAAGCATCTTACGCTTCTAAGATAAAACAATGCATGCTCTTATGCAATCTCCTACTTTGAAAACTTTAAATACCTCTCTTCCTTTACAGCCGCGCGCACGCACCGCGCGCCCAACCCGGCATTCCCCTAGCCACCTGCCGGCCTATTTCCTTTGGCGCGCTTACAAAGCAGTGGCACGCCAAGGCTTCTCCGAAACGAGCCGTCTGCTGGAAAACCAAAACTGGCCGCAGGGAAGGGAAGCGCAGAGCCCGCCCTACGCTCCCGGCACTGCTGGGTACACGCCGCGCCCACGTGTCGCTCCGGCAGCCAGGAACCTGGAAGGGGCGGCGTCACGTGAATGCGGCGTGCGGCACAACTGGGGCGCGACTGGAGCGCGCGGCCCGGCCGGTGCGCCGCCGCAATAGCCAATCCGCACGCCCGCCGCCAAGCCCCGCCCCGGCCCGCGAGGCTCCTTCCCGCCAGGCCCCACCCCCGCGGACTGCCCAGTGTCCCGGGTTGACCTCTCCCAGGTGGGCTGGCTCCGCGGGTCTCCTCCCTAGACGCTGCCCCTCTGACGCCCAGCGCTAGGGAGAGGTGGACCCGCTGGCCCCACCACGCAGTCCTGACCGGTGACCTCTGGTACAGGAACCCCCCTCGAGGTTGGCGCGGTGCGGGGGCAGTGTCCCCTACCCTGACCTCCCAGCTGGAGGGAGGTCCCAGCTCTCCACTGCCCCCTGACTTCTCCGGTCACACAGTCGTTCATCTCTGTCTCCACAGAGCCTGACCCCAGCAAGCATTTAGAAGTGTGTAGCTCACTGTACCACCCCAAAATATGCCTCTCGGCGGAAATAAAGATCATTTTAAATTAATTGTTTTTGAGGAACTGCAGACCCACAGGCGATGTGCAGAAAAGAGAAAGTAACTCTTCTGTAAGAGAAATTTACATTAAACGGGAGACCTATACCAGGAAGAACGTTTTACCAGAGGTGACTTCACCTAAGAGACTGCCTGAGTGGGCACCTTTATGATTTTTTTGCTAGTTTCTTTGAAATGCCTTCTTCCCCTTTGAAACCCCAGATCCTGTCCCTTTCCTTAGCTCAGAATGGTTAAAGCCTTAATTGCCTGGCCTTTTGAATCTTGTATATGTGGGGCGCTCACTAAGTATGTGATTAAAATTATTTTCTTTCCTCTTATATTTTTTTTAATGCGGAGGTGGTCTTAGCCAAGAATCTAGAAAGAGGAAAAAATTATTTTTTCTCCTCTCTAACAGGTAGGGGTGAAGTACTGACAAACTGCAGAATTTTGCCTTAAAAGTTCCCATTTGCTATTTAAAAAGTAAAATACATTTATTCCAAAACGACTGGAAAATATAGAAAGGAAATAAAAATATTTCTTGTTGTGTTGCCTTCTGGGTTCTCCTGTCTGTACAAATGTGTTTCAAGTCCCCAGAGACTCAGAATTTGCCCTCACCTCTGCACTGAATTTATGATCTCCTACTCAGTGTCATTGCTCATTAGGAACTAGATATTAATCGAGGAATTTAATTTTCCTAATTAAGACTACCAAAAGTAAAAGAGATTCAAGATTTTTTTAAAAATCCTTGGGGGAAATATAAAAAGCAAATGGAAGACACAACTATGAAATGGAGGAGGGAGAACTACCTGGTCTTGGATTGCAGTAAGAGATAGCAGTATGAATGTATTATTTAAAATAATTGCTTCCTAGCTCTGCCCATTGAAAAGGCCTTAGGAACAATGACAAGTAGCAAGAAGCACACTAGATCTTGGTTTCTAACTATTCATCTCCATTAAAAAATAAAACAAGGGGGGGTTGGAAAAAAAATAAATAAAACAGGATTCCTAGAGAAGTAGTTGATCTCAAGGCTGAGACTGGGAAGTAGAAATGGATCATCTAGAAAATAAGGAAGACCTCAGAAACTGATCAGTGTATGTCAAAAGAAAGGACACCCAGCTTCAAAGGACTCAACCACTTGGTCATTTGAACATCAAAATGTACACAGTCGGGAATGGATTATAAGACATGCAATAATTTTTAAAATCCTATGCTTCCTACTAATACTGTTAGGGGGAAGGGGGGTCCTGAATGGATTACACAGATAGGTTTATGGACTCCAACCCCCATTCCAGACCACGGTATTCCAGAACCACAAATCCAATAAGATGATTATCGAAGAGTGGATCACTGGGACCTGAGGGTGGAGTTAAGCAGTCAGGCTGGCTATAAAACCAGAAAGGTGAGCCTTGGGCTCTCTCTTCCTTTGGAGCCATCTCCCTCGATTCAGAGCCAGCTCTCAACGCGCCATTGCGTTCCAACTCAGAAGATCTGGTAGGATATTTATGAATTTGTATCCCTCTTTTCTCTTTGTATTATTACTATTTTATTCCCCTTCTCTTGTAAAATAAAATCCTTTAACAACTTTTGTCGCGTATGCCTGCAGTTGGGGCTTATTATAAAAAGCCTTTTGACGCGCAGGTGAGAACCCAGTCAAGGAAACCCATTTTATATTAGGGTTGCTCTGTAACAAAACCACTGCATAAAAGATTATTGGAAACAGGGTATTTTAATCACACTTTGAGATCGCAGTGTGATCCACAGGTAAGTTTTTAATTGCAAAAGGGAAATGTTGCCTTTTCAAGTGATCCAGAGGCCCAAAGTTATTTTATATCACCAATAGAGGTGATATCTTCTATTGACATCTGACACACTGACATCCTAGGTGTTGACCTGTTAGCAACCTATTGATGTACCACACATCATCTATGCAGTTTAGTTGTCAAAAATGCTTAACTTAAATGAGAAACAATGAGGTCATTGCAAGTTGAGGTACATTCTGCAAAAGAAATGGCCTGTGTCTTCAAAAACACCGACGTGATTAAAATAAGACTAAATGTTCTTGTTCCTGGGAGGTACTTACTGAAGTATTTAGGGATAGAGTGTCAAGATGTCTTCTAAGTCTTAGAAAATCCAATAACAAGAAAACAAGTTGGGAAAATATCAAGGTAAAATGTGACAACAGATGAAGTTAGGCTTTGTAGGTTGTTCATGCTGCTGTTCTCGCAACTTTGCTGAAGGCTTGACATTTTTTAAAGAGTCAGCAGCAATGGAAAACTTCCCCAGACAAGAGTATCCCTCATTGACCTCACTCATACTTCCCTAACACACAATGTTTAGTGGACCAGAAAACTACTTCTCAGTCATTAAATTTACCTAAGTCAAAGTCGGTATGTCTGTATACATACATATAAAATATATATGGAATTAAAAAGACACATCTGTGGCAGAAAGGGCACTAAATTCTAGGTGTTTTAGCCTCAGGTGCGTGCAGAAAAGCATCCCCTCATCCTTACAGGCCCATCTCTCCTGAGCAGGGCAGCCTGTCCTTTGGAAGCCAGTCCACAAGCACGTGTGAGTTGGGTGTTACGAGTCAAATGGCTCAGAGTAACTGACTTTGAGAAGAAAGATTGATTCTGCCATTTGTTTCAAATCAAAGGACAATATGGATATTGATTATTAGAAGGTTACAATAGGCCACTGAGAAGGTCTGGGGAAATGCAGGCACCCCTTTGCTGCAACACATTTTTGCTTTCCTATAAGCTTTTAGTGTCTCCTTTTGTGACGTGAGGCTAGCCAGATCTGTCTCATGCATCAGTTCAGCAGGTCTTCCAGAGGAGACCCATGCCCAGCAGAGCTTTGCTGAATACATATTTCAGGGCCATCCTCAGAGGTTCTGATTTATTTTTAACTTCCATCAGCCCAGATACCCAGTTATAGCATGGAATAACTTTGAACCCAATCTAAGCAACTTGGAAAGAGCAGCATGTAATCAAAACTAGTCTCCCTCTGAAGAGTAAGTATTTGACTTGTTGAAAGAGGGAAGCATGGAGGTTTTGATGTTTCTGTTAGTTAATTCACTAACCAATTTGCTAATTAAGTAGAAAATTAATTAATATATAGTGGTCATGGCTTACCAGGCACAGGGCTGGACAGCAGGGGCACTACCCAAAGAGTTTTCAGTCTAGTTGGGGAGATGGCACAAACATACACTGTGGCACAAAAACTGTGACTCTCCAGTTTTCTGACTTTGAGGCAGTCTGTAGCTTGATTTGGGCTGTGAAGAGTAGGGCACAAAGGCATTAAAAGAAAGAAGTGATTAGGAAAAGCAGAGCTGAATAAGCAAGGAGTGTGCCCAGAAAGTGTGCAATGAAATGGTTAGAAATGTAGGGAATTGTAAAAGTTAATGTTATCAGGAGAGAAGATAGGAAGATGTGAGCAAAAACATCTTTAGAAGGTATTGCCTAAGGGAAATCGTTATCTTCTCTGGAGACCAGACAGATAACACAGTCTCTCATTTACAGGGAAAAAAAATTATCTAAACCAAGGGTGACTTAGCTAAACCTACATCTGTACTAGGACCTGGTAATTTCACAGAAATTCCACAATTCCTTCACCCACCAAAAGACAGGTACAAACAGAATGTTCATGGTAACTCTGAATATAATAACCCCACACCAGAAACAACTAAAATGTCCATCAACAATAAAAGGGACAAATTTTAATCTTTTCACACAATGGAACACTATACATCAATAAGGCCAAACTAAATACTTCTCCATAAAATGTGGGAAAATCTCATGGTCAGAATGTTAAAGTCACATCCAGAAGATACATACACTATATAATTCCATGTATGTGAAACATAAAAAAATAGCCAAACATTTTATAATGGGAGAAGATAGAACAGTGGTTACAGCTGGGCAACATCTTTGAATGGTGTGGCCACCAGGGAGCTGTCTGAGGTTCTGGAAAGTTCTATAATCTGAATGTTGTTCCACAAGGTAATCATATGTAAAACCTGATTGAGATTTGTATACTTAGCACATATATGACATAGCTCAGCTTTAAAAAGTGTAAAAGGTAAACCAACAACAAAAAACAGCAACACAGGTCTTACTGTGAACCACTTTAAATTACCAAAGACATGAGGGCCCTAGCTGGTGGCACAGTGGATTAAGCAACACACTATGAAGCAGACCACAGCCACTGCAGCACGAGTTCAATCCCTGCCGCCGGCCACGGAGGTGACCCACATGGGGCAGCAGACCTCTCCTGCCTCACTGCCTGCTCCCTCAGCAGTGTATTTCAGTAGATCTGCCTGTTCTGCTCCCCACTCTGTCTCTGGTGAATCCTCTCACCTTCCGCTACTCTGATCTATACCCCAGCTCTTGTATGCATAAATAACTAAATCTTTAAAAAAAAATTACCAAAGACATGAGATGAGATGTACTGACCTGAGTGGGGGGAGATGTGCATGTTGCAGTGGGAGTTGGCACCTACAGACTTCCCAGAGTTCAGTTTCACACAGTTCATAGAGAGCTATTAATCTTAAAAGGCAATGATACCCATCAAGATCACTGAAAACACTGTGTACGACACAGATCAAACCTAAGAATATTGTTCTTTTTGGGCTAAAACACAATGTATAGTTAAAAAAAACATCAACAGCCATACCATATTAGACATGAAAGAGAGTCATAGAGCATAAGAGCTGGTAGTGATAACCCAGTGAACTCTTTCGTTTTATAGATGGAAAAATAAAGATTCAGAGCTATGAGTAAAGACCTCACAAGACAAGGAAACAGGACCCCCTGCCTGCCTGAACTTGACCGCTTATCCACATTCTACCATCCTCTCTGAGGTGACTAAGGGCCACCATCACCACTGCCCCCTGGTTGTCCATTACCTTAACAAAGTCTAAAAATCTTTATGTCCTTCTATTTAGCCAATGAGTGTAGACAAAAACCTTTTTATTTTGCACACTCAGCTCTCCAAGCTTGGATTCCCCACCACACATTAAAAATTCACAGCATTCCCAAGGTGTCATCATACCTAAAGCTTCACTTCTTAAAGACTCAGAAAAGATGATGAGTTTTTTTTCTTCTTAGAACAGCTTATTGAGCTTTAATTCACCCATTTAAACTATACCACTCAAGGCTTTTATAGTCACAGGGTAATGTAAGCATCACAATTTAAAAATATTTCACCCCAAAAGAACTCTTTGTCTATCACCCCTGGCCAACCCCATTTCCCACTTCCCTCTGCACAACCACACATCTATTTTCTATCTTTATAGATTGCCTTTCCTAGACAGCAGATAAAAATGAAACCATAGAATCTTTTGTGAATAGCTTTTTACTTAGCATGTATTTCAAGGCTCATCTGTGTCTTAAATATGTCACATATCATTGGTTGTTTTTTATTGTTAAATAGTTCATTGTATTTAGCTATCAGTTGATGGGCATTAGGCTTGTTTCTACTTGGGGATATTTTGAATAATACTGCTGTGAAGATTTACATAGATGTGCTTGTGTGGACATATTTTTCATTTCTCTTGAGCATACATCTAGGTGTGAATGGCCAGGTAAGACAGTGAATTTTCTATTCCGGCAAGCACAGAAGAGAGTGGTGGAAAGGGGTAGGGACCCTTAGCTGGGTGGTCAGGAAAGGCCTCTGTGAGGAGGGAAGAATGCAACAATGATGTGTGGGAAGCAGCCATGGAAAGTGAAGATTATTCCATGTGGATTGGACAGGATTACAAAGGCCCAGAGCCCCAGCCCCAGTCCCAGGAACCATGGAAAAGAGCTAGGTGATAAGGCTAGAGAGGAAACGCTACTCTCCTTCTGTTTTAACCTCTCATTTCAATGTAATTTCAAACTACAGACAAATTTCAAGCAACACAAAGAATTTCTATATATCCTCCAACCAGACTTTTCAATTGTTAACATTTTACTACATTTGCTTTATCATTTTTTCTATATCTGTAAATTTTATTATATATTTTGCATATGTAAAAAATATATAGTATTTTCAAAATTAAAAAATATTCAAATACATTATCTGAGCCAGAAAGTAAAATTTGTTCATTTCTCCCCAATACTTCAATGTCTATCACATAAAGACAAAGATACAGTACTACAGGCATAAACACAGATATCCATCAGCAGCAGGAAAAACCCAAATATGATAACTGACTCCAAGTGAATTTTTCCAGTTGTCCAGTCTCCCATCCAGAATCATGTTACAGTATCTGTCTCATTTCTAATCTGGGTCCCTGCCTAAATATTAAGACCTAATACTTAAAAGTACCTATTACTTTAAATAGTCTCTCCAAATAATTTCATTTTCTGTTAAAACTTACATATAACTGGCAATATATTTTAAAACTAATTGTATGATTTATATAGAGAATTAGATCAATCATATTGACTGGTTCATACTATGCTGTTATCATGGATTTGTGAGTGTCCCTTTTTATATTTAAGTTATATAATAACCAACCAGGAATCCATCAGTCAATTAACACCTAGTTTAGTGACATGAATGTAACACCACCTGTATTTCCTTTATTCCCTAGTCCTTCCTGCCTTCCTTCAAAGGGAAGTAACCATTTTCTTGAACTCTTATAAGAGAAATATGGCTTTAAAAACATATTGTTTAGTTTTAGGTGTTTAAATTTTATTTTAAAAAGAGTATCCCGCTATATCTAATGTTTTGGGATTTTTTTTTTCATAGTCATCAACAATACTGAATGTAGCTGCCTGAAACTGAGACGGCTGTATATTATGTGAGTATATCAAGAATTAATTCATCCCTCTCCTGTCCATGTTCACTGGGTTGTTCAAAGGTGCTCCCATTAGAGTGTGGCTGTCAGCAGCACCTGCACAGAAGTTTCTTTCATTGACACACCTAGAAATGGTATTGCTGGTTATGGGCTGTGTGAATTTCAACCTAAAGATACTTCCAAACGGTTTCTGTAGCAACATGCACCAATTTACACACCACCAGCAATATAGCAGAGATCCTTCTAATCCACACGCTCTCCAACAGTTAACATTGTCTACTTCCTCCTCTCTACCAGTGTCCCACTGTGGTCTCCATCTCCATTTTTCTGATCGATAAAGAGATTAAATTGATTTCCTTATGTTACATACGTCCTGATTTTCAAAAGTTTGTAGAAGTCATTCCGTAACTTGTAACAGAAGCCAGCGAAAGTAAAAGAGCCACAGAAAAACAAGGGATTGTCCCCTTGCTTGGTACAGTTGGATCTTCTGAGGATTACTACTTAACTGTCATACCATGATTACTGGCATGAATTTCTTTTAAGTTTTTATAAGGTAAAGAAATTAAATTCCTCTAATGCAGCAGTAACAACATGAGCTTTGGCTTCATTCAAATGACTTGAAATGAAAAGCTTTTGTATATTCCAGTAATTGCACAAATGATTTCATCTTGAAGTAGGTTTCAGTTTTCTTCCTCAATTTCTATCTGGGAAGTAATGTAATGGCAATAAACAGAACTTGTGGTAAAGCACATGCATGAAAATGACTCATCCTTA
This sequence comes from Galemys pyrenaicus, assembly GCA_019455555.1. Classification (NCBI taxonomy): domain Eukaryota; kingdom Metazoa; phylum Chordata; class Mammalia; order Eulipotyphla; family Talpidae; genus Galemys; species Galemys pyrenaicus. Next base: position 11,088,706 of record JAGFMF010011694.1, read on the forward strand.
TTACAAAGGGATAACATTCAAGTTTTATATTTTTTCAGAGAGAAATTAGGCAATGTGCAGATTCAGATTCCTTTACCCTTAAGATGAGGTGGCAAGTTGATGATAAAATTCTTGTTTCAATTTTCTGTCTGTTAGCAGAAATGTTTTGAAATATATCTTTCACAGTTTCAAGCCTATAACCCAGAGCCATAAAATTAACATGTGTTCTTTTTATTATCTACGCTAATGAGGTTTTAAAACCCCTTTGTATAAAATGAGGTCATCCAGTTGTCATCAAGCTTAGGGCACAGGGTTGGTAAGAGGAAGTTCAGTGACCAATTGTCCTGGTTTGCCTGGGACAAAGGAGATTGCTGGGTTTCCTGACATTAAAAAGGGAAATCCCAGATGAACTAGGTAGAACTGACTAACTAGGTCAGCTGGTGGCTGAACTGGGCTTATTCAGGAAGCTTCTGGGAATATGGTTTTCTCCTCCCCTTCACAGTTGGCCCGTAGCATAATGATCTTTCTGGAAGTTGAGTCCCAATCCTTGTGTCCTATGGACATGAGCTGGACATTGTTACTGCTAGGGAGGTCAGATATTCTGACAGAGTTACAGAGCTAAGAGCTCATTGTAACCTACCACCTTTGCTGGCTGGTGGTCCAGTTGTGAAAGAGAAAGGGGAAGATGAGATGGCGAGGGGAGGGGGGAGGAGGGAGAAACAGAGGCAGGACAGATTCAAGAAAGGCATTTCTACTTATCAGTTAGAAGGCAGTTATAAGCCTCCTCCACCATTCTCTCTCTCACCCCACATCCAATCCACTGACAAATCCTGACGTCTCTATCTCCTACTTATGTTCAGATCCAACTACTTACAACCACCTGCCCTTCTATCACTCTGACATAAGCCAACCTCACTGTTTACCCGGATAACATCAGTAAACTCCTACCTGAGGTCTGCTTCACCCTCATCACCCTATAATCTATTCTCAGGATGGCAGCCACATACTGTAAATGTGGCCCAAATACACCTCTCAGCCACCATCTATTTAAAACAGCAGTTCATCCTGCCACACGCGATTTTCCCTTGCCTCCTCTTTCTGCTGTTTTTCTCCACAGCACTTACACCCACTGGATACACTCTGCATTTACACACTTATGTGTTTCTTGTCTCTCTGTCTTGTTAAAACATCAGCCCCAGGAGGGCAGGTATTATGGTCTGGTCACTGCCCACCCTCAGCACATCACCCATACCTGGTCCTTGAGTCAACGTCTGCAGCCTGATTGAAGGGCTTATGGCAGTGACGTGCAGAACCTCACAGGCTCCCACAGGCAGCCCAGCTGGCTTCCAATTGTGTTTCGTGTCTTTTCTACTAATTTCCTCAGCTACCAAGTCTATAACCCTCCCTTTCTCAGTGTTCCCAAAATGTTTATTTTGTGAATGTCCCCAGAGAAATGTGGCCTTTGCAGATTACTGGTTTTCTGTGGGACCTCCCACTCTTTTACCCACATACCCTGTTTCCTCCCACAGCTGCCTGGCTCACAAATCATATCTCTCTCTCTCTCTCTCTCTCTCTCTCTCTCTCTCTCTCTCTCTCTCACACACACACACACACACACACACACACACACACACAGNTTTCCTCCCACAGCTGCCTGGCTCACAAATCATATCTCTCTCTCTCTCTCTCTCTCTCTCTCTCTCTCTCTCTCTCTCTCTCTCACACACACACACACACACACACACACACACACACACGGAGCAATGACTGCCCCCTAGAAGCTCCAAAGTAGGACCATTCAGATTTTGCCAGAGACCCTAAATCATTCCCAGAATCCTCACTGCAAGAGGGCCTGGGAAATACAGTTCAGAGCCTCCCAACCTCTGCGGCAAGGACAAGCTGTCACTCAACAACAGCATTTTCAAGATTGCAGTTTACTCTGTTAGTGGCCTTGAAATCAATTTATTACAACCATGGAATAGACTAGAAAAATCAGAGTGTTCCAGATAATCTAAGGATAATATTGTTTCATGAAACTTTTTATTGAGGCATCAACACATTAAATAAATCAGAATTTCTGACACATCAAACTTTTTTAACATTCCCTAGCTATTCCAAATGTGTGTTCAAGAATGAGAGCCACAGGGCTCTGGTTTTGTTCTTCAAAGAAATGGCCCTTCTACACCCACTCCAGCACCGGCTGCCCCAGCAGTGACCCCACAGCCCGCTGAGGCCCGTATTTCCCTAGAGTCTTGTCTGCATCAAAATGCATCTCCCTGCTTGGAAGCCCACATTTCCTGGGGCCCCTTTCTGAGCTCCTGTGGGCCACCCTCTGATGAGAGACCTTTCTGGTCCTGAGACCAGATCACCAAGCCCACATCACCAGCCCCCTTGGCTGATGTCAGCAGCCCCAGGGGAAGGGTTTCCTGAATCCCACCACTGGGGTTCAGAGTGTCAAGCACACAGTCAAAATACCAAAGCAATTCAGCCTTAGGAAGGAACTCAGTTGTTTCCTCAAAAGTATCAGCACACTGGCTCCCCCGCACATCAAAGGAAAAGATCAGAGCTTGGAGGCATCACTGAAAAGTCTGCTTGTTTTCATCCGGCCTGGCATACCGGGAGGAGGGATGTGAACACACAGGAGGGGAAGTATGCTTGCCGAATTGTCATGTTCCTGTTCAGACACCTTCTGGAGCAACATCTGGGGCGACTGCTCAGTGACTGGGCGGGGCAGCCACACACGGTTCTACTCTTAGGCGTTCCGGCCTGGCCTCTGACCAGATTTCAAACATCCCTGGGGCCAGATCCCCTTGCTCAGTCCCTGGATGCAAGATGCAGCCAGGAGCCACACACGCTACTTGGGGGCAACAGGAAGGCCTTTTTCTCTGCATCTCCTCCATTGTCCTAACACCCAACAGGAAGTCATGGAAGTAATCATCTGCAGGTCACAAAATGAGCTATTTTTGTGTTCTTTGTAGCTTTGAATATTTTCCAAGTTGCTTACAATTGAACATATATGAAAAAACACTAGGGCTTCTGATTTTTAAATAAATTACTTAAATTTCTTCTGTGAAAGTGTATCAGCACAGTCCTTCTTTCCTGAAGTCCCATGGAAGGCCTGCCGTTACCAATTACTTTGAACTCTGGGAAGAGAGCAAAGGGTTCTTGACCCTGGAGCTGCCTGAGGGAACTTTACCCCTGCCTATGACAGACTATCTCTCAGATAGAGAGTTCCAGGATGACTTGATAGGCGAGAAAGGTGTGATGTGCACTCATGGAAGTTGGATTCCACATCAACTTCCGTTTTGCACAATTCTGTCTTGAAGTCAAAGTCGAAGAAGCACAGTGACTACAGAACACAAGGCATGACCTTCCTTTGCCACTTGCCTGAAAACTTCACCTCTTCCTCTCTCCTTGAGATCTCAGGAGATACAGAGTCAGCACCCAGGACAGAGGCTTTAGAGGCTACAGAGGGGGCCCTTCTGCCCTGCGCAGCCAGATTAGTCCAGAGCCTGGTCAGGAGGAGACTAGGTATCTGAGCCACAAACAACTGGGGATCAGAGTTGGAGGGGATCTTAGTTCGCTCCCTTCTTCCACAGATAGGTAAACTGTGGCCAGGTGATCTGCAAAAGCTTAAATAAAATCACCTAGTCACTTATTGACATAGGTTACCTGTTAGAACATTAAGCATCTATGAGCCCCCAGACAGTTTTATACATGGTCACTTTCTTAACAGGGAGTACATTCTAAGGCCCAGAGGCTTCACCCATCTTCTCTTATCACTTCTCTACCTGTGGGTATCTGCTGGTACCACGATTTATAAATACTGAGAGACTGAGTGATCTGTAAACATAGCCATGTTCTATCAGTTAGTTTCACACATCTGATCTGTAAACATGGGAAGAGTGAGTGGCCTCTGCATATGGCCACCAAGAAGCCACTGCACTGGGGGTGCTGGCTGATGCTATAAAAGACCCTACAGAGCAGCAGGAAGGGCAGGGGCACAGGCAAACAGCAAGGGTAGAGACTCCTCTTCTTCCTCACCCTTTCCTTGCTTCTCCTGTGACTTTATGACTTCTTTCCTGTTCTCATTTTATCCAGGTTTCATCCAAAGGCAGTAATTGAGAGGACAAGAAAACATGGTATGACTGGTCTTCCTTGGGGTCCCAAGTTTTGCCTCCTATACCCTCTGGGAACTGGCTACAGTAAGGAGACAACAGAAAGGCCACCAAGGTAAATGCCAGTGGTGAGACAGAAAGGAAGATGCATACTTGCCCTTGGGAAGGTCGCAGGGCCTGTGAAGCTAAAGGAGAGACTCACCAGCCACTGCAGGGGATGTAGAAGTGTCAGGGATACTGAAAAGGTCTATAATTCTTCAATATTTATAAGCACCTGCAAGTCTTAGTTCTCTGTAGGAAGAAAGTATAATTGTGAGAGTCGCGCTCTGAACTAATGCAGACTATACTGATGCTGGCACCACTGGCTGCTGTTGTAACTGCAGATTAGTTGCAAAAGTACCAAAATGGTCGCCATAGTAAAAATCAAAAGTATGTCTGCCTTGCTTATGAGCATATGGCTTGGTATTACCTTGACTTTAAATTACATTAGGGAGATGATCATAATTTTTCAGTGATAAGGGATGCTGACGGTCTTAAACTGAATCTGCCCAATTACAGAAGAAATAGAGTTTTTGACAGATAAACAAAGTACAGAATTTATATAGCACTTGCTCCCACCTGGCCTCACTGAAGTATGAGATACAGATACTCCTGCAAGTAGTTGACAAATGAACATACAGGAAGCAGTCAGAGCGCAAACGAATGCAGATCTCTAGGTGTGGGACAGGATATATCTGCAGGAGCCACCATGTGCATAGAGCAGGAGGAAAACGGGTCAAACACTGAACTGAACTTGGGCAGGGCCCTGAGGAATGATCAAAATTGTATGCAAGCATGTGCACCTGAGAGAGAATGTGGGCGTTCTCTGTGAAGCTGCAGCAGGGTGTGAGAAAGGATTCTGGAGAGAGGGAGGCAAGCTGAGGGCGCACAAGCACCGGTGGTCCCGGACTGGCTGCGTGGGACACCGAGGAGCACACCTAAGCTCAGCAGAGCATACACTTCAAAGAGTATCAGAAAAGACTGCAATGGTGCAGGTCAGGGACAGGGGGCCTGGAGACATTATCAACAGAGAATTCACACGCTGTGATCAGAGGGGAAACCTGGAGACAAAGGCCTTTGATAAGAAAGAAGAACAATCCAGCCTGGCTGGAGGTGGCTTCACAAAGCCAGCTTCAGTCAGTCCGCTTCCCTGGGGAGCAAGCTGCAGTGTTTAGGGGCTCAATTCTAAAATGCCAGGCCATTCTCATGCAGCAAGTTGCTAGGCCCAAAGGAGGAGAAAGACCCCTGGAACACAGCCTGCTCAGGTGTGAGACCCAGAGCAGAGGAGCTGTTAACAGCCTAGGAGCTCAGGGGTGGGATGAAAGAACAGGGGTCCATCCCATACTTCCAGGGTCTTGCTCTTTGCATTCCCATTGGGGGAAGAAGAGAAGTGTCCACAGGCTTGGTGTCTCTCCCATGATGGAGTCCCTGTTGCACGAGGCTGACCTACAGCAATTCCAAAGGTGTTCATCCTTTTCGATGAGTAACTTGTTTATCCTTTGCATTCCCTCACTATCCACAGAAACTCTGTGCCCATCAGGGAACTGATCAGCTCGTTGTGACCTATGGCCTAACATCTGGAGGTTCATCGTCTTGACACCAGAGCTGGGTTGTGAGTTTAGCACCTATGACAGCAGCACCAATGACAGACAGCAAGGGCCACTGGCAGTGAGGGAGAGCTCTCGGGCTGTTTTCTCATGGGAGCCTACTGCTTCCGTCTGCACCCAGCTCGCAAAGATTCAACACAGGCATCTTAAGTGTGTCTCTCCACTTGTTTCTAACGTGGAAGAAGCTGCTGGTTCATAATAGCACACATTGTGTTATATGGTTTCTGTCTGGTTTAGAATGTATCATGTCTTATCAATCACACATCCTAGCCCAGTCTGGCCTACTATCACTGTTCATGATGGGATGGCAGGAGACAGACATCCAACCTCCAACTGTCTAGCACTATTTTATGACAAAACTTATTTAAGTATACTGCCCTGAGCCTCACTTCCTTTATCTTGACAATGGTAATAATGACAGCATGCAGCACAGAGGGGCGATGTGAGGACAACTGCACACAGGTAAAGCACTTCGCACAGTACTTGAAGGTGCTCAGTTATGTTAGTTTGGTGTCTTGTTGTTTATCATTAGAATCTTTACTTGTTATTCCCCTTGTCCCTTCTGAAGGTGGGAATGTGCAAGAATACATGGCACTCTGCTAAATGAAGACATTTTCTAGGTTTCTCCACTGGAAAGAGACCTCAGGAATTTAAGCAAGACCCCAGTCTGGGAGTAGGGCCACACTGAAGTCACCTGAAAACTCATCATGTGTCTTTTGAGGAACTGCCTCAGCCTCCCGTCAGAGCTGGTTTCCAGATAAAACCACCCAGTCACTGCCTTCCTCCCTATCTAACCTAAGCCCATCCTGCTTCCTTTGGTTCTCATGAACTTCCTTCATGTTTCGCAGGACATCTCTTTCTCCTGACTCGAACCAATCTCAAGACCTGCTTCTTCAGACGTACTTATGCCAGCAGCTCTACCAAGGATCCTACTCTGACTCCACCACCACCATAGCCACCTTTACCCCAACACCAGCCAAGAAGAGATGTGAGCATGAATGCCTCAAAGATCAGCAGCAGCTGCTGTCTTCACCAATTCAGCCTCCACCATTCACTCCATTCTCTGCCTGATGTTAGCACTGTGACCTGGTTGGAGAGGCAGAATATGGAGGTCTAGCTACAGGGAGGGAACTGCCAAACCTGTCACAGTCACCTTGCACCTGTGCATGCCTAGCACAGAGCAAGAGTCAATCTAGAGAATGAATGAATCAATCAACCAAACAATCAATGACAAGGCACATGATCTCTGAACTCTGCTCTAATTAAATTCAGTAGACATTAATTATGTTCCTCCCATACTCCAGGCATGGAACTAATACCTTAGATCCTCAACTGATTCTATCTGTCCACCAGATCCATTCTCCACTACAGGTAAGTGCCCAGTCTTGCACTCCAACAGGCTGACCTTCATGGACATCAAGGAGTCCCTTGGCCCTCTGGTTGCCAATGCCATGAGATCACGGGGAGGGAGGAGCATGTAGTCTGGTGGTGTATCTCCCATGTTCTCTGCAGGGCACCCTCCAGGGAGGATCAGTGCCAGTGATCACTCGACCTATAACACTTAGGCCTGGGGTAGTAAACTGGAGTTCTACCTGCTCCTCTGTGGTTTTCCTGTGTCCCGCCCAAACTTTGTGATCATCTATTTAGTAATCTCTTCTTAACTTGCTCAATACAAGCACATGCCGTGTTTCCTGCCAGGCCCAAAGTCTTGTCAAGACACTGAAACACAGCATGGGAAGGCAATTAGCAATCAATTAACGTAGAAAGTTAGCTAGAAGGAAGTGAGTCCTTCTCCATTTGCTCCTCTTTGTTGGGAGAAAGTAATAGTATTTTCATTTCCTATTTAAATTTTTTTCAACAATACATTCAAGATAGTTCAAAATTCAAAAGCATGTAAAAGAATATATAATTGAAGTCTCCACTGCTTGACCAGTTTCAGGGGCGGGGAGCTGTGCTCCCCGAACATGCAGACCTTTCACCTCGAGATGAGGGTTCCTCACAATGCTGAAACAATCTAGTCTCTGGAGCTGCAGCTCAGACTTACAGCTTCCAGAAAACTCAAGCCACACTGTTTCTCACACCCAGAGAAAGATGGTATTTTTCCCCTCAGGCAACAATGTCCTCTTCAGATTAAAAATAAAAAAGAACAAAACTTAACTAACATGGTAAGCAATGTGTACCTTCTGTTAATGCACTAAAATCCACAGTCATGGGTGAAATCTTCATAGACAAAATCATTTAGCAGCTCAGTTATAATCCTTGCTGCACAAGGTAGCCCTGGAGTGCTGTGACATCTCTGCTTCTGGAGTTTGCAACAGAGACCACAAGACACAAGCAGAGAGGGGAAGGGACAAACTCAGCCATAAATGACTGTTCACACTGCAGTTAAACGAGGTCAAGTGGGGACTGAGAGAGCCCAGAGACAGAGACATGGTGGTCACATTACATACAGAATAATGGAAACATTTTGAGGACAGCTGCCATGGGACTAAACTCAGCTGACTGAGGACCAGACAGAACTCACCGTCCCTGCTTTTAGCTTCCTTCCTTCTCCCCATGCCCAGAAAGACAGGGAGTGCTAACCATCCCCTTTGACAACCAGGAGCTGATAATGGCATCTTAGCAACCTCTGTTTAAGGATAAAGGTCAGTAGGACATGCAGCAACCTGAGCATTAACTGACAATTAAACTGAGCTATGAGAGAAGTGAAGAGCCAGACGAAAGCCATACAACATGGTCCCAAGTCCCAAATCCCAGGTCCCTGGACTTTAAGACTGCCTCTGTCATTTCGCAACAGCCACTGTGAGAAAGCCTTGACTCGTGAGTGACAAAGGGCACTAGAGCCCAATTCCGTATCATCAGAAATAGAAGTTAATAACTGGAATCTCCTCTCCCCCTCACCCTCACTCCATAACGCCCATCTTTGGGCTGACCTGGGGGTGGCCCTTCAGTCTAGAGGGCTTCTGCAGAGCCTCCATCACCCTGAGCACAAAACGAAGCCAAAAACGAAGGTGACCCCCTTTCAGGCGGAGGGCCACAGAAGTGCCTGGGTCTTGGGCGGGTGCTAAGCAAGGGCCTGCAGGTGGACAGGGTGGAGAGCTCTGCACAGCGTGCCAGGTTTAGGAAGCTCTCGCCCAAGGGCACTTTACCTGCCTGTGTTTACTTTATTGTCCATAGCCTCAGATTCGTGCGCTCGGTTTGCCGAGGGAGACACTGAGGCTCTGGGTGGTGGCTTTTCACAAGAGTCAGAAGGTGGAAAGGGCAGAGGCAGGACTTGCACACAGATCTGCCTTCCAGAATGCTCCCCTCCCCTCCCAGTTCCTCTCCTTCAGATCGAAAAGTGAGTGCGCAGTCAGAATCCGATGTTTCAGAGCTCGTGTCACCCAAGAACCCCAAGATCGCGAGTCCGCCGCCGGGAGAACTCTCAAATTCCCAGGCCCTAGTCCATCTGCAGCTCGGGACTTGGCGGCTGCGTGACGGGGGATTCTTTCAAAGTGGTGCTGCGCACCGGCTCCAGCACGTGGTGTTGGTGGCCCAGGGGCCAGACGAAAAGTGTGGGGCTGGAGGGGCAGCGCGGGGGGCCACAGGGGTAAGAAGGGTAGCAGGGGCTGGGAGACAGTGCGGGGGTGCAGGCACAGCTCGGGGCCGCAGGGCTAGTTTGGGGTAGGAGGGACAGTGCGGGGACACAGGGACGGCGCGGCGCCGGGGGCGGTGTGGGACCTCGGGTGAAGGCGGGGGGCTGGGGGCAGGGGCAGGAGGGTAGTGCTGGTCCGGCGAGGACAATGCTGCGCCCCGGCTCGACAGCAGGGGTCGCCTCCCACCCTCCCCCCGCACGGCGGCCCGGGCCCCGTCTCTGTGCCCCCGCACGACGCGGGTCTCGGGTGGATCCCGCCTACCTCTCCGGAAGGGCATCGCGGAGGGGCGCTCCCTGCGCGGCCGGCCCAGAACGCTGAGGCCGGGCGATGTCCGAGTGCCAGCCCCGGGGCTCGGGGGCGCCGGCGGGCGGCGAGCGCGGGAGGGGCTGAGGGACATATTTGGGCAAAGCCGGCGCGTCACGGCGGGGGAGGGCCCGGCGCGCGGGAAGCGCCGCGCGGGGCGGGGCCGCTTAACCCCTGAGCTGCCGGCGCGTCGCGGCCGCCCCGGCCGCCCCACCCACACCCGCGCGCGCGCCGCGGCTCTCGGGACCCCCACAGGGGCGACGCTCCCCCGCTCCCGGCGGGAAGGGTTTGGGAAGCATGTCCGTTGCGTGTCCTTGCCACACATAGACAAGCACAGGTCAAGGCTTCAGAGGCGCTTGACCTGGATTGAAATGAAGTGAGGGCTAGCAAAGTACATCTCAGCCGCGGGCTGCCCTCGTTCAGAACCCTTCCCACCGCGCTGTCCCTGCAACCTGTATTTTTCTCCACTGCCCCTGTAGCCTCAGGCAAACTTTCTATTTGTTTGTTTCTGAGGTCCAGGAAAGCAGGGGTTGTTTGTTCGTTTGATCTCTTGTGCACTCCAGAACCTGGGACATCTCAAAGGCAGTTCAGTAGTTAAGTAGTAGTCTTCGTCGTAGTCGTTGGCCAGTGGTAGTAGCAGTAGTAGTAGTTGTTGTAGTAGTGGCAGCAGTCACTCTCCCAGGAAATGTAACCTAGAGAAATGGGGAGGGCTCAGCCCTCACACAACACTTCACTTGTCTCTGTGAAGGCCAGCACCTAAGAAAACGCTTTACTCTTTGGTGATCCCGAAAGTCTCAAAGGCAGGTCATCTTTCTGGTCATCGAAGGTTTAATCCCTGCAAAAAGTGCTATTCTCTGTTGCCTGGTGAGGACACGTTAGGAACAACCTTATGCTATTTCAAGCACTTGTGCAAATAGGGATGAGACCACTTTCTAAGTGGTGGGGAAAAGGTCCAAGTGAACCGAAAAGTTGGAGCAATGAGTTTCTTTTCTAAAAATTAGAGTGGGTTTATTAGACTGAGCCCTGTGTGGGTAATCGTCCATACTCCTCCCTTCTTATGGAGCCTGCCAGGGAGCAAGGATGGGTGAGACAATACTACTGTCGGTAGGCCTTCTGGAAAGACAGGCCTCTGCCTGACTTGGGGGGTGGGGGGAGGGTGGGAGGGGGAGCTCACACTTCAGCTCCTAGGCCAGTGCCCCCTACAGGAAAGTAATGGGCCTGGGGACCCCAGCTTCCAAGCTGTGAGGGAGTCAGCTCTCTCTGCCCTTTCCCCTGCTGTAGTCATAGCGCCCAGTGGACTTTAATTCCATGATCTTAGTTGCCTTGGAGAGGAACTTGATCTCAGTCCAGGTCAAGTACATGAGATTGCACATCTCTGACTTTCAGGGCTGCAAGTCACAGTGAAGCTGCAAGACATTTTTTTTTTTTTTTTTGATTGAAGAATACTTTGGAGGACACAGATTTTGAGGCAGGTGGCCTTCCTTCTACCTACTTGGCACTTTTGCTGCCCTGTGGATGTATGATTGCAACACAGTAAGAAATATATACTTGGTCTTTGTCCTCAGTTACTGGCACAAAACTCCTAAAACTCTTGAAATCTCTGGATTAATAAAAAGTGCTATTTATAAGTTAAGAGATGACTGAGGGCTGGAACAAATAGCCAAAAAGATGCGATTAGAGCGTTGGGGCAGAGCCCTTTACCTGGAGGTGCATACTAACTCTGAGTAGTTAGTGTCAGAATTGAATTGCAGGACACCAGTTGGTGTTCAGAATGCTGGAGAACTGACTGTTGGTGTGGAAAAACCCCACGCAATTGATAATAGAAGTCTTATGAGTAAAAGCAGTTCAGACTCCTGAACTCCTCATGGAGTCTGTTTAATCCTGAGCGGACAAGAATGTGGGAACTCATTACAATCTTGTTTCCATTCTATGCTGGAGAGCAGCCCTCTCGGGACATTTGTTCCTCTACTACCAACTGAATCAGCCAACAAGGATTGATATTCATGTTTAATAACTCAAGGAGTGTCTCTGCCCTGCCTTGTGCAGGAAGGAGGAAACAGCCCAACAAATTCACACAAGAGACAAAAAGGTGGCATGGAGGACTGGACATGCTTTGAATGGACTCATCACAGCAGTACTGGTTAGGGAAAAGGGCTGGGATATGGGACATGGCCCTCTGATTTTCAGCCGCAGAGAAAAGATTTGGAGTGATTTTAAATGGAGAATAGATTTCCCAGCCCTGTCAACAATACAGTGTCAGTATAGGATGAGGCATTTTGTCCTATTCACCAAACTTTCAATTGTGGCTGATGACTTTTCTGTTCTCCAACTAATGGACTATTGATTTGAACGTGGCTCCTCTAATGCCATAGCAGAGTGTTTGAAAAATCTAACGTAATTGCTAGGATCAAGAGGAAACTTACAAGGGCAGCCAACCCAGGCTCAAGTCTCCCTCTAGGCCCCAGTTTATATCTTTATTATATCTTCATTTATATCTTCATAGGACAACTTCATTATTTTTCTTCTTTTTTTTTTCATCTTTAAAGGGGTATGTTTATTTACAAGGTGAGATGATTCTTTTTTTATTAATATAAAATATTTTTTTAAATTTACATATACTTGCCATTAATTGTAATCCCCATGTATTCTCCATCACCATCTCACCAGTGCACCATCACCTCAGTCCCTCGTGCTCCCTTCTTCCCTCAACCCTCCCCCTCCCCTCCCACCAAGTGTCCCCAGTCTGTCCTTGTCTCCTCATTTTTGGTTTTTGTAGGACAACTTCATTATTAACAGTATAATCTGGCCAGTTGAGGTCTTGAAGACAGAGGTTCTCAAACTTGGAGAGGCCATTTAAACCACTGGCTGGGCCCCACCCATTTCTGATTCATTAAGTCTAGGGTGTGGCCCAACAACTTGCATTTCTAGCAAGGTCCTCAGGTGATAAGAATGTTGTTCTCCTAGTTCCAGAATACACTGTGAGAACCAGAAGGGAAAGTGTAACTCAGCGGTGAGGCAAGGGCCTGGGAGAGCTAGACCTGACCCAGAAGCTCCTTTTTCCAGAGCAGGAGCTGCCTTTTCCTCCTGGCATAGGTAGGGTCCCAGCCTCTTGGGGCAGGCAGTGCTTAGGGCCCCTCGTTTTCTTTGCATGAGAAGAAAAGAACCTATTTTCTGGATTTCTTTTCCCAGTTCTCAGGTCATTCTTTCTTGCTCTCTCCAAGGGAGGGTAGCTCTCAAATGGAAGCGGCTCCAACGCCACATTACCACCACCTTCTTTAGCCAGACATTTGCATTTTTCAGCTTTTCTTCCCTAATCATAGTATGCAAGGCTTTGTCTCCAGTGAAGAAATTCAGACCATAGGAAGCAGGCTGGGAACCTTTTAATGGAGTTCGGGAACAGTGGTAGGAAGAAAAAAAAAGAAGAACATATGTGAAGTAGGAGGAACAGAGTCCAGAAAATACTTGAGAGCCCTACCTCTATTAGATTCCCCAGTGTGGAAAGTCCCAAGATTATCCCTGCTGCCTGGTTATCTCCATTCCCATGGCCTGCAGACCTTATGCAGACCCATGCCTCAAACTCCCAGCTCCCAGGTATTTTGCAGATCTATAGATATAGTGTGTATGCAGGAGGTACATGCAAAGAGCAAGGGTGAGAGTGCCTGCTGTGTCACTTCCAGTGCTATGTGACCTAGTCTCTGTGAGCCTCCACGGTTTGTTTATAAAATGGGAATAAGGCATTCTTTGTGGATTACTGTAAGGATTCCGTGAATCCTGTTTGCCTCGAGCACACATACTCAATACATGGTCGCTGACATCATTACTACTATCTCATGCTGCTGCCACTACTATCCTAGCTGGAAACAGGGAGAAGCTACTTTCAGGCTCCCAAAGTAGTGAATGAGAAGGGTCGCAGAAGAGAAGAGCAGTGGTGGGAGCATCTTACAACACAGAGTGGGATCACGTGTGCTGGTCTGGAAAGGTTCTATGGGACCAAGTGGTGCAAGAGGAATCCAGATGCCTGGGATGAGTGCCACTGTCTTTTACCAAAGCATGAGTGTCTCTGTGTGTGACTGTGAAAGGGTTCTTAAGCCATTCTTAAGTATCAGGGAAAACCATGAAATGTTAACTATGGACATATCTAAGTCACAGATTCTGGTTTCTAAATAGCATTCTCCAATAAGAGGAACCAGGGGATCTTGAAGGGGTAAGACAGGAAAGTATGGAAAGAGCCTAGAATATCTTGTGATGCCAGATAATAATCATTTTTGCTGAGATGCCAACCAATGTGCAGACATGACCAGAAGACACAGGCCCAGCCTAAAGGGTCTCCTCAGGGACGATTTGAGCAACGTGATAAATCATGGTAATGATGGACGGTGACCCCTGGAGTAAAGTCAGAATTCGTGAGTCCACACTGATATAAATAAATAGATACACAGGGGAGGAGGGAAAGCTTTCCTCACAAATTCTAGAATTTATAGAAAGCATTAGAATTCTAACTAATTTAGAACGGTGGGGGGGGATCACCATTGGCAAACACCACAGTAATAATCTTTTAGAAGAATCATCAATGTATGCTAAAATTAATGAATAAAAATACAATGAGAATTGGCTAGTCTCAAAGTATCTCCCACAATGTAATCATGAATTACAAAGGGGGAAATGGTGACTTTACAGATGAGAAACCTGGAACCTCCTGAATTTAATATCACCCACAGTGAACCAAAACTACATCATGTGCCTCTTGATATAATTCACCGTAAAGGACACATCACTTTCTTACCAAAAAAATGGCTCAAGTAAGGTGCATTCTACCAAATAACTAGCCAGTACTTCTTCAAAATTATAAAAATCATGAAAGACAAAGTCAGACTGAGGAAGTGTCCAGGTTAGATGAGATTAAAGAGATATGACAACTAAATGGTACATGTGACCCTGCATTGCATCCTGCTCATGAAGGGGACATTCATGGGGCACCTGGTGAAATTCTAATAGCATTGTACCAGTGCTGATTTTCAGATGTTGATAAGTGTACTTTAGTTGTAAAGACTTGGGGAATTTGAGGTGAAGGGTGTATGAAAAGTCTTTGTACCCTTTGCAACACTTTGTAAGTCTGAAATTAATTAAAAATGAAAAAATTTTAAGGTAAGGGTAGATGCTGGAGAAGTCACTAAATGCAAAAACTCAAATTCACGTATCGTGTAATCAACTCCTAATTACCATTGCTGATGGGAGCGGCATACTTTCCAGCTGGCGTAATGAGGAACATGACCACAATGTAGTGGCTTAAAATACTACTCAATTGTTCCCTTGCAATTCCGTAGGGCAGTGGTCACAGGGCAACTGGGGGCTCTGCTTAGGTGCTGGCAAAGCTGAAATCAAGATGCTGACCGGACTGAATTCTCATCAGGAGACTTGGGAGAAAAACCCACTTCCAAGTTCATTCTTCTTATCAAAATTCAGTTTCTGTGGTTGTGCGAATAGGTGCCCACTCCCCTACTGTTATCCTGGGCCACTCTCCCTTCCAGAGCTCACTGTTTTCCTTGCCACATGGCTCCTGCCACCCTGGAGTCAAGCAGGCTGGACTAGATGCTTTTCATGTCTTGAACTCTGACCCCTTCTTGGGACCAGCTGGAAAAAACACTCTGCCTTCAATGATTCCAATCCACCCACATAGTTGTTCTATCTCAGCATCAATGGACTTGGCACCTTAACTATGGCTAGGTGGTATTTGATAACTGGGAGTGGTGTGTTTACACCAGGGCCCAGGAATCTTCAGGGCCATATGAGAATCCTGCCTCTCACAGAGAGTAATTTCCTAATCCAAATAAATGGACATTAATTGACACAAGTTTATAGATGGGGAGGTTGGGCTGCCTGCAATAAGGGATTCCCCACTGCCTCTCAAATTAGTCTAATCTGGCTCAACTAAAGAGTGATTCTTAGAGAAGGCCACTTACGTCCAAATAATTTTCCTGCTTAAACTCTATGTACAGCTCTTAATATGTCAGAATTCAGTTAAATCTCTCTGTTCCTTCCAGTTGAAGTTTCATAAATCAAGATTTAATCACTAAGGGATGATTCTTTTCAAGTTCTTGACAAATGTCCCTGACTGAAGGATAGTCCCATTGTCTTTATTGTGCAACTGTCCTTGCAATTAGGAAAGCATCCAGAATTCCAACGGTGGCAGCTGGGAACGTGTGCCCCAAGGCGGCTCAGCTCCTGCAGGTCAGGGACAGTTACCAGTTTCTTCAGAAGGAAAGAGTGACTCAAGTGATGCTCCAGAGTCAGTGCTTGCACGCAGGCCTTTGAAGCCCTCTGAGCCTAAGGATAGGGTTGCGTTAGAGACAGAGGCATGGAAAACATCAGAGCCCTAAATCACTTTAAATGCCACCACTCTGCTCTTCTGAAGCCTACTCCCTGTCGAGTATACAGCCAAGCTTTTTTTTTTTTAATGTTACAAGGAATTTTCATGTGTTTTTTCAGAGCGTGCTAACAAAGCTTTCATTCAAGCAAAGCAAGTATGCACCCCACTGAAGACAAAGCTGCCTCCACTGGGAAGTGGCACGGCCTGGTTGCTCAGTCAGATAGGGCCAGAGCAGAGATTAAACCCTTGCCTCTTGACCAGCGCCACAGTCCTCAGAGCCCTGCAGCTTCCTCAGGGGAGCTGTGCTCTCTTCCCATCATTGTGCCCTGTTAGGGTGGAACCTTCCTTTTAGGGTTGGCTTAGCTGAGAAACAGAGCACTTTAGTCTCAGTGCATTTAATCATAGTAACTGATTTTGCTGAGGACTCAGACTCTCCCAGAAGTCAAGCTGATCGACAGGGCCACATGGTGACTTTCTGCCCCAATGGCGCTTCTAGGATGTGACGCTGCCTCTCGAAGAGGGAAACAGGAGTTGCAGAGATTTCAAATCAGTTACCTAATCAGAAAAGGGGTAGTTCTTGGTTATAGGGTTCCACTTCACCTGCTATAACACCCTTTAAAGGAAAACTAAATAACGGATGAGCTCGGCCAGTGGGGGTGGCGGTGGGGAATGCACCACCACATCCAGAACTGACTCTTGTTTGGCTACTGTGTCCTTCCTCTGCCTGTTTCCCCTTCTGTAAAATGCAAAGAATATTAACTGTTGACTACATATAAGGATCAAATAAATAGCTGCTTAAAAAAACAACAACAACAAGTTCCTAACCTTAGATGAACATAGTCTTTCACTATATCTGAGCGTGGCTTTTCCATATATAAAAGAATGCTTGTCATTATTTGTATGTTTAATTAGTATTCATTTTATTCAAATTCTTAATTTTATTTTTCCTTAAGATTTCAGGTTTCACTTAAAGTGCTAAGTATTAGTCTAGGGCCTCCCTGGTGGTATAGGGTTAAAGACACAGTGCTATCAAGCAATGGCCAGCCACTGCAGCACGAGAACCCACATGGTGCAGCAGACCTCTCTGCCTCACCCACTACTCCCCTCGGAAGTGTGTTTCAGTAGATCTGCCTATTCTGTTCCCTACTCTGTCTCTGGTGAATCTTCTCACCCCCCTGCACCTCTGGTCTGTACTCCAATTCTTGTATGCATAAATAAGTAAATCTTTAGGGAAAAAACTATTAGTCTATAGCTAATTAGTTTGTTTTATAAAACAGCAAAATTTAATAGCCACTCTTAGGTAGCTGGCACATTCAGAAATTTAGGTGTTTAAATGCTTTCAACAATTTTTAGAGTGTCTGAAAAGATTTTGTAATGCACATTTTATGAAAAAGATTTATGAAGTCGATTTCCCAAATCTATTAGTTTCCCTATACAAAATGCTCCCAGCAAACAAATAAAAACTTCTGTCTAGAGCTTCCAGCTTGGGGACCACAGCACTTCCCTTTGCCACCCTTGCAGGTGGAGGGCCCAAGTCCCATGAGGACTGATGCTCCTTTGTCCAGAACTTCACCCTGTTGGCGCTGGAACTTCTCTGACAGCCTCCTGCACTTACAAAGGCCCTTGTCTGTGCATTCTTTTGTCCTTGGGAAGGAGGACGAGGCAACCTTTTGTGGTAGATCATTATTATTTCCAAATCACAGAAGGAAGATAACTTCCAGAAAAGTTAGCCCCTGCACAGGGAGAAGAACAGCTAGAACTAGATGACATGGGCTTCATAGATATTTAGAGGACACTGCACCCCCAAAAGCTACACAAGAGTACACAGTCTTCTCAAGCGCACATGAAACATTCTCTAGGATAGATCACATGCTGGGTCACAAAACAAATGTTAACAAGTTCATGAATGCTGAAATCATATCAAGTCTATTCTTGGATCAGAATAGTATCAAAGTAGAAATCAACCACAAAAAGAAAACAGGAAAAACTGCTCATATATGGAGAGTTAACAACACATGGGTGAGTGATCACTGGATGATTGAGAATATCAAAGAAGAAATTAAAAAACTTAAAAATAAAGACATAATCTGTCAAAACATATGAGTCTCAATGAAAAGGGTACTAAAATAGAAAGTCTATAGCAATACACATCCCTCTGTGGGCTTCACTGGCTCTTTTCCTCAGGGTCACAACTTTGCTTATACTTTATTACAATCATGTAAAACACATAAAAGGGGAGGGGTAGAAACATATGACATCATTATGACTTTTCTAGACCCTCTAAATGGCACGTTATATTTATTTTATAATAAAATATTTAAAATCAAGACAGCCAATTTGCTGATCTCCTGCTGGAGAGTTCTTAGGTGAAACTGAGAAGGGCTTTTATGTCATTATAAAAGCCTTGCTCTCATTTAGAGATGGCCTCAAGAATTAACCAGGAAGGTGATTTCTAAGTGGTGTCAAGTACTGGAGGCGCCAGGAGCTGTGAGAAGCTCAGGCCTGCACGGATAAAGGAAGGGCAGCAGGTGAGAGAAGAGACAGCCAGGCCTTTGGACAGTAACAGAGAGTCAAAGTCAGAGTCCCAGTGGATAAGGGCATTTCTTTTGTGCCCACAGTGATCACCAGATAGATACTCCAAGGAGCTCAGACGAAAGGGTAACTTTCTAGAATACTTAAATACTCAGAATGAAAAACAAAATAGCCAAACACAGGAAAAGCCAGTCTACTCTGGGAACAACTGGTTCGAAGTCTTCTGCGACTCATTCAGTCCCCCCTCCCTGCCTCTCAAGACTAGATACACTAAAGCAGCTTGTCCCAGGGGCTGCACAAAGGTAGAGCTTGAATAGTGTCAGAACAAGGGTCAGTAGTCAGGAGACTAGATTCTAGTGTTCACTCGCCACCAACTAATTTGCTGACCGTGGGCAAATCCCTTCTCTTCCCTTTTCTCAGTTACCTCAAGTCCAATGTGACTGAAAGATTTTGAGGGGCTTCCCAGACCTGGTATCCCTAAATCTGAACATGAAGTCAGCTTACGGAATGGAAGACCCACCCATGGTCCCCACACCCTACTCCCTCTATCCTTTATGTGTGATTCCACAACCCCCTTCTCATCAACATGGCCTAGGAAGAGTCTCTGGGTCAGGGAGAGAAGTGCAGATTAGGGGACAATAGAGAGGTGACAGACAGACTGATGAAGCACAGCTACCTGTTACGTGGCAGCACCATACGGGAAATAGGGCTTTACACAGCAGGACCCCTGGAGATACAAGAAAACTCAAATATCTCTCTCCCTCAGCAAGAAAAACTGAGCTATTTCAGTTTTAATTCTGAGGGTATAAGAAAGGCATAACTATATTTCCAGCTAAATCAAGGTCAGTCTGTCAGAGCGTTTCTCCTCCTAGTGGAGAATCTGAGATTAGGAAAAACCCTTGGCCAGGTTGACGAGTGAAAAGAGAAGGGGAATGTGGGACATAAGGGACAAAGGCAGGAGGGCAAAGGTGTTCACCGGCCTCCCTTTCCTTCTCTTGTTGTAGTCTTTAGTCCATGTGCTCACTCCCTTTTCAAAGAAAAGAAAATAATTTGTTTTGCTCTCCCTAGAAATGGTCAATAGACACAGGGAAACCCACATACACGCACGTGCGCACACACACTCCCTCCCCTGGACTAGGGCTGTGGTCCTGTGCATAGCAGCTGTGATGTTGCCCCCTCCCTGCCACAGCAGGCCACTTCTGGCAGCTGCAGCAGAGGATCCCATGGGCCTTTGCATCCTCATTTCCCTGTCTGCCCACACAGTCATCACACACGGTTTGCACAGATGGAGAGAGCACGGACAGCTCAAGAGTGAGTCACTTCCAGGAGACAAGAGTCACAGTTGTTTCAAATACTGACAATTTGCATAATGAAGGAGAGGAGGGGATTAGGCTAGAAAAAAACAGAGATGGGAAGTAACGAATCGCAAGTGATGTAACAATGATAATGTATCAGAAATGGAATGCTGAAAGAAGAAAATGGTTCATACCATAAGGTGAAAAATTTGGATTACAGGAGGTACTTTCTGAATATGACAGCTATTAGAGGTAAGATATGGATTATTCTGGGATATGGACCTAGCAATGGGCTAAACCACTTCAAGTGCCATCATCCTAACCTCCAGCTGTACAGGAGCCTCTGAATGTGGTGGGGGACGGGGGAACGAGGGCATGTGTGTGTGTGTGTGTGTGTAGACTCCACACACATACATGGTATATACTCCACCTGTGTAGTTTCTGGCATTGGCACCAGATTGAGCAATTTGGGTAGAGAAGCTCCCCAGTTGACCCCAATTCTCACGCCACGGAAAGATCGCTACACTATCACCTGAAACCATCTTCAGTCTTGACTAAGAAAGTTTCATCAACTTTGTTGATAGAACTGCATCTTATCACCTGCGTGTCTGAATTCATTATAAATATTTTTGTTTACATGTGAACAAGCCCAGTGAACAAGATATCAACAAATTGGGGCTTGTCATCTCACACAGCCAGAAAGTATGGAGTTAGCTGCTACTGCCACCTCAGACTCAATTATGTCAAGGACGGCTGCTATGGGATTCACTTGGTCTTTTCCTTAGGGTCACAATGTGGCTACTCTTGTCACAGACATCACATCTGTGTTTGAGGTATGGGAGCGGTTCTTTAATCTGGAAGGCTAAGTACTTCCAGAAACCCCCTCAGCAGATTTCTGCTATGTTTTACTGATTAGCTCCAAGGGAAACTGGGAAATCAAATATTTAATTTTTCCAAAAGAGACAGGGTTTGGGGATAAGAACTGGGTTGGACTTTCACAAATATGTCCCCCACTGGATTTTGTTGTCTATCAAGTTGCCACATTACATAGAACACAGCCCCTCCCTGAGGTTTTAGATTACTCTGTGGTCTTACCTAGTTACTTGATCATCAATCTATCAAATCCTGAATGCCTGGTTGACATGTAGTCCTATCTAGTATGCGTGAGCACAGAGCAGGTTCACTCTCAATTTGGACAGATGGATCAAGTCCTGGAGCACTCAGTGGATTTTTCAGCTTTACTGCTCTCTCAGGGAACCAGGCGCACAGGTACACCGGGCAGGGGAGCTGGCAGGCAAGAAGGTGGGCCCAGGCTGGGCAAGGAAGCTGAGAGGCAGTGGAGCCTCCTAGCCCCCCAAGAATCTTTACTCTCTCTCTCTGGGCTCTTTCTCCCATCCTCTTTCTGTCTCGCCACTTTGGAAGTCATGCTGCTCACTCTTGCTGCCGCCGCTGCCACTGCTTTAGCCCCAGCCCCTAAGCCCAGGTGTGCACTTACACGCCACACACCCATGAACCAGGTACCCACAATCTCCATGTGCCCGGTTCCCACATGCCCAAGCATCTTCTACATTAACACCATCAAGGCCACAGAGGCCAGTGGCATAAAAAGACTGATTATTTCATTTACTCAACAGTCTTTCTTCGGGTCTAGGTGTAGAACATCCCAGCCAATCACAGCAAAAAGACAAATTCTACCCTTGATATATTAAATAAGGATGGAAAGGGACATAATAATCACAGTAAGATTCCCTTTCAGAAATGGAGAGGATGGGACAAATAATCCACGAGTCCTGCATGTCAGGCGTGCTGGTGTCTCAGTGCCCCAGCCTGATTTCTGTTCTTTGGAACGTCCTTCCACAACATGACGGAGGAGTGCTTTGAGGCATATGCTGGCTATTCTGGGGGGCTGCTTTCTGGACTGACCAGGCATGGGCTGTTGCTAGCCAGGCTTAGGATGGGTTTCTTTAACAATAAAGTTCTCTCCCAAATTTACTAAGCTTCTGGTCTGGTCTATTCAGCAACATGCTCAAGCAACCATTGCAAAGACCTTGTTAGGCTGTAGTCATCTGTAGTGGCCAGGAAGGTGGTTCGGGATAGTTCTTAGCAGACGGGGGGTAAAGGAAAGGAGTCTTGGAGCCCTCAGTGGCTTTTATGCTTTTTATTGTCAGAGGTGGCCAGGTACATGGCAGGCATGGGTGCCGGGGGGTGGGGGATGGGGGTTGGCTGGGAGGCTGGCAGATCTCCCAGCCCTGGGCGCATCTCACCCTCTTGGCCGCTTTGCCACTGCTGCTGCTCTTTCTGCTAGCATTGGTCAGTACTGCTGGTCCTGGCTTCCTCATGATGCCGTCCATTTAAGCCAGTGTCAAACTCAGGTGTGCCCACTTGCGCATGCCCACCTAGGCATGCGTGCAGCACCGCAGGTGTCCATCATCACACCAGTGGTGGGAGGGTGGAAAGACCTGATTTCTCTAACCCTACATCATCTTACCTAATCCCTGCTTCTCAGAGGCTTGCCTGAAGCGTTTTGTCCATCTCCTCTTATTTGGTCTAAAGACTTGAATTTGAAACAAATCAAAACAATAATAATGGAGCAGGAGAGCGCATATTTAATGAGATATTTACCACCTTAGATGTGAATTTTAACTCCTAACCTTGTCATTTGGCTCCAGGTCAAGACACATTAACTGACTGTGGTAGAAGTAAAGCGTGGGGCAGGCTCTCTATGGATGGGGCAGATGGATAAAGGAGGGTCCTGGGGCCCTCACTGGCTTTTTTGGGCTTTTAATGGTCTTTCTGCACCATTTGTTGTGAGGCAACCAGGTGCAGGGCAGGCCTGGGTGTGGAGTGGGGGAGGGGTAGTGGGAGGTTGTAGGGTCAGAGAACGATCAGGTCTTTCCACCCTCCCGCCACTGGTATAATGATGGACACCAGCAGTGCTGCACGCATGCCTAGGAGGGCATGTGCAAGTGGGCACACCTGAGTTTGGACAGGGGCCTTATATGGGCGGTGGTGTCATGAGGATGCTAGTACTGACCAACCAGCAGCAGCAGCAGCAGTAGCAAAGCAACCGACAGGGTGAGATGCACCGGGGGCTGGGAGGCCTGCCAGTCTCCCGGCCCCCCGGCACCCATGCCTTCCGTGTACCTTGGCACCTCTGTAATAAAACCATAAAAAGCCACTGAGGGCTCCAAGACTCCTTCCTTTACCCCCATCTGCTAAGAACCATCCTGAACCTGCCCAGTGTACACCTTCCTGCCACTACAGAGGTGCATCTCCCAGCCCCTGATGAATCTTTACTCTCTGGGCTCTGAAGTTCTCTCATAGCTATTCTCCATGTCCACCAAACACCAACCTCTGTGTGATGCCTCCCCTTACGTCCATGACCTCCTAGGCACAGGTGTGCACACTCACGTACACCACACCACTCCAGGTGTCCATCGCAGGCATGCATACAAGACCACAGGTGCTGACCGTAGGTGTTAATGACCATAGGTGTTAACCTCCATTTACCTTACAGTGGTCTTTTCTATCCTTGCAAGTTCCTAGATTATGGACCTGTGTCAATTTAGATTGCAGGCCAACAGCAGAAAGACTTCACTTAATAAATCCACAACCCTAGGGCCTCCCTGGTGGCACAGCGGGTTGAGCGCCACATTGTGAAGCATCCACAGCACAGCAGCGCAAGTTCGATACACACAGCCAGGGAGAGGACCCACATGGCGTGGCAGACCTCTCCTGCCTCTTCCCTGCTCCCCCTCAGCAGTGTGTTTCAGTTGATCTGCCTGTTCTGCTCCCCACTCTGTCTTGGGCGACTCTTCTCACCTCCCACACCCTGGCCTAACCCCAGTTCTTGTATGCATAAATAAATCTTTATAAAAATAAATAAATTCACAACCCTAATATTTTCTGCTCTTTCTCTTTATGCTATAGCCTTAATCTCTGGGTGTCACAGCAGGTGACCATATAACTGACTATCAGCAAATGAGAAGGGTGACTAATATTCCAGCCCGAAGTAGCCGGGTGCCCACTACCTGCCACCCTATCTCCTCCACTTAACTAATTCATCATTTCCGTCTCTGTTCCTGGAGAGTCACCAAACTATCAGTTGGAGATGGTTTTGTCCATAAGTAACAGAAATGGGTCTACTGTGACTTACACAAGAAAGGGCTTCTTCTTCTGGCAGGTGTGATGACTGCGGTGCTCTGGTCAGTCTGGAGCAAGTGAGCTTGTTGCTCAGTTTATCACTGCAGCTTCTCCAGGCGTCGGGTCCACATCATTCAAGGTTGAATAGGGCGAGAGTATCACCAGCTGCATCTCTCCCTTTCACCAAAAAGCAAAAGCTTTCCTCCAAAGACCCCAGAGAGTTCCCCTTTTATTTTATTAGACCGAATAGTAACATGGATGGAGGGAAACAGAAAATGTTTCCTAGAATAGGGGTAGGTCTGAAAATAAAAGGCAGGGAGGCCATGTGACCACAGTGGCCTGTACAGGAAGGAGGGGGTTTGAAGACCTCTCAAGTCTTGTGCAAAGTGACCCCTGTTGACGGAGAATTCTCTGTGGGATGTTTAGTGTTCTTCATATCCTTCCGTAAGTCTCACTTAAAGCAGAAGTTTTAGACAAACACCAATCTTTGACTAAAAATTTTAAAGCATTTTACTAAAAGGAACTATTTCAGATTCCCATAATTAAATTGAAGTTCACTATTGACGATCTTTGTAGGTTGCAGTCTGAACAGATGTAGGGTCAGAAATCAGGTCTTTCCACCCTCCCACCACTGTGATGATGGACACCTGTGGTGCTGCGAGCATTCCAGGGTGGGCATGCGCAAGTGGGTGCACCTGAGTTTGACATGGCGGCATCAAGAGGACACCAGAACCAACAGGACTGACAGTACAGACCAATGAGCAGCAGCAGTAGAAAGCAGTCGAGAGGGTGAGATGCACTGGGGGCTGGGAGGCCTGCCAGCCCCCCGGCCCCCCTGTCTGCCATGGACCTGGCCACCTCTACTAATAAAAGCATGAAAAGCTACCGAGGGCTCCAAGACTCTCCTTCCTTCACCCGTCTGTCCCGAACTTGCTCCTGTGCCACCTTTCCTGCTGCTACAACAGATGAATCTCATCTTTGGTTGGCTGACTGGACTGAGAACTGAAAATTGATGAGGGCTTATAACAAACGTTTTGTCTCTCTCTGGCTGGGTAGGATGAGTCTATTTGCCTTTCAAAGATCAGCAAAACCACATGAGTCAGTTAAAATCTGAGGTTCTAGTGTATAGATGAGTGTTCAGTGGCTCCAGTAGAGTTTATGCTTTGGAATTTTTTAAGAAAAATTTGTTTTGCTCTAAGAAAAAAGAAAAAAAATATTAATATATTTTCTCTAAGTCCTGAATATGTTCTTGAGGCCAATTATACTTTTCTGTTTATTATAGCATTGCTATTTACATATTGTAGAACCATGTTTATGCCCTTTTCAATATGATTTTGGGACAGTTAAATTATTAATTTCCATAATGGCTAACAGTATGATAGCAGTTAAAAGTACTTCTTTAATGGTTAACTGGTATACAAATATATAATTTTCCTAAATAGTATTTCAACCTTCCCCAGTCAACAAATTACATAATTTGGCCTCAGTGATTACTTTATGTAGCTAAGCAGAGAATAGTGTCATTTAACATTGGAAAAAGCAAGTTTATATTACTACTTCCTGCTAATTTAGTATTTATAAATTCATTTGTTTCAAAAAGAAGTTCAACATCTTACTCCAGCCTTGCCCCATTTATGCCCTGGGAAAATGAAATATTTCAGCACAAATAAACTTGTTATTGGCCATCAAAGGACAGTATGTCTGTTAGTGCCCCTCTGTTGGAACTGTTCAGTCTTTAGAAACACCTTCTGGGTCTTCCCAAAAGGCTTGTCACTAGTAGGAGGGGACTAGCTGTTCAGAATGAGGGGTGTGTGGGTGATTGGTGGGAAACCTAAAAGGACATGTGAGGAGGAGGGTTTATTTTTGTCATAAAATATGCATTTGGAGGAAAACGCACTGCCTTTATTCCTGCCTAGTCATTGTTATGAAAATACAATTGATGAAAGGCAGCAAATTGTGGAAATTACATCTACCCTTATTGCTGAGATAAAAAGCATCTGTGAATTTTATAAGCAACTGTTCATTTTGAAGCCTATAGAGACTTCATTATTAGAGTCTTCATTATAGAGCATCATTATTGAAGTGAAATTTATTTGTTTTTATTTCCTCAAGGGAAAGGAGGGGATTCTTTGCTTAGAAGCTCTTAAGCAAAAGCCACAGTGCCCTGCCATGCCCTGCATATGCTGTTTCAAGATAAGGAAGCTATGAGAAGATGGAGATGTACAAGAATAAACTCAGGCCAAGGACACACGTTTGCAGGTGTCGCCTCTTAGACTGTTTCTTTGTACTTGGTCCCATTCCTATCCCTCCCCTAAACACCATTATAAACTTGAGCTGAGAAATGACTAAGCCCTTTCCTTCCACTGGGAAGTCTCCTTGACCAAGTATGTTGAAATTGTTAATTGACAAGGTGGTGACAACTGTTTGTCCTACAAAGGCTAAAGTGAGGATAGCAGTGTGAAGAAAAGTTTAAGTGAGGAACATGATCTTTGCAGAGAGGAAGCTCACCTCAACAAGAACACTAATAGTCTGACAGAAAAATAAGCTACATGCGTCAGAGACCATGAGTCCAAGTGAAAATGATGACTCACCAGGCCAGGGGCAATATGAGGCGACAGGAAATGAAAAAATTCTCCTCCTCCATCCTTGCCCTAGTCTCCTTAAAACTTCCTACAGAGCTAAAGGGAAGTGTGTGTGTGTGTGTGTGTGTATCTTCACCAAAAAGGTCTTTTTCCCTTTTGTTTTCTTTGGTAGAGTCCAGATAAGATGGTTGCACAGATTTTTCCATGCCTCTGGAAGCTTAAGGAACACCTTGTAGGAAGGGGCAAGGGATAGATCACATTTGGAGGAGTAGCAGAGAAGACTGTGATACACAGAGGCAGGACAGTAAGGAACACTAATTTCTCTGCACCAAAGGAGTATTGGGGCAGGATATAGGAGTCTGGGACTAAGTTATTCTTGCAAGATTCTAGACATTAAGTATCAAAAGTTCCTTTCAGCTTCCATAGCAATGCTGTGGCTCTTTCATTTGGGAAAAAAAAAAAAAAGGCAGTCCAGTTCTTTAGCCATCTCTGATTCCCACATACTTTTGAGACATATAGAAAATCATTTAACAAGTACAGTTAACTTTTGGAGAGATTCATTTAGGAAACTGCTTTTTACACATGTTGTGGGGAAGTAAGTCAAGTCACTCTTGACTGTGGAAGATTGCTGGTGCAATCTTCACCTTTTTTCCTCAGAATTTCTCAGTTTTAGTGGGCCACAAAGCTATGTTCCCAAAGACTATATTCCTAGTTTTTTATTTTTTTGTAGCTAGCTATGCATGTGACTAAGTTTTGTCCCATATGATGTAAGCAGGCATACTTTATTGTAGTATTAAAGAACAGCTGGCATGTACATTGTACTTTCTTCCTCTACCTCTTTCTCTTACTTGCAGGTAGAAGGCTGACTTCACAGACCAAAGTGAACACATATATTAAGAATGAAAGAGCAATTGGATAGGTAGCACCTGGATTTCCCATACATTCACCTGGTCACCTCTAGACAGCTTATCTTAGAACTTTTCTGTGAAGAAAAATATATTCTTACTGAAGCTGAGTTGAATGTGTCCTTCCCATGTTTCTTTCCTGGAAACTCAAAGTCTGACCTTACTTGAAAATATGACTTTGAAGATATAATCAGTTAAGGTTGTATTAGAGTAGGAAAGCCTTAAATCCATGACTGGTGTCCTTATAAAAACACATAAGTAGAATGCCATGTGATGACAATTCCAGTGGTATGTATAAACCAAACAATGCCTGGAATGGCTGGCAACCACCAAAAGTTAGGAAGAGGCAAGGAAGGATTCTCCACTAGGGCCTTCAGCAAGCACAGCTCTGGACACCTTGATTTTGGACTTGTAGACCCAGCTGCCACCAAATCCATAAGCTCCTAGCACCCTAACAATGTATTTTCTATCAGCAGACCATATAACTGTCTCTGTTATCATAATTGGATGAACCAAGGTAATCCACATGTAAAACATTCCTCCAGTCTTTCCCTTTCTCAAAAAAAAAAAAGTTTTAGGTTACTTAAAAAAAAATTAAATGTTTTGTGAATGTCTAACTGAAAATTGAAACAAAGGAAACTTAACAGTATTTCACAGAATAGGATCTATGTGTCATAATGAGCATTAAGAGGAATAGACTAAGAATTGCTAGTTTTCCCATATTAATACGTGTTTACATAAAATGTCATTTAAAAATCCATTGTTCTTCAAAAGATCTAAAATCTTTAATATATCCTGCCTTAAAAATAAAACCACACACAGCTCCATAACTAAGGTACACCTAGATTCCCAAGGTTCTGGTCTAGGAACGTAACTACTTCTACATCTTACTGCTTTAGTCAGGAACTAGCAAGTGAGAAAAACCAGAAAATAAGTAAATGCTACAGAGAGACAATGAAGACAAAAGAAGGTGAAGAAGTTGTCATAGAAACATATGAAAAATGTTCCTCTATTATTTCAAAGGACATGAGTTTCCAGACTTCAAAAGAGTTCATCCTAAATACCCATGAGTGAGAAAGACGCACAGCAACACACATAACCATGAAACTGAGGGCAGTGGCTCCAAAACTTTTCAGATTACAAAGAACACTGATTTTAACATTGGGACAGGAAAAGGACAACGTAACAATGTCTATATATTTCTGAGGGAAAACAGGTTTTAACCAAAGTTCCCATAATTAGTCAAATCACCTATTAAGTATGACAGAATTAAGATTCTCCCATTTTCTCAGGGAAACTACTAGTGGATAAGCACCACCAAAAAGAGAGAAAATTGAGAAAACAATGTTACCAAGTCCAACACAGAGGATCTAACATGGAAGAGGCAGACTTTCAATAAGGCACTGACTTCCCAGAAAAGAGAGTGAGTTTGGCCTAACACCATTTCCTACCTCTCTATTCAAGTTAAAAAGCAACATTAAAAAACAAATATTTTGCATGTTATGCTCAGCTTAGCCAGTTGTTTACTTGTATGATTTTCACCATTATGCAACTTTTCCTAGAATCCAGTAAACTTTTCTTGGAATTGAGTCACAGTGTATAGTAAATCCATCTTCCCCTTGAAGACACCCTGAGATGCCTTCATGTCCTATTCCTGTACAGATCGTGTCCCCCGGGCCTCCAGCACAGCTACTGGGCCACAGCTTCCTTTCACCATCATCTCAGACACTACCTTTCCTCTTCCTGTATTGTGGTCCATTTCCCTAAGTCATTGTCATCTTTTCTGGATTTATTCCTTGAGTTGCTGTAGGTTGAGGAAATGAAAACTAAGAAGGTACTGTACTGTATTGTATGGAGAACACCTGCTCAGGGAGAGGATGAAGAATGGGGGCAGTGGAGGGGAAAGAAGCCTTGAAAGAATATATTTAGAAATTTGGAGTCAGAGAACAGAAGTAACTTGGTAAAAAGTGAAAAGCAGTTTCTGCAGGGGAAGTATAAAACAAGAGGACTTGTTTTCCCCTATGAGAACTGTGCCAATACACCATGCTTAGACAGTAATTTACAAGTGCAAGATAACTGTTGGAAGATGGGCAAGAGAGGGAGAATTAGAGGGTCAATTCTTCAAGCAAAGGAAGAAAATGAAAACAAAACCCCACCCTGCCAGTTTTTACCTGCTAGAACATTAGGTGAAGGTATAGTGAATACAAATATGCCCAATGATAGGTGAGCACTCCCCAGCTCACTAGTTTAAGGAGTCTAGACTTCGTTGGCTATGGTGGATGGCTGAAAGAGTCTTCTACACAGGAGTAATGTAAATAGCTGGGGCATTACTTTGACAGGTTAGAAGAGTACAAGATTAGAACAGGGAGACCTGCTGGAGATCAGTCCTATTCTAGGCAAGAGATGAAGGTCTGAAATCAAAATGCCACTGGGTAAACAGGAAAAAAGACTAAAGAAATAGGCTCAACAGGTCTCAATTACAGGTTCGGTTGGAGCATACGGTAAAGATAGGAATGTAGAGACACTTATATCAAAGCATTCACTAAATTAGAGAATTTACCAAGAGGCTTAAAAGGGGGAAAGTGGGTAGTTTGGGACATACACTTGAGGGTGCAAGGGGACATTCAGTCAGTAGTTGGATATGGATCTTAAGTTCTATAGTGAAAACTGGCTGAGAGGAAGCTATCTTAGTTATGGAGAGGGGGGGGGGGGGCTTACTGTTAGCCTAGGGTTAAGTCTCAGTGCTATCACCACAATCGCCTGAGTTCAATCCCAGCCAGGGAGGTGACCTATATAGGGCACAGCAGACCTCTCCTGTCTCTCCTGCTGCTCCCCTCAGCAGTATATGTCAGTAAATCCACCCCATCTGCTCCCCAGTATGTCTCACCCTCCCCCTTTCTGGCCAACACCCCAGTTCCTCTATGCAAAAATAAATTTCTTTAAAAAATGTCCCAGTAG
Organism: Galemys pyrenaicus; assembly: GCA_019455555.1. Lineage (NCBI taxonomy): Eukaryota > Metazoa > Chordata > Mammalia > Eulipotyphla > Talpidae > Galemys > Galemys pyrenaicus. The sequence goes on from JAGFMF010011694.1 coordinate 11,119,169, forward strand.
AAACGAAAGGCCAGGAGAGTACACAAAATTAGGATTAAGGGTGATAATGGGAAACATTAACAGAAAGTGGTCACAGGCTTCAAGATGGGAGAGGTTAATGGTGTCAAGTGCCAGAAAGAGTCAAGAGAACACTAGATAGATGTGCTCTTCAGGAAGCATGGTGGAAGTAGAGGTCTGATTTTTAGTCAATTATAATTGTCACTCCTCAAATGTGGGCTGAACAGCAGGGCGATCAAAGGAAGGATACAGAGCTGGGCTTGGGTGAGTCTTTGAGAAGCCCAACTGTGAAGAATAGAAATGGGGGTAGGAAATTAGGAAAAATAGAAAATTAGGAGGTAGGAAAATAGAAATTAGGAGGTAGGAAAGCAAGCTAAAAATTCATCGGTTTGTCTCCTTCTAAAAAGGGGGATTTGAGAATATTTTTATGGTCCAGAAAAGTAGCCACTACAGAAAGCCTGAAAATACGTAATAAGCAAACCTAAACAGTCTTACCATTCAATGCAGGAATCACACACCTAGATATTTACCCAACTAATACAGAAACTTATTTTGACAAAATAACTGCATGCAAATGTTCATAGCAGCTTTATTCACAAATCTGGAAACAATGAATTTGTTGTGTTTCAAGGGGAATGGATAAACAAACTGTGGTATAGCCAGGTGAAGTATTAGTCACTGATAAAGATACAAAACCACCAGAGTCAAGTCAAAACAATATGGTCCTAGATTCCCTTAACCCTAGTCTGGTCTGATATAAGGGTTTAGCAAAGTGTTTTGCCACCAAATATCTAGATTTGCCAATTTTTTAAAATTAACCCCCCAGATACTGGGTATTTCCTAATCCTATACTACCTCTTCCATCTCTTAGGATTTGCCATTTGCGATTCCATTTTGTTTTTTAAAGATTTACTTGTGTATACAAGAACTGGGGTATAGGCCAAAGATGTGGATGTGTGAGAGGACTCACCAGACAGCGCAGGAAGCAGAAGTCAAATCCACTGAAACACATTGCTGAGGGGAGCAGCGGGGGACGTCTGCCACACCACATATTGGTTAGCTCCCTGGCTGGGATTGAACTCACACTGTAGTGCTGGTAATAGCTGGAAAGTGTTGAGACCCAACCCCTGCCTCACCAGGAAGGCCCCCTTCCCCTTTGTGATTCTAGAGACCAACTTATCATTTGTTCTAGTTGCAAATGAGAATATTCATTCTTTCTTGTTTAAGCAGAAAACCAACTGAACAAAAAGCAAAGCAAGATAGATAGCAAAGAGATGTTTCAGATAGGCCCTAGTCATGCAGGAGGTTTCATACAGAGAACCCACAAATCTAAACACTCCTCCTCAAGAGTGCCCTGCCACAGACACAACACACACAGCACTGCCCCTGTGCTCAGCACTGAGCATACCCTTGCAAGGACAAGCAAGGGCAGTATCTTCACAGCTCTCTCCACACTAACTCCTTGGTGTGGCACCCCGTCTGAAAGAGTCCAGGGCCATGCCCTTGCCTTGGCTCCCACTCTACTTTATGGAGGGGATGGGATGTGGAAAACGCCCCCAAAGACAGGATGAGCTTTCAGGTCACAGTTGGGTCACCAAGAATAACAAAAGTCTATTACAGTGAACCTTTCTAGTTATAACTCCATTTTTTACTTATATTGACATTTTTACATTGATAGTAATATGTGACTATGATCAATAATAAAACTTCAGATTTCTGAAACACTCTCTTGTAGGAGGCTTAGAAATTATTCCAATATCAGAAATTAATTATAAATAATGCAGTCATGTTTAATGCAATCATGAATATTTAAAAGTAATAATTAGAGGAATAGGGAGAAAGATTCACTAAGTTGTGCCCATGCTAATAAAAAAATCAAAGTTGTGCAAGTCATCTGCATTTCTCTCATGGCTGCTCAAGAAAACACCTGGAAGAGCCATCAAGATGTAAACAAAAAATGGGGTTATTGTAAAGCATAACAATAATGCAAGCATTATTGGCAGTTTGGAACTTACGCATATTAACATTTATTCAAGTTAAACTAAGCTGTCAAAATATATACTCAGCAAATTGAGATACTCATGCATTGAGTATCTCCACAGACATCAGCAGTTCAATCCACTGACAGCTGCTCAAGTTTCAGGGATGCTGTTGATTTTTATGTCCTGCAAAATGTTCAATTATGCAATTTTTTGCCTTACATTCTGTAACTCAAATGTCTTTCATAGAACAATGTGCACTTTTTTCACAGAAACCGAGTAAATTAAAATTTATTCAGTAAAATAATACCACAAAAGAGAAAATGTTATTCTTTTATTTATGTTAAATAAAAACATGAGAAAATCCTTTTTTAAAAAGGGTCAGAATATTCTTTATGTCTCCAAACCAAGTCCATGGATGCAAAGAAATGTTCAGTGCTTTTTTCCCCCAAAGGGTGACAACACACTTTCATGTCATGATAACCTAAAGCGACAACTTAGGTGCATGTCCTTCAGTTGCCACTTCAGGAAAGTCACATGCAATATTCTGGCAAGCAAAGAACAGAACACAGGCACAAGTATATTCTGGAAATACTTCCTGTTCTGATAATGAACCTCAGTATTAAATATTTCTATTTTGTTTTTTGTGGTCCGTCTAAATTTTTAAGCCACAAATACCACTGCACTTCAGTGGTACAATTTTCCACAATTCCAGAATTATTTAAAAATTATTTATGAGAACTAACACTATTGCAAATTTTGCTAGTAGAAATGTGACTCCCAAGGAATCATCATTTTCAAAACATAATTGGGCACACATTTACAATGTACTGCAAAGTTTTGAATTAACTTGTTAATCTCTGAAAACAAATGCTAGATTCATGATTTCAATACCTACATATTCCTAAAACCATCATAAGCCCTATAGTCTGCATTTTACCAAAAATGCTTCATCCAAACAGGTCATGGTAGGTTCATAATTCTTCAACCTTAACTCAGGTCGTAAAGAGTTTTTTCTATGACTGGCATCAATAATAATTTCTCTGTTAGAGAAAGCAGACATTTTTGGCAGATTGCCAAAATGATACTTTATTATAGAATTTAGGAAGCTACAGTTTAGTAACTTGTAGGCTTTATTAAAAGGAATCAAAAAAACAAAAGCAAAGGATAACTTAACACAACCCCAAGTTTCTAGATTTTCTAGTGCAAGAAATGCTGTTTCACTGAATTATGAATTCCAAGCAAAAATGCAATCAACTCAGAAGTGATAATAAAAAAGAGAAACAACCAGAGAGGCACACAAATTTTTTTAAAGGATTTTTATACTATATTAAAAAACCACGAAATAAAAAAGGGATCAATCAACATATATCTTAGAAGTCTTTCCAAGAATCTCTGTACCCAACAGCCACACAGGGTGGCTTTTTCTTCTTTGCTCAGCTTGCAGTTCATTTAAGGATCACTGGAGGTGACTTGTGTTCTAGGTCTTAAAATCAAACTTGTTCCGCCAAATCCAAGACCCTGAATTTATCCAAATTGTAGAAACATGCTTTTACCACCCGTCCACCAAAATACCTCCCATTCAGATCAACAACAGCTAAAAAGCAAACAAAAATATAATTAGTAAATAGTTATCCTATAAGAGATTACAATAACATGTTTTAACTATAATGCTTAAGACTTTTTATTCTTTATATTTAGCTGTATGACTTACCTTTAATTGCTGATTCAACCCTCTCAAATTCTAAAAATATTCGTACTGCTTCATCATCAGGGGCACCAGGAATCTGGGGGGTGGGGAGGGGGAATGAAAGAATAGGGAAAGTTATCATCTGAGATAACAATGAATGAGTTTATCAGAGTAACTGTTCTATTTACCATCATACACAAGTAAGTAGTCAAATACCAAATAAGTAAGTATAATTCATTTGCCATCACAAACTTGTTGAAGGTCTGTTTTTGATAGCACTGTGTGCAGGAACACACAACTAAGCGAGGCAATCTCTGACCTTACAGAGGTCCTTTGCGACTGACATGTAAACAAATAATTATGCAGAATTAGGTGGTTACCATACTGCAACCAAATATACAGAAGGAAAACAGAGGTGGGCTAGCTCTCATATAATATGGCCCCGTCTCTCATATAATATGGCCCCATTCCATATATGTAAGCATATCTGCAGCTAATTCCCCAGATGTCCAACCATTCCACTTTGCAGCCCTCAAGACTCCCAGAGGCTGTGACCTAATCTGAATACCTTATTACTCCTATCCAGATCCTATTCATTTCAAAGCTCAGGTCATACTTAATATTGCTCACCAAGTTTTCACATTTTCTTTTGTTGATCTAAGCCTTATCTTATACCCTGTACTTAAGAAGTCAGTATTATTCAGTCTAGCAAGTGACTATCCTCTACTTTTAGTGTTAAGCACTCTATAGTCAAAGTTTCTGATCACCAGATTAAACCTCAATCATAAAATAAAACACTGTTATTTCACCCAACAAAATTATGAAACCCTTTTATGTTTAAAATTGTTTTAAATGAGTTAACAGACGTACAACTACCCAACATGTGTTATCTACTGCAATAAGACTATATGTAACTTACAGCACACCCTATCTCTATTTGTAGGAAATATTGCATAATCTGTTACTTACAACCTGGGTTATAAACATTAAAAGAAAACCTACTTACTTCAAATATCACACATTTTCCAACTTTGCCGTACTTTTCACATTCTTCCTTGGTTTCAACTTCCAAGTCTTCATCTACCTCTCCTGCACCAACCATGTTCTAAAAACAAAATAAATAAATTGAAGTATTAAGTATAAACACAGAAATTACATTGCTTCATAATGGTAAGTGTTCTCAATCATAAGTGATTCAATGAAAATTTTCATATCCCTACAATAGGTAAAAGTTTTGTAGTTATAAAAGGATCAAACATTAAAAGTATAAGTTAAGCTGAACTTCTGACAATTCAAATATTTTAAAGTAATTACTCACTGTAGTCTTAAATACTATATTTAACAACACAAAACCTTGAATAGTCAAAACAATCCTGGAGGATGGGTGGAGAAATGAGGTAGGATACTCTCAGACTTTATACTACAAAGCTACAGTAATCAAAACAGTATGGTATTGGAATAAAAATAGACACCAACCAAAAGAAGAGTTCAGAAATAAACTTAAATATATGGACAACTAATTTATGACAAAAAGTTAAGAACATACAGTGAAGAAAAGTCTATTTAATAAATGGTGTTGGGAAAACTGGGCAACTACATGCAAAAGAGTAAGAAGACACATTACTTCACACCATACACAAAAATAATTCAAAATGGATTAAAGATTTGACTATAAAACTTGAAGCCATAAAATATCTGGAAGGGAACAGGTAAATTAATTCTTTGACGTTAGTCTGAGTGATATATTTGTGGATTTCTCTCCAATGGTCCAGCAAACAAAGCAAACGTAACAAATCAGACTATACCAAACTAAAATATTTCCGCACAGTGAAAGAAATCATTGTTAGAAGACAAAACGGCAACCTAGTGAATGGGAGACATCTGCAAATCATGTATGAGACACAAGGAATTACTATCCAAAACATATAAATAACTCATACAACTGAACAACAAGCCAATTCAAAAATGGGCAGAGAATGTGAATAGACATTTCATTAAAGACAATATGAGAATAGACATAAGAAGATGTTTTATTGCTTTTCATTAGGGAAATGAAAATCAAAAACACATGAACTATCATCTCATACCTATTAGAATGGTTATTATAAAAAAAAATAAGAAAGCAGCAAGTGTTGACAAAGACGTGGAGAAAAGGGAACCCTTATACACTGTTGGTGGGAATGTAACTTTACAGTACAGTATGGAGGGTCAGGATGGAGGTTCCTCAAAAAATTGAAAACTTGACCTACTATATGATCCAGCAACTCCTAGTATTTATCCAAAGAATACAAAAATCACTAATTTGAAAAGATATACAACTCTGTTTATTCACAATGGCATGGAAACAATCTAAATGCCCATGGACAGAAGAATGGATAAAGATGTAGCATATATAAAAAGCAGTACTACTCAACTATAAAAACAATGAAATCTTGCCCTTTGTAATAACAAGTACAGAACTTAAAAGAAATTATGCCAAGTGAAATAAGACAGAAAAAGACAAATTCCTTATGAGTTCACTTGTTTGTGGAAGAGAAATAATCAGAGTAAACAAACAACATAACAATGCAAGGTCACTAGAGGGCAAAAAGGGTAGAAGTGGGTTGAACCAGTAGAGGGATTCAACTAGATGGTGGATGAAAACTAAACCTCTGGTGACAGGTATGATGTGGTATAGACAGATGTCAAGATGAAAATCTGAACACCTGAAACTTATACACTGTAAGTCAATGTCACCTGAAAGAAAAAAAAGAGAAAAGATCAGATAGGGAGATAGGTTTCTTCCTTCTTTTTCTTACCCTTAGTAGGACCACTTTAGTAGGACACTTAAGTATTTCAGTTAATGGATTTGAATCTGACTTCTTGGATGCATCTGCAGGAAAATACATCATCAGATGTAGATGTGTTAGAGCACTGAAAAGGAGCATGAATCTAAGCTACAATAATTTCAAGAATAATCCCTACTACAGTTTATTTTTGAATTACATAGGTTTGAATTGAATAAATCCACTGAAATGAGGATATTTTTAAAATAGCACAAAATTTTTTTGAGATCTGGCAGAATTTGAAAAATTCATAAACTGCACAGCCTAGAAATACTGAAAAAATTTAAGTTTGAAATGTCACAAATGCTTAAGATATGTATATAATAATCTCTTCACATTTACTAACATAAAGTATACACAAATCTAATGACTATAATACCATACAGGCCATAGAAATTTCAGTGTACAGGCTAGGTTATTGTGAAGCAAACTTAACAATTAACAGGCGGCTACCATAAAGCAATCAGATTTCTACTACTTCATTATAAATGCAAGAATGTTAAACCTGTTAATACGAATTTTCTTTTCACATTATCTTTTCATTTTTGATATCTAGTGTTAGTAAGAGATGTACTATCTACAGTGGCTTGTGTCATATGACAATACTGAAGAAGACATTGAGATGATTCATCTTGTAAATAAAACAAACTTACAGTATAAAATACAGTAAAATATTGCAAATATATTCTCTTCCTTATTTTATTATTCTGTGTAACCCTTACGATTATTTTAAGTCACAGTCTTTTCTATAGTTTACTTTATTGTAAGATACAGCATATAGAACACATAACTTATAAAATATGTTAGTCATGTTTATATTGTTGGTAAAGCTTCCAGTTAATAGCAGGTTATTTGTAGTTAAGTTTTTCAGAGTTAAAAGTTATACAAGGTTATTCAGAGTGCATAAATTAGTGTCACTTTTAAGCATCTAGTCAATTACTCTATGAGAAAAACTGCAGCCGTATCTGTGATGAAAGCATCTGCTCTGCTGTGGTATAGTTTTTACCACAAATTTCTGGAAGGTTTTGCTTCCACGATCACCTGAAATTTTTGCTTAGTTCCCTAGGGTTAACAGAGTATATTGATCACAACTAGTAGAGGTGAGTGCCTTGGCTTTAGTGATGGCCAAGGTCACTATCCAGTGTAATAAGCAATTAATTAGCCAGCCACTGATTAGCTTCAGATACACCAACAAATCAGGGCAATTACTGAGTTTTGGTACTAGCCTGCTTTCTAGCTGTGTGCCGACACAGCTGCCAGAAAAGTGTTCTTTTGTTGGAAAAGGGAGTTAAGCTAAGGTGACTCAAAATGAACTAATCTCCTCATAAATGCTAAGATACATTTGATTCATTTCAACATGCTCTCACCACAGAACAGATTATAGCAACCAAATTAAAAAAAACAACTATGCACCATTGAAAATAAATTGCAAAATAACATAACATTTCATAAAGCAATCAATAAAGAAGAAAATTAAAAAATACAATGATACCTGGAAACCCTGGTCGTGGGGGAGACCCACCTTTCTCCGTGGCGTCGCCCACAATAATCTTGCCTCCTCGCTTGCTCGTCTTTTCCACTGATAATGCTGTGCTCAGCCCTTGCTCGTGCTTCCCAAGACCCTGGCCTTCCCGGAAGCCGTACTTCTGCATGATTTTATGTGCAACTGTGCCACTGGGAAGAGTAAAGAGAGAAAGATCCCTTGTACTTGAAGTTATCAGCAAGAGCATCAAATGAGTTTTACATCATAACACTCTCCTACTGGAAAGAAAGAGTGTAAATTCCACAAGGGTTTCAATGAAGTCAGATGTAATTAAAACTCAGCCTCATTAGACAGAAGTCATAGGAAGGGAGGGTGCGATCAAAATGAAAGAAATAGAAAAATCTAAAGAAATCCTGGATATACCGAGGTAGCTACCTTCCAGATTAGGCCGAAATAATGAAATCTCCCAGATCCCTGTTAGAAAACACTATAGACTTTTGTGTTTCTGTGTCTGCAATGCTATACTGCTTACAACCAGTTTAGTGTTAAAAAAAAAAAAAATTCATATAATGAAAATAATTGCATTTCCCCTAAATAGTACAATAGTTTCCAAAGGAAGATTTTATAAATGAGTGAATTGTTAAAGGTCATCTATTTTATAGATAGGGATATAAAAAAATGAAGCCCAGGTTAGCTGGTTAGCCTAAGATGGACTAGGAACAAAGCAAAACAGCATATACTGGAATTATTTCTGTATGTGGTAATGGTGGAATTGCAACTAGAACCCATAGCGCTTGGTTCTTAGTGCAGTGCCCTCTCTAATACCACGATGACACCCTTCAAACTGCAGTGTTCGTGGGTCGGAAGAGTGCCCACTCCCCGACCTCCTAGCAACCACTGCCACATGACACTTAGACAACCCAACTGTAAATTCTTGTTTAAATGGAGATCAATATTTATCACTAACAAGAAATAAAAAAACCTTATGTCTGTCTCCCCTTTAGCAATGATCTTGGGCGGATGATGGAAATGTTCTTTCTGCACTGCCCAATAAGGTAGCTGTCAACCCTTTATAATTATTAAGTATTTGAGATTAGTATGACTAATAAACTACATCTTAAATTATATTCATTTTAAATTAATTTAATAACCACCTGTAGCTAGTAGCTACCACATAGAACAGTACAGGTCTAAGAGAAAGATATCAAGGTCAGAAACTCAAAATCCTCTTGTACTGTATAAACCCTAGCACCTCTCCAAGGTCTCTAATACCACAGCATATGCACACATGTGAGGACAGATGAGTCTGCTTACTATATTCCTGGCACTTCTTTTAATGGACATATACTGCAAAGACCTCAGAGAAAAGCTGCTGCCTTTAATAGCCCCTTGTAGCATCAGAGGGACACTCTAAATAGGAAACATTCTCTTAACTAAAATGCAAGTCAGATCCAGTTTGGGTTAAAAAAAATTCACTAGTCTCACTTGCCAGTCAACCTTAGCACTGATTTTAATAGCCAGCAAACCAACCCCTAGAGTCACAATGATTAAGAGTTTTCAGGCTAAAGGTATAGAACCATGACCTTAAAGCAAACAACTGTTTCTTTAGAAGGAAAACATACCATGCATCCTTTGGAAGCCGCTTAAGTCAGCTCTAATTCACATGTATTTGCAAATATAGTGAAAATGTAAGGAATTGTCAGAAACTGTTGAAGAATATAGTATTAAGCACTTAAATCTTTTAAAACTTGTATCAGTAGATTTTATATGTTTTGTACAAAATATCAAGCCTGAATGCCCTCATGATTCAAACACTGACCTCAAGAAGGATAACATATGATTGAACATACCAGTCTCTCACTATAAATCTGGGAATACCCTCATTTTCAAACAAGTTGCATCCACCAAAAGGACTGGCAAATCTTCATCCTTCTTTCTCATACTTGTGAGGTGAGAGCACTGAAAACCCTTACCCCATGTTGGCAAGGAAGGAGTTGCCCGGTCCGGTGGGAGACCGGGGTCTGTCTGGTTCCTCATATACAGGGGGAGGGATAGCAGCTTTGGAAGACTGTGAACGAGGTCTTGAATCCTCTTCATAAGGAAAATCTCGGGGTACTGTTGAATAAAAATAAATGAGGTTGAACAAAATTACCACAAAAACATTCTAAACTATATTTATACAAATCGACTATCTTGAATAATTTTAGTGACATTTTTGATTTACCACAAGGAGAAACAAAATGTATCTTTACAACCTTTAAATGACTTTAAAAATAACATAAAAGTAGATTACCACTTTTCTAATTCTAGTTTTGCTCCTGTTCTTTTTTACATCTTACTGAAATGTTCCCTTGATAGTTTTAAAGATTAAGATTTTCCTGAATTCCTAATATTTTCTCTATATTCTAATCAAACTCTCTTTTGATCCCTTTATATCTGTGGACCTGACACAAGATTGTTAAGTTTACCATCTCATGAGCCAAAAGCTTCTGCAGGTCTTTGAGGTTAGAGACCACATACCAGAGCCGTTGATTTTTGACTACAGCTCATATTAAAGTCAACAAGGATTCTTTCCAAAGATCCAGATCCTTGGGTCCCATTCCTACAAACTGGTTTCAGCTGGAATTTATGATTTATACAGTACTGTCACAAAATAGGTATTTAATAATATTTCTTGAACTACCTTCTTTAAAACAGTACTAAACAGTGCTAAAAATGCTACAGAGGATTACATTTTCTTTGGATAGTTTAGGTACAATCCATTCCAGAGGATAAGAAAATGATCTAGGTAGTATATCAAAATCTAACTCCAGCCTCGAAACTCTAGAATAGATCACTAGAAGAAATTGTGGGTGGGGGCCTCCCTGGTGGCACAGCGGGTTAAACGCTGCACTGTGAAGCATCTACAGCATAGAAGTGTGAGGTCGATCACTGGCCAGGAAGGGGACCCACATGGCACAGCAGACCTCTCCTACGTCAACTGCTGCTCCCCTCAGCAGTGTATTTCAGTCGATCTGCCTGTTCTGCTCCCCACTCTGTCTCTGGTGAATCCTCTCACCTCCCGTGCCTCTGGCCTGTACCCCAGCTCTTGTATGCATAAATAAATCTTTAAAAAAAAAATTGTGGGTGGCCACGCTTTGGCAATGTAAGTAAGTGTAGACATTATGTGTGATAAGACACTAGTGGCAGAAAATTTAAATCAAGGAAGGTATTGCCACCTGGTGGAGGGTCACAAATTTAACTGTCTCTTCCCTATGGAATACTAAAAATTACTAATTAAGCCCTATTTGTTTTAGCCAAACTTCAAATACAAAATGTTGGAGATCAAAAATTACTTTTAAAAAAATCAAGACACTTTTATTACTTACTGCATAAAAAATCCAAGTCTCAGAGTGGCATAAAAACTCAAGTCTTAGGGCTGGAAAGGAGTGGCTCTCTGAGTACACCTACAAGCTCCCGTCAGTCAGAGCCTGAGGAGGGATTTATAGGCCGTTTCTCTTTACACTCTGGAAATCTGCCTGTTTCAAGCTAATATTCCCCACAACTGTGATAAAGATTGTACCAGAATTTAAAAAGGGAAGAAACAGGTCTACATACACTCTTTGTCTTTCTCTACAAGAGAAGTAGGAGGTGCGATGGCAGCTCCGCCCATACCTGGAAAAACATAAATCCCATTGATTAAAGAAGGAAAAACATTTCAGATCCTAGACACTAAAGGACCATGCCATCTGTCGTATCATACCTGCCCCTACCCCAAGAAAGAAAGAAAAAGGCTGCTACTTCTTCCTTCCTAACATCTAAGGTATCAACTATCTTAATCTATGATTAGAAATGTAAAAACTGACAAAACCCAGACAGATAAAAACTTCTTCATAGCAGGCATTCAAGAATCCCAGAGGATATTAATAAATGAATTTTAAGCCAAAAGATGGCAACTCAGAGAACTATCAGTTACTTGAAAAACGGTAACTATTTACTGAGAACATGTGACACACCAGGCATTATCATACACGTTACCCCATTTACGCTTAAAAAAACATTTTTCAGGTGATGAAATGATCAGAGTAGAGTCAACTGGAAAAGACAGAGTAAAATCCAGTTACTTGTGCTGCCAAAGCTTTCCTCCACAAGACATTACTACTCCTCGATAGTGTGCAAATCACTAGACCTAATCACCTATTGGATACTTCTGGTTCCTGAAGAATCTGTTTTGTTATCAACACTCCTGCTCGTATTTCCTGGACACAGAATGATGCATACAAATGAATTAAAATAGATTTGCTCTCTAACAACTACAGGGAAAATATGAGTGAAGAACATAAGGAATTTTTCATTAGGAATAAGCCCTAACATATCCATTATAACTTAATCATCAATGAAACAATCAAAAAATAAAATGTAAATTAAAAAATTGATTATAAAACCATGCTACATCAGCATGAAATGTGTCACAAATGAAATTTCCCTGAAGACACAGCATTTGCATCATTATTAAAAGGCCTGGACTAGACATACTTAAGGAGAAATAACAATAAATAAAAACAATGAATAGAAAGTTGCCGTATTTCCTTTGCTGTACTTCCTATTGTATTTTAACCTTGCCACTAAGCCCTTAGTGATTATTCATTCAGAAAAGTAGATTAGCTTCAATAAGGTCAGTATAAAAATTCAAGGTGACTACTGGAAACTTGCTACTAATTAGGTTAAAAGAGAAACACTAATCTGTTAATAGCAGTACACATAATAGATATAACATCACAACTTTTAGGTAACTCCCACTAACATTCAGAAAAAAAGTAAATGTCCTTAGAATAGACCTTCCAATAATAAGGGTAGTCAATCTATAAACTAGAAAGATGAGACTAACAAATACTCAACCCATATATTGGATTCTAAAACCATTTAATAAAAACTAAACATTTGTTGACTAACAATATGATAGATATGAAATGTTCAACATTAAGCCTGACACATAAAGCACACTTGGTAAATGTTAATTCTACTATTAGTTATAAAAAACACAGTGACCAACAGTCCTCAGTATACAGTAGGTTTTCAAAATTACTTTTAATTCATATTTGCATTCAAAGGTTAAGAATTCTAAATCATTATAGACTTGCTAGCTCCTTTCCAACTCATTAGGATTTTAAAATTTAAATTAAACCTCATTCAGCCTTGGCTGTATACTTGGGGAAGACCAGGTTTTCCAAATGGCGAGTAACAAAACAGAGATCATGTAAGGGGAAACATATTACACCTTCATAACATTATTCATACATCTCAAGTTAAAGACCATCACGTTATTATGACATTTTAGGCAAATCAAGATTTGGGATAAGATGAACAAAATGTACAGTCACATGCTACCTAATATTTCAGATGGACCACAAATATGATGGTGGTCTCTATATATAGCCAAGGTCAGACCACCTACACCTGTGTAAGCACACTCCCTATATCATTGTTATAACAATAAAATGGCATTAAGGAGCCATTTCTCAGAATGTATTGCTGTCGTTAAGCAACATTGTGATTATATACATATATATGTGATTATATAAAGCTTGCATCTCCTCTGTGTCTCAGATTTCTCACCTTGAAAATAGGGATAATCACAGATCATATCAAGTTACTGTGAGGTGTAAAGGAGATAATCTATGAAAGTGTTTAGAATACTCCCTGGATTTAATGAACAAGTAGATTTAAATTTCTCATTCAAAATCTCAGTCTGTCAACCAAACTGGTCAACTAAATCAAGGAAGCATCAGTAAGACGTATTCCAAGTTGCTTTTCTACCCAGTGATCACTAGATTATAATCCTGCTCACAACATTTTAAAGTTGAAAGGGGCCTTATAAAGTACCTAATTCAAATTCTTATCTCTCCATTCTCCATATGACAGTGAGAAACCACTATCCAGAGAAGTTAAATGATTTCCTAAAATTCAGACATGTTAGTGACAAATGCCCTGGAAAAGAAAGCCTTGACTCTCGCTCAATGCTTAACAGAAATGCAGCGGGATATAAAGAACAGGTGACTGAGCTGCGAGTATAGAAAAGTGGGTGTATATATTTTAAGGTGTGTTTAAAGTATCCAATAAATAAATGTGAGAAAATGGTTAAGAAGCTCAGATGATAACATATGTGAAAACATGCTGAAAATCAAAACTGCCAGGCATATACAGATTGCTGGCATTCCAGAGAAAAAATTTATTCAAATCAGTACCAACTGAATTTATCAAATTAAACATAAATTGCAAACAGTGGAATTGCATCATGTTTGAACATATATTCATGTTTTATTTATATTCATGCCTTACTTCTTTTTCTCCTCTCTCGTTCATAATCTTCATCTTCATCAGAATCTGGATCTGGTCGCCTTGAAAACCCGCTAGCTTCATGTCTGTCCTTACGTCTCCTGTAATAATAAAAAAAGTAACTATTCATGCCAAACCAAATTAGAGACCTAATACTATGGATGTCACCTTGACTTTCTCTTGGCTAAGAAATATCTAAATTTGTTTCCCTTTGGACTAAACTGATTATTTGGGGGAAGAGGATATAAACAACTGTTAAAAGTCTAACATAACAAAGTATGAGAAGTGAGAAAATCAGAAGATAAAATGAGCAAATTTAATAGGTACACAAGTATAAGCAGCAAAGAAAAAGTTCTCCTAATATTTATCTTATCAACTTTAAAACATATCAACATAGTAATTCTGATTCTTTAGGACATGCTTTCATTTCATGAAATGATTGGGTTAACAAGAACAGTAAATTATTTTATATAACTATTAAATACTTAAAAATATTCAAATAATGTTTGTTGGGTTATACTTCTGGAAAACAAAACATGCACATAAATTTTCACAAATCCACCTGGCTCAAAAACAGGCATGAGTAACATTTTAAGTGTTTAAATAATTATAAGAAAAAACCAAACTACCAGTATTATTTAATACACAGGTACTGAAAGTAACTTTTCTAACACTTTATCCAAAATATAAACTTCAGGCTTTCTGCAATCACACACAAAATTTTCTCTAGTTTATGGCCATACTGGAACTATAACTAATTACAACTTAAAAAACAACTTGCATCCTTCTGATAATTGTTCAGATCAACCATGACAACTAACTTCAGTCGTAGATATCACAACAACTGATTTATTAATATCCTAATAAGTGTATTTAACATAACATAGCCCCAAGTCCAAATGAAGACATACTTTTCTCTCTCTTCTATTTCTTTTTGTCTTTCCAGCTCCCGCTGTCTCTGTCGTTCCTCTCTTTGGCGCTTCACTACTTTCTCATAATCATTAGGAAACATAGGATCATATTCATCAGCTAAGGGAATCAAAACTTCTCCTGCAGAAAATCCACTGGGAACAGGATCCTGGGGAAGGTTAAAAAGGCAAATATCATCCTCATGTCTTACAATTCTATTCACAAAATTAAGGGGTCTTGAAGATGCTATTCCTCTGCCCCTTCCTCTCCTGTTTTATAGATGAGGCTACAAATACCTAAGAAGGTTTAGTGGTTACGATGACTAAATACTTATCTAGGCCGTAGCAGTAGCATTAGTTCAACATTAATTAATTGCATAATACTTCATGATACTTTCCTGGATTTTCAGCAATATATTTGATTATAATAAGCACTAGCTACTTAAAAATCACATAAGAAAACAAAAACAGGTCATGAATAATACAATCATTCTTGTTGTCATTTAATGGAGTAACTTTAGATTCTGAACACACAGAAATACACCACTATATGAAGACTCAAAAAGAAAGAAGGAAACCTCTTGGGCTTGTAGAAACCCTCTTGTAAACACAGCCTTTTCCCAGGAGGCTGCATTTCAAGTCCTTAAGTATGGCAAAGTTGGATGGTAGCACCCTTCACATCATCAATTTTGACAGGAGAGATAGCCTTAACAAAGAAATTAGAAAAACAAAAAGCAGACAGAGCACAAACTCCTGGAAGGTATGATATTAGAAATGGGGCTAGCAAATTAGGTTGGTTGTCCACCTATAATGGTTCTGATAAGCCCTGATCCACTGCATGATCTAACTTTCCTAAATTGTCACATTTTGTTTTCTTAGTTGAGAGATAATAAGTCTATGTTCTTAGTTCCTGTACCAGAGCTACCAAAACCCTAGGAGCACTAGGAGCATCTCTGTTCTAATATTTATCTTTGACCCTGTCCCTGATAGAAGGCTTCCTAAAACTCTTGTGATTTCCTAAATAATAAGAGCACTAAGAGTATCTTTTGTTCTCTTGAGATGACTCTGGGTGGGTTCCTAGATGGATCTTGGATAGGGGCTGGTCACCAGGAAAATCAAGTGATGAGTAGGAGCTTGAATTTTCAGCCCTTACTTATCACCAATTCTCTAGAGAAGGGAAAGGGCTAGAAATAAGAGCTAACATTAGACCAAGTTTATGTGAGGGAGTCTCCTTAAAAATCGCAATAGCAAGGGGTTCTGGCGTGCTCCAAGTTGGCAAATACATCTGTGAACTGGGAGAGTGACACATCCCAAACCTACAGGGATAGCAACTCTTGCACTGGGAATCCGCTCAGACCTAGTCCTATAGCCAAACATGCACATATGTGCTGCTGCTTAAACCAGTGTGATAATACTATTTGAGTGCCATCTGCAAAAGCACAACCATAATGACTGTGTAATTTTAACACTAGGTCAATTTAAACAATTTAAATTCATTTGTCTCTCATTATGTATAGTTTTAACTATGATTTTTAGTCATTTCCTTCCCAGGTCTTCCTTTTTCTTACTTATTCAGAGTTACCACATCCTATTTATGTCTAAGTACATGTAAAATCACTGGGACCATAAAAGTTAAAGGTTAGAGTTTTATTTAAATTCCCTTTAAATTTCAGTCCAAACTAAAACAGTTAGTGCTAACATACTTTATGACAGCAAAAATTAGAAACCACTCATATATGCAACATTAAGTGAATTAAATAAATGACAGTATAATCATACAAGGGAACACTAAGAAATCAGAAGATTCTATATTTTGTGCACAGTTGGACAGGCACAAATATATTAAATGAGAAAAACAGGTTAGTGAATAGAGGATAGAAGTGACACAGAATGGAAAGATATTACAAAATATAAAGTTTGTAATGTCTGAAGGGTAGAAAAGGACATACATGGCTTAGGTCCAGTTTCTGATTTTCCTATAAGAACTACTTTATCTTTTTTTTTTTTTAATTTTTAAAGAAATTTATTTATTTATGCATACAAGAGCTGGGGCACAGGCCAGAGTCGTGGGAGGTGAGAGGATTCACCAGAGACAGAGTGGGGAGCAGAACAGGCAGATCGACTGAAATACACTGCTGAGGGAAGCAGCGGGCGAGGCAGGAGAGGTCTGCTGTGCCATGTGGGTCACCCCCCTGACTGGAGATGGAACTCGTGCTGCTGTGCCACAGAAGCTTCACAGTGCGGTGCTGAACCCGCTGCACCACCTGGGAGGCCCCTCTATATGAACTACTTTGAATGTTTTAAACTTGATAAAACAAAAGTGAAAATTAAGTTGAAGATGGTATGTCTCGACTGCAAAGGCCACCGAGGAAAGTATGTGTTCAAAGTGACAGACAGTTCACAAAGAAAGCAGAACAGCCTACGGAGGACTGGGTGGGCTCACCTTGAGGCCCGCTGCTACATGTGGCGGGGTGTCCACAATCTGCCGGTCATCTGAAGAGCCACCTCTCTTTAGGTCGATTACTGGGGCAAGAACTGTACTTTGTTTTGTCCTCTGGCTCTAAAATTATTAGAAAACAAGAAAAGCAGACAAGGTTTCAGATTAAAATTTATACTATCTGCAACAATGGTGTCTGCTTGGTGGATACTGTGACACTCTTCAGTTTATGAGAAAATTGTAACTTTGAACAGCCTTTTGTTCCTATCATTACCATAACAAATACTAGTCTTTTTTAGCTTAAAAAAAAAAGGGCAACAACACAGATTTCCCTCATTTTTAAATAAAAGGTTTACAATAAACTTGTAGATTTTTCAATTTTTTTTCATGTGAAATAACTAAGAGTCTTTCCTTGACCACAGAGGTAAACTGTGGTATGTACTTTCACTTGCACGGCTGTTTCACAAGGAGTAGGTATGTTTTTATATCCTGGGCAAAGGCCTACAGATTAAGGATTTTTCCTTCTATGAAGACATAAAGTTCACCTATTCCTTTAATTATGACCCTATAGAAAACAACTTTTAGAAGAGAACAATGATCTTATACCATCAAACATTGTGAACATTTTACTGTGTTGCTTTACCCATCACCTATATTTTTTTGAACCATTTGAAAGCTGGAAATGCACAGCGCTCTATCCTTTATCTCATAAAACTTCAGATGTCCTCTTATATAACCACATTACCACACCTAATAAAATCAATAGTTCCCCTGTATCATTTCTTACCCAATTCATATTCATATTTTCCAAGTTGACCCCAAAAGTGTCATTTGATTAGGTGTTTAGTGAGGTTTTTTTTTTTTTTNTGGGGGGGGGGGGGGGGGGAGGAGCCAGGAGCCTACAAAAGTTCCTGCAATGACTTTGGTTTTTAAACCTTTTGATTTATAACAGTCACCTTTCCCAACCACCATCGTTATCATCTCTGTTTTTCCTCTGACACTGATAAAATATAGCATATTCTTGATCTGTCTGATAACTTCTTGGTGGTCTAGTTTCACTTACTTCTCCATACCCTATAATTCCTGTAAACTAAATTAAAGGCTAGATTAGATTAGGGTGATGCTTTTTGGCAAAAGTGAGGTAGTCTGCTTATCCTGCATTTTTCAGCAGGCACCTAAGTCAAGCTGCCTATTTAATAATGCTAAACTGGATCACATGGGTATGGTGGTGACCATTAAATCTTCTGTTGTACAGGCTTAATTTCTCCCTCTTGGAATTTATAGTCTTATAAATTTTCATTGTTACCACTACAAAAAGTTCAGAATTAGCCATCACCTCAATTAAATTTGAGTTAATAAATTTAAACAAATAATAGTCACCAAATATACAACTCATATCGCTAGTATTAAGGTTTACAAAGCAATAGCAAAGGAGAAATTACCAAAATAGTATTTTTTATTACTTTTTAAATTCAATAATCATTGTAAAAACAGAGATAAAAATGAAACCTTAACTGTTTCTTCAGTTATGGGCAAACTTTTCTCTATCAAATACTTTTACAGATTTGGTTAGGTCAACTTATTATTCTGAGTAATTAATTAAACAACCTAAAGGTATCTATATATTTTCACTTCCCTTAGAAATCAAAATATCACAGGTCCTTGAATAATAATGTTTCTCTTAAATCACTTCATTACGTTGCACAAACATCACCAGCCTACATTCTCAAAATGATGTTATTTAAGTGCCTACTTTTGTGATATCATCTTGTTTAAAGTCACATTCCAAGAACCCATTGACAATGTTAACTGAAGATTTAATGCACTAATCCTACATTGCAATCTACAAACATGTTAACAGAAATAATATCAAATAAGTAAAACAAAGCTAAGAATAAATTAGACTGAAGCAGATATATGGAAGATGTCTGTCTAGATTTTAGTTAAACCCAGAATTCCTTGCTCAAGAGCATCTAAGTCATACTTTCCATATGAATAAAATAACTGTAGAGAAAATCAGTATGAGATCTATAAATATTTGACTTTTTAATATATTTATCTTTGGAAGAATCTACTTTCCTAATTGTATTTTGTATAAACTGCTTATAACCCACCATTATAAATTTACCATGTGCACTGGTAAAACAGTAAATAGGATCACAATGGGCAGAAAGAAACAAATACTTAAGGGTTAAAAAACTGGCTCCTAGTAATCCATGAAGATGATTTTTAAACTGCTAAAAAGGAAGTATCCCTTAAAATTTAAAATATTTTTAAAATTTAATATTTTCTAAAATATATTTTGACTTCTGATTTTCTATTTTTTTAATAAAATTTTCTCCATTTATGCATACAAGAACTGGGGTACAGGCCAGAGGTGGGGGTGAGAGGATTCACCAGAGACAGAGTGGGAAACAGAACTGGCAGACCGACTGAAATACACTGTGGAGGGGAGCAACGGGCGAGGGAGGAAGGGTCTGCAGCACCATATGGATCCCCTCTATGGCTGGGGATCAAACTCATGCTGCAGTGACTGTGGATGCTTCATAATGCGGTGCCCAACCCCCTGTGCCACCAGGGAGGACCCTGATTTTCTATTTTTATTATCTTCCACTGAACTACACTGTCTACTAATTGAGTTAAGAATGAGAATTGTTCCTCAGAGCCAGTCATTTTACAAGAAGAGATTAGGCAATTAAGAGTAAATGTATGAAGATACTATTGGTAGATTATAAAACCTAACTTATGCACCTTATATGCAAAGCAAAAGTTACATGAAACTCACAGAGATTAAAATAATCCAATTTTAAAATGCAAAATTAAAAGGAAGAAGACTTGTTTTGTTAATCTGTCATGGGGGATGAATGTTTGTTTAAAAGAAAAAATTCTCTTTAAAAAGAAATACTGTCATCCAAGAATTTAAATCTGTTATTAAGAATTACTGAATTTTTGAATCTCCACTCTCAAGAACTATAAAACTTACGGGCAATTTGTTTTATGTACATCCCTACCTCCCTGAAACCAGCCTGGATTATTTTAAAGTAAATCCTACAAATAAAATTATTTTATCCGTGTATGTATTTCTGTACCTATCTCTGTAGCAGTTTTTCTACAACCCCAAAAGAACCTCTTAATACATTTTTCCCACTCATGAAAACTTTAATTCTATAGATACACCATGTATCCATTTATGTGGTTTACACACACACACACACCTGTGACGTTTACATAAAGAGCATGGTTTTTTCAGATGCCCCCCCAAGAACCAATATTTGCCCCATTTAGAGATATGCAGCCTTCATTGGGGCTGCACTCTAATAAAACATAAGGGCCCTTAGAACAACCAAACCATAATACCACCTTATCCCTAAAAATATTTGACAGTAACATTTTACTATCAAATAATAACAACTACTTCTTAATATCTTACATGTGGCTATAACAAATGTTGCTAATAATTCCACATGTATACAACAGGAACAAAAACAATTATTTTCATATACCTAACACCTTCACAACCAACGTGAGCCCTCAAAGCACACATATCATCATAGCTTGGCAATTACTGGCGGTTATGATCCTCAAAGTGCTGCTCCCAAATTATCTGCAATAAACCAGCAGGAATACTCTCTAAAATGCCCAGAAGCAGAACTTAACAGAACATCATAAATATGGCTATAGAAGCAGCATTTAAACCAAGTTCTCAGTCAATCTTAGATATAATGAAGTTTGAAAAGCAGTATACAGCTGTAAGTTGAGAATACAGCTTTTCTTCATTCCAATGTCCAGAATCGTTTTAGGTACAGGAATGAATGGAAGCAAAACAACCGTAAAGTTTTCTTTTTTTCTACCTAGAGCACCTTCTGCTACACAGCTGACCCTTACTTAACGATACTATTGATAATATGCGCTAAAATAGATGTGACTATATAGTGACTATATTTTAACATGAGTCCAGTAATACACTGATACTGTGTAATTCTAAGACAGCATAACTGGAACATTTCAGGCCATAACTAAGCTAATATAAAACTGTGCTTTATACAACATAACTACTACAATACTTAGGGAGTTTCATTTTTATTGACATTAAAAACATTAAATTAGTAATAAGTAACTTGAATTGAAAAAGGTATAATAAACACTTTAGGACCCATGATCATAATATAGCACAGTATTTTTACACAATTCAAGAATAATCACTTGTATGAAATGATAATGACTAAAAACCAAAATATTCTTATCTTTTTCTTTTTTTTAAAAAAAAGGCTTCACCTATGTCCCATGTGAGAAAAGACTGCCAAACCAATAAATATGCCATGATTAGTTCAAAGGCTAAGTTATTCAAATGCCCACCCCAACTGGTTCTAGTTGAACATAATTGTAGAGTATTAAATTGTAGAGTGATTTATATTTTAAAATGTAAAGTGAATATTAAATTGTGAAGTGATTTATATTTTAAAAAGGCCTCTTCATAAAGTGATTTGATTGTATGGTAGGCCAATGGTAAAGCAGTGGTCTACTATAAATGCTTAACCCACACCAAATTATTCTTAATGAGGGAACTGCTCTGTAGAATCCTGCTTTCATAGTCTTGGCTTACCTTTGCCTGAGTGAGAGCTGCCTTCTTCACCTGGAGCTGAGATTGCAGAAGTTTGAAGTTTTTGGACCAGCCCTCTGTTTTTGAGTCACTGGTCTCCACTCCCAGGTCATCATACAGGGACATCTTCTTTTCAGTTTAATGCTAAAAGGAAAAGGGGGTGGGATTTAAAGAATGCAAAATAAAGATGATACTCTTTTCCTGTTAAAATAACTCAACATAATGTATAGGGTATTTGAAGCACTCATGTCATCATGAAACTTCCAGCAATAGATACCAAGATACCTGATGTCACCATTCAATGCCTTGTCTAGTACATGAAGTTAAATCCATGTATTATTTTAAAAATAAACCTCTACAATTAATTTTCCTATCTTCAAGATCTACAAGAAGTTAAGTGATTTGTGACACTGTGCTATAGCACATATGAGATAAGATGGACATTCTAGATCCAAAGAATTATTACTTATATCCAATTAAAAATATAATTTGAATAGCAAAAAGGAAGTCTTACTAAAGCATGAATTATCAGGTTGATTTAGTACAATTAGCAACACTCTTACAAAGAAAAAGTTTAAATTTCTCCCTAGGGGAAAAAAAACAAATGATGTCACAGATATTGTATTTTCTTCAATTATGATTGCTGAAGGGTAGGAAAGAGGGGCTACATCTTAAATACGGTGGGTTTCTCTTATCCCACTAAACAGAAGTTTGTAATGTTAATTGACATTAGACACAGATAATCAACAATATACATGTGGATATTCAATATATAATACCTCTAAGGAATAGAAGACAAGAAAAAACAATACTTGCTAAAACTTACTATGTCTCATCAGGCCAGGTTAGGTATTAAATGCAGTATCTGCCATAACTACCATTAAAGCCTAGCACTGTTTACAGATAGGAAAACTGGACTTCAGGTGATGAATCTGCCCAATGTCTCAGTGGGAAGGCCCATTTCAAACTATATTAGGCTAGCTTCACAGCCCATTTAACAATCCTTCCTGTCACTTTTAAAGAAACCCAAAATGTTCTGAGACCCACCAACTTGGCCCACTTCTCAAAAAAAAAAAAAAAAAAAAGAAAGAAATCAATCTTGTTCTCACAGGCCCAAATAGGAAAAAAAATTTGACTAAAATCCCCAAATTGCAAATAAATGCCTAGCACACTTAGCTTCCAACTTAACAGAGGCATTTCAAGTCTGTCCCAGGCCCAGACAGCATTATTGCCAAAATCCTGTCTAGCCTGAGATGTGTCTCAGGAAGATAAGGTAACATAGGGCAAGAAGGAAAATATTTAAGCCTCCTATTTCCCTCCCACTCAATTAGAGCTGACTCAAAGATGCTTATTTTTCCCCTCCTGACCAGTATTCTAAGACCCTGCTACTCCAACATCTTGGCTAAACTTGGGTGAGGTGACGGCGTAGGTACCAATTTTCTTCATAGAGTATAGCTGTCCTGATTTTGAGCAGAGTATTTCTCTGGAAGTCTACACCCCACTGAACTTAGGTTGTTTTTCATAGTTTCTCCCATTCCTTAACATTTGACCCAAAGTTTTCAGCTTTGGTTTCTGATCGAAAGAACCCCAAGGAGTACACAGAAGCAGGGTGAATAAAGCAGAGTCAGGGGTACTA
Organism: Galemys pyrenaicus; assembly: GCA_019455555.1. Taxonomy (NCBI): domain Eukaryota; kingdom Metazoa; phylum Chordata; class Mammalia; order Eulipotyphla; family Talpidae; genus Galemys; species Galemys pyrenaicus. Next base: position 11,143,039 of record JAGFMF010011694.1, read on the forward strand.
CTGGTGGCTGAGTGCTAATAAATCACCTGAACACTGAAGAATGTCTTATGTTGTCCTGTTCTTTATGGCTTCTGTGAAAATTCATCTTCTCAGTTGACAGCTACACAGACAAAGAGATTCCTAGAGAGCACTGTACATGCAATGGAAACAGCAACTCCCTTGTGCCAAAGTGAATACTTTATTCAGGAACTTGGCACTGCCCTGTCACATTAAGCTTCAATCACTAAGGGTTAGTCAAGAAAAAGTAGTGAACTCCATTTCTTAACTAAATATGGCTGAAATACAACCATGTCTTCGAGTTTTATAGAGAATTCCCCTGGAGTCCACTTCAGAACCTATTTTAACTCACTCTGTTTTAAACTCTATGAAAACCTAGAACTAGTTTGTTGAGTTCACTGCACTATCCCCAGACAAGGTGTGTGTGTGACCCAGAGCTGAATGGGAAAGTCAGGCTTTACGCACAGTTAATATTCTACTTGTAAACTCTTCCAGTCATCTTTACAGAAATTTCTGGCTAAAAATTATTTTTGCCAGAAGGAAGAGCACTTCCCAAATAGTTTCAGGGACACAACCTTCCAGTCTGCCCAGTATTTATAATGTGTCATTCTTACCTAGTTACATACCCCCAAATATTAAATTTAATCTGAAAAACTCAAAACAGCAACAGCAAAAATGTGACACTATATCCCCAAATTAGTATTGTGGTTCTCAAAGTAATTACATCACAAATGACCAAGCCCTTCATCTAATCTAATGTAATCTTCATTTAATTAGTCACCAAATCAAAGCCCAGAAAACTGTGGATCCATTTGATCTTTTTCTTGTAAAGTTAAGGGAAGACTAATATGTTTGTGGAAAACACACACATAAATTATCAAAATCTGTTTGCAACTCAAACAAAACTCCACTTTACCTCTCCAAATATTTCTTTATAAAAAAACTTGAGTACTTTTTTTCTCAAAGTCAAAGAAATTTACAAATACATCAGCCAACAGGATAACAAAATACCCATTAAATTATGAAGGGGAAAATAAGAGAGTTTATTCACTTTTCCATTTCTACCTTCTGGAATAGAATAGTCATTTAATAAACATTTGTTAAAAGATTGACAGTGAAGTCTGTGCACTCACTGCACATGAATGAGCAATAAAACTAAGCAGTGTTCAAGTCTCTACTATAATGTTAAAGAGCAAGTAAAAGGTTCTGAAGATGGGTGCTGATGATGTCTGCACAATGTAAATGTGCTACATACATTTTAAAAAGGATAACACGGCAAATTTTCTTACGCATCAAAAAATAAGTGAAAAGAAGGGGAAAAGTAGTGTGGGTGGGTGGCAGAATGAGGCTACTGTTAGATTAACACGACTACATCTCCCTACCTGGAAGAGTAAACTGACAGAACTATTTTCCCCAAGCATACTTTGAGTGCTCTAATAAAAGTTCTACCACCTGAGAATCCAATACTTAACAAAGATTTCACCACTGAATTAGTAAGGTACTAGAAAATTATACTACTTCAGATTCAATTTCATTTCTAAACTGACAATGATTTGTTCACCACTGCATTTGATTTACTTTGCTCTGCAAGCTTCAGAAAGCATAATGGGCAAAATCTTAAGTTTGTTAAAGTTCCTTGGTTTGTTCTCAAACCCTCAAAAACAACTTTAAATATTAGACACTGGGGCCTCCCTGGTGGTGCAAGGGACTGGGCTGCAGCACTATGAGGTTGTCCTCAGTCACTGCAGCTCCAGTTCGATCCCTGGCCAGGAAGTGACCACATGGCGCAGCAGATCTCTCCTGTCTCCCCTGCTGCTCCCCTTAGCAGTGTGTTTCAGTCTCTCCGCCTGTTCTGTATCTCACCGTGTCTGGTGAGTCCTGTCACCTCCCCACCCCCACACACATACGCCTAGCCTGTACCCCAGCTCTTGCATGCATAGATGAATAAATCTTTAAAAAAAAAAAATTAGACACTGATATCATCTAACCAGTATCATCTGCTAATTTTTTGACAACACACAGTTTTAAAAATCCATTCTGAACATCACAATTAAGTTAAAGAGCTGTTGTTTTTCTCATTTTTACTGAACTTCAAATTCACAAAACTGCATACAACATAATTGTCATCTATCCATATAAAGTATGATGTGCTTTTTAAAATAATTATTATAAAATGAGAAGTACCAGTGCATTCACCACCCAAAACATGAGACAGGATCTGGGACAAGGAACCATCCTCTCCCACCAATTCAAGTGACCGCCCCTGTTTCACAGGGAGCAGCAACCTTAATCTCATTCTTATTCCTTCTTTCCTCTCTTTGTATAATTTTATTTACAAAGCATTATCACATCTGCTCCTTAAAAGGCATGCAGGTTTTAATTTTAGTGGTATTAAGCATTTATTAATATGCCACAATGTATTTATTCATTCTCCCCAGTACAACTACTGAAATGCTACAAGTGTATTGACAAGACTCTGCCATGACACTCCTTAACCTAATTAATGTTAGATGTTACTGAGATGACATAATATTTATTTCATGAAGCCTGATGGCAGAAAATAAAAACTAATACTTTCTAACATTTGGATAAGTCATAAAAAGCCGGGATCAAAACAAAAACAACTGATTTTTGCGACTTCTTTAACTATTTACTATAATTTCTTTTTAATGTTACTATCATCCTGTGACCAACACATCTTTCATACTCACCAAACTTTTTCTTAAGGAGAAACACAATAACTGTGGTTCTGCCAAAAGGAAGGTGGCTTCTCAAGATTCCACCTAAGCAAAGAAAGTAGTTTTTTTTAAAAACATGTGCAACTGGCAGAAAAAGAACATGGAAGCAGTCTCCCAGAAGCATGCCACCTACTCATCTTTCAAGTGCATCTTTGAAGATTCTGGTAACTACTACTCCCACATAAAACTAGATAGCCTCAATTCGCTTTCCTGAAATACTTGGATCTGAGCAACTTTTACATTTATGTTGCATACTAGATTGGCACATCTCTCTCTTACTCTATCATAAGCCCCTTAAAGACAAGAGTAGTTCTGTTGTCTTCATCTTTGTATCTCTAGCTGATCACCAGGCTTCGAACAAGGCTTTATATTTTGTAAATAAATCAGTAAATGATGGAAAATATTAACACACCTACTTAGACTAATGATGAAACAATAAGACCTGAAAATCTGTTTTTTAAGTACATAACTTACTGTAAGTAGGATTTAATATGTAAGTATGATTAAGTTTTAAATTGTATACGATAATTAATTTGAGAAAAACATGACCACCATCTAACTAACTGAGTTGACCAAAATACTGAGTGAAGGTCTGAGTTAACAGGATGGGTAAGAAAAGACCTTTAAGAAATTACTAAATAGATTTCATGTATAATAAAGCACAAATGAAGACTAAACACACCAAGTGTAAAAAAACAGAAGTAGGGAATTACAAGGGACAGTGCATTTTGATGGCCACAAAAAATATAAATAAAAGGCATCAACTTTTATTTAAAAGAATTAAGTAAAAATTTTCCCTAGAAGCCTCTACCTCTGATACCTTGTGACAGGTTAGTATTTCCATCCATGCTCACAGACTCTGCTATTACTAAAATACCACAGGTTGGACAGTGCACTGCAAATCGAGTCCCTAAGAGTCTCCAGTAGTTTAAGTGTGGACAGAACAGTCTTCACTATTTACCACTATGAGAAGACTTGCAGGGTTACTGGCCTGGAGCATCTATTCCTTGAAAGTTATTTAAAACAAGTCAGGTAAGTAAAAATCCATTTTAAATAAAATTACATTTGGGAATGCATAACAAATCTCTCCCGTTATTTTTTACCTGAATCTTACTTTAGCGAGAATATTCTTCCCATCCATTCCTGGCTCTAACACTAAATACCTTCAAGGGTTCTCCTTCCCCGCCCTTTCAGAGAACATACGAAATATGACCAGACCATGGCTCCAAACTCTGCTTCATCTACAGTTTCCAGAATGTACGACGATGCTTCACCTCTGCTACTTTTGTCCACACCGTTCCTCTGCAGAGAACCTTTTTCCCACTTGGTTGATCAACACCTCCAAGACTCACTTAGAAGCATCACCTCTCTTGGAAGTCTTTCCAGACACTCCCCTCCCTTCCCATCCTCTTGGGTCAACTCAGATTCAGGTTTTTATGCTTGTTTCCCTAGAGACCAAACCCCTTGAGAGTAGGAACAGAATCTTATTTCTCCTGCATCCGCTGTTCATAACATATGGTCTGGACAACAGACAAAAGAAACGTTTGGTGTTCGGACACCAGAGCTAAACCAGTGCTTTAAAAGGACAAGGGCCAAAGGCAGGCCGTCCTTCACCTATGCAGATAAATCCCAATTTTCGAGAAATGTCAACACCTGCAGTCCTGGCTCTGCGGCTTCTCTCTACTCACAGGCGAGGGGTGCGAGTGGGCTAGGCCACAGGTGACGCAGGTCTGGAGATCCGACTCTCGAGACCGATCAACTTTTTCAAACCAAGGCCATCGAGGGAAGGAAAAAACATTCTCGGAAGCAAGAGACGGAGCACACGGGGAAAGGGGGAACAGGGAGGAGAGGAAGGCTCGGAGTATCTGATGATCCTAAGCAAATAAAGGAAACGCTAAGGTTCCGGCGAGTCTCCCGGTCGGGGGCCGCCGGGAGGAGAGGGCACCGGCGACCTGGGGGGGGGTCAGTCCTGGACCTCCTGCCCCTCGCGACGCGGCCTAGAGCCGCGGCCTCGCGTCTAGAGCCGCCTCCGGGAGCGCTTCGCCCCGTTTCCCCGCCAGGCCGACCGCTCCCGCCGCCACTTACCCGGCCCGCCCGGCCGACTCTCCCCATGGGCCGCGGCGGCGCTCCCGGGCCGCGGCGCCGCGGAGACTGCGGGCTGGGCGCGCTCGGCGTACCCGCGAGGGCCAGACCCGCAGCCGGCGCCAACCCTTACGCTGAGGCCACAGGGCGCGCGCCGGCGCAGGGTCAGACGCGTGTGCGGCCGAGAGAGCGGGGAGCCCAAGCCCGCTCTGTGGGCTTATAGCTGCAGCGCCCTCTACCTATAGGAGGACCGCCCTGCAGCGTCCCTCCACTGCCGTCTTCCTCTTCCACCAAAAGGTGTCGCAGCGGTTCAAGTTCGTGAAATTTCTACATGGTTGGAGAATGTGGTGAGAAGGAGTACTGGTCAAAGGATACCTTTTTGGGAGCCAACTCCTTCCTGGTAGGAAAGATAGGGAGAATCCCTCCTAATCCTTCGTTCTCATTCATTCAATACCATTCATCTATGTGCAAAGAACTGAAAATAAATCACCATGGACAGGATGAATGGGGACGCAGTGCTGGAGACCGCAAGCTCTGGATCAAGTGCACAACTAGGGAAACAATAGACACAGAGATTAGGGCTACAGAAAACAAAAAAATGTTATAAAGTATAACAATTTAAAATGATGTAAACAAAAGTTTGGAGGAAAGACAAATGGACTTTCTGTAAATATGATTTCTCATATATAATTGGGCATAAACCATTACAAACTAATAAATAGAAATTTAAATGTATATCTTAGTACGAAAGAAATATTAATCACTAAAATCAAATGATTATTAAAGGGGAAAAGGAGACACAGGAAGGAGTCAAGAATCCATCTGAAAAAACCGATGATTAAAGACATCATGTACTATTATAATGATTACCATAACTGAGAATAAAAATACAAACTTTTCATATCATCAACACAGACACAACTACATAAAAATAAAAATACATAGTAAAATATTTGAAAAAGTTACAAAACAAAAAGCATTACAAGACAATATGAAAGAGCAAAGATCATATGTCTCACATGAATAAATATAAATGAGTTCAACTGACCTATATTTAAAAAAAAAGAACAGGTCCTAAATAGAGTCCTCCTTACCAGGCCCCTACCAAAACTTAATACTTAATTTCACTGCAGTTTCAAACTCTGCCAACAGTATATGGTAAACCAATCAATCTGGAGTTTCCCGAGGAACACCAGAGATGTAATCTACATAGTAAGACTCCACTGCTTTCCCCCAAAGAAAGGTTGCTTTACTTGAAATAATCTCTTGCTAAATACATTCTCTTTCTGTCTATAAATGCCATTTTGTATAATTCCTTGTGGTAACTAGAAAGAATGTTGATCAATTCATGAATCATATAATAAAGCCAATTAGTTCTCTAAATTTATTTTGTCTTTTTAATACCTATGTAAAAATAATTATCAGAGGAGAGAAAAATCATTTTAAAACTGTATGTTGTATATGAGAAAATGCTAAAACATTATTCTGAAAGTTTTTAAATATAGGAATAGAAACTATAAACAACTTCAGAAAGTGACTCCTGATTGACCTTCACTTTCCATTCATAGGAATGTAATCATCACTCATTCATTGCCGTCTTCTGAACTTCCTTGTATACAGTGTCGTTTTTAAGAAGGTTATATATATATATATATATATATATACACACACATGGATATCACTTCCCTTCAACAAAAGTATAAGCCTTTACATTTCACACAGATGGTTGAAGTGAGGAAGAAATATATGGAACAAGTAATACAAAATAGGAAAAACTAAATCATGATAATAGGTTTTTGATATATTTTTGATATGTATTGTATGAATATATTATTTTGCAGGAGTTTTAATTCTCATCTGTGGTGTTTTTCCCTTTTTTTGTTATAAATGTTGAGTCAGTTTAAATTTTCTTTGCTCAAAAGAATGGACTGCAAGAAAAACAATCTAAAGAAATGTGGCTAAAGACAGAAGGGAAAGCCAAGCTGAGATAATGAAATTGCTGTAACAACTCATCAAATGGAGAATCAAGTTGTTGATAATGCCATATATTCTAATTTTATTCTTTCAGCCATATTCTTTTTATATTTTAAATTAGCCTATTCTTTGTTGGGTGCCTACTTGGCCCACACTCACTAGCCTTGAGAACTCTTCCCTCCTGCCTCCCCCCTGAAACATAGACACATAGAAAGAGAGAGAGAGAGAGAGAGAGAGAGAGAGAGAGAGAGAGAGAGAGAGAGAAGAGTGGGTTCCCATAGTGACAATGATTCTGTGTAACTGTGGCCTCCTGGCACCGTTGACTAGACCAGGTGACACTTACCTCTGGGAAATTCAACTCATCACTTCTGGCCAGCCAGATGTACTCTGGGGGATGTGGACTGATGGATAACAAGACTGAGAGTCACAGGTAGTCATCTAATGCTGGCTCATCACGTGGCTACAAAACCACCAAAGCTACGTTGGAAGATGACTACTTGAGGCCTACTAGTTGTACTCTAGTTGTACTCCTAGTTGTACTTGGAGTCTATGACATATACCCCCTATATCCTTCCATAAATGCTCAACCTGTTTTTCTGCCCTCTTTCTTTTTACCTGAGTGAATTTCTGTTAAAGGCGACTAAATGTTCCTTAAGATACTCTATCTTTGAGAGGGTTTATGTATAAATTCCTACTGTTTCTCTGAAAAATCATACTATTTTCCTCCCAAACACTTAATCTCAAATCTTAGTAACCACTAAAGCCATGCTTCTCAACCTGGGTTACAATGGAAAATTATCTGGAAATTTTGTGAAATTTGCTGATCCCCAAGTCACTTCCCATGCTGATTAAATCTGAAACCCTAGGTGTAGAGCCTTTAAGGTTCCCCAGGTAATTCTAAGAATCAGCCAGTGCTGCAAACCACTGATCTATAGCAATAATCTCTCATTTCCCCACAATATCTAGCCTGTAGCAAAGTTTACACTCCCCATAAGCCCTGTGTAGTGATACTTTCTACTTAAAGAAAAAATAGAAACATAGACATAGAAAATCCATTTTTTTTCCAAAACAGGTAAATTAACAAGTAATTCTTCTCTTTCAAAGATTTTTTTCACTTTCCAAAATGATACTTTTTTACTGTCTTATTAAATAATCATTCCCTGTTGGTTAAAAAGAAGTTTCAATTTATTCAGCAACCACTCAGAAAGTGAAAGGTCAAACACAGAACGGGAAAAATATTTGCAATAGATCTATCTGACAAAATGTTCGCTTACAACTTAAAGCAGTCACAACATATGAGGGATTCCTGGTAGTGAGTTTTCAAAAGAAAAACACCCAGCTTTTTAAAGTAGGTAAAAACATGCTTCTTACCACAAGCTATAATTAAAAGTTATCTGGAAATTTTACAAAACCTGCTAATGTCCCAACTGCATCTCACACTGATTGAGTCTGAAACCTCAGGTGCAGCCAAAGCTGAAAACCTCCTGACAAAGATATGAAATAGTCTATAAATACGCAACTAGATGGTCAACCATTTTATTCCATTAGGAAAATGCAAATTCAAACCACAATGGGATACCACTACATATTCAGGACACCTAAAGTTAAAAAGACAAGAGAGTAACCAGTGCTGGTGAGGTGACTGACAGTTTTATACAGTCAGCATAGATCTACCATATGACCCAGGAATTCCACTCCTCTTTATGTATGCAAGAGAATTAAGTGCGTGTTTACAAAATAATTGTCTGAGAATGTTCATGGTAGATCTATTTAGAATAGCCAAAACTAAAAATAACCCAAATGTCTATAAACAGCGGATGGATAAATAAGTCATACAATTTTAGTATATTCAGATGGAATACCATACAGCAGTAGAAAAGAGAAAAACCTAACAATAGATGGAGTGACATGACTGAATCTCAAAAATATTGTACTGTGCAGATTGCAAAAAAAAACACACCATATGATTCCAGTTACATGAAGTAAAGAAAAAAATAGTTTATGGTAATAAAAATCAGAAAAATGGCAATCGCTGGCAAAAAGGAGATAGTGATTGGAAGACGCATGAGGAAATTTTCTAGGATAGCAATATTCTGTAACTTGAATGGGATAGTGATTACAAAGGTGAATATTTGGGTTGAAATTCAACAGACTTGGTCCTCCCTGATGGTCTAGGGGTTAAGTCTTAGCACTGCTACTGTGACGGCCTAAGTTTGATGCCCAGGCAGAGAGCTAACCCACACAGGGTGCAGCAGACCTTGCCTGCCAACTATTTGTGAGCACCTGCTATGTGTCAGCTTGGAACACCCTAGATAAAAATTGGACTCAATTCAGTTGACAGAGAGAGACTATAAACCAAAAACTAGTCACATATATAAGATATGAGATGGTGGGCCTCCGTGGTGGTGCAAGGGTTAAAGTCTCAGCACTATCAAGCTATCACCAGTTACTGCACCATGAGTTTTTTTTTAATTAATACAAATTTTTTAAATTTACATATACTTGCCATCAATTTTAATCCCCATGTATTCCCCATCACCATCTCACCAGTGCACCATCACCTCAGTCCCCCTGCTCCCATCTGCCCTCAACCCTCTCCCTCCCCTCCCCACCAAGTGTCCCCAGTCTGTCCTTGTCTTCTCATTTTTGGTTTCTGTGTCTTTATTGCTGTTATTGTTATTATTATTGTTCTTATTCCTTTCTTTGATCCTTATTTGGTTCCCTTATGTTCCTCCTAAGGGAGGAACCATCTGGTATTTTTCTTTTGCCTTCTGACTTACTTCGCTGAGCATAATCCCTTCCAGATCCATCATGTTCCTATGAATGAGTCTAGTTTTTCATTTTTGATTGCTGAGTAGTACTCCATCGTGTATATGTACCACAGCTTCCCGATCCACTCATCTGTTTTGGGGCATTTAGGTTGTTTCCAGGTCTTACCTATTGTAAGGAGTGCCTGCAGCATGAGTTTTATCCCCAGCTAGGGAGGGGACCCACATGGTGCAGCAGACCTCACCTGTCTCTCCTGCTGCTCCCCTCAGCAGTGTATTTCAGTCATTCTGCCCATTCTGCTCCCCACTCTTGTCTCTGGTGAATCCTCTCACCTCTCCATACCTCTGGCCTGCACCCCAGTTCTACTCAAAAAAAAATCAATAAAATCTTTTTAAAATTTTCAACCGACATTACCTTTAATATTTATTCATTTTAGTATATATGTTATACTTCAGGAAAATGTATTTAATAAATATTCACCAAAACTTTCTTTTATGCCAGGACCTATGCTAGGCATTTAGGACTCAAAGCTAGGTGTTGAGGACACAGGAGACTCAGTCTAAAAGGGGATTTGCAACTATAGGTCATCTAGTCTAGAGGTAATTATTTATTTTCCCTTGTGTTCACAAATAGTAATTAAAAGAAAAAAGCAAAGGGGCTTACAGGTGTCAGAATGTCAGCAGTATTATTGACAAATAATTGTCATTAATTGGGTTGGATTGGAGAACATGACCTTAAATTTCTCACCAGATCTAGATGTGATTTGGTAGCCAGTCCTTGGACTCCCCAGAGTCCCTCTAGGGGAAGTTCAAGGATGTAGACCAGATCCACTTCCCCAGATTGCTGGCTCCCCATCCTGCCATTTGTGACATGATGAACCTTGAAGTTATTACGCTAAGGCAAATACGGTTTGATCTCATTTATATGTGGAAACTAAAAAAGCTGATCTCACAGAAACAGCAAAGGAAGGTTATCAAGAACCAAAGAGTAAGGGAAATGGGGAGATATTGGTCAAAGGGTACAAACTTCCAGTTACAAGATGAATAAGTTCTGGGGCTCTAGTGAACAGCATGGTGATTACAGATAATAATACCATGTGATTTACTTGAAAGTTGCTAAGTGAATAGTTTAAATGTTCTCATTATGAAAAAAGAAATCATATTATGTGACATGATGGAGGTGTTAGCAATTGCATTAGTAATTTTTCACAATATGTAAGTGCATCAAATCAACATATTATACACATTATTTATAGAATGTATATATGTCAATTATACCTCAGTATGCTGGGTGGAGGGGGTATGATTACTAGTTTCTCAAAACTGCTGCAGAGTAGCCCTAGTTCCTAAGATATCTGCCCCAGGGAACGGTAATAGAAGAAAACAAGAGTGAATCCTTAGTGCTTTTCATCTCCAGTAGGTTTAGCTCCAAGCAGTGGGAAAACAACCCAGTGGATGTCACCGGCCAATCAACTAGGTCAGGTGACCGCCACAGAGAGGAGTGAGTTGGGACTGGAAGAAAGGTAGGCTATGTGCACTAGCTGAAGGTGCTCCACATAAAAAAGATAAAGCTAGGGGAAGGTGGGATAAATGAACCCCCAAATCAGGGAAGACAGACATATAACAAATTAATGCAAAGTGTTTCATAAGTAATAAATCTACAACAGGTAAAGAAGGTAATGGTCAGCCCTACCTGGAGTGAAGATCAGAAAAACTTCAAAAAGAAGGAAGATGAAACAGTAGAGGGACTTCCCAAGAAGAGTGAAGATGAGCAAAACCATGGAGGTAGGAAATCATCTGACATACTAAGAGAACTTTGGGGGAACAGCTAGAGGGACTAGCTAGTTGCTAAGAAGAATGTATCAAGAAGTGAGGCCGGGCCTCCCTGGTGGCGCAGCGGTTTAAGCAATGCACTATGAAGCAAACCAAGCCACTGCAGCACGAGTTCGATCCCTGCTGCCAGTCAGGGAGGGGACCCACATGGCACAGCAGACCTCTCCTGTCTCACCTGCTGCTCCCCTCAGCAGTGTGTTTCAGTCAGTCTGCCTGTTCTGCTCCCCGCTCTGTCTCTGGTGAATCCTCTCACCTCCCTGGACTCTGGCCTATACCTCAGCTCTTGTATGCATAAATAAATAAATCTTTAAAAAAAAAGAAATGAGGCCAGTATATAAATTCCCTTGTAGACCATGCTAGCAATTTTGAATTTATTGTCCATGAAATATGTCATATAATAATTTCATATTTTAGGTGGTGATACTGATGGTGGAGGGTAAGTCTGGAGTTCAGGGTAAGAAAATGCTGAAATAAGTTCATTAAGTTGGAAAAGTAGATGATAAACATGAAAGAGTTTAAAATTTGCAGGACTTGACCACCAGATGGATGTGGAAGAAGCAGAGGAGGCAAATGAAGAGTGCAAGAAGAGGCCAGCTTCTAAGTTGGATGATAGGATGGGTTGTAATATCCTTGAAGGAGATGGGGAATCCAGAATGATTTGGAAAAGAATGAGTTCATTTTGTGAAATGTGGCGTTTGAGAGATTTATGGGATATCTAGGTAAACCCCTCAGAGGCAGCTATCAAAAAGAGAAAAAAAATGTGGGCTGATTGTATAGATTGTACGTGATCAAAGTAATTAAAACTGTGCCCAGATTTAGCATATCCTCCTCTTGTTGGAAGGTTCTACACCTCTACTGCCCTGTCCAGTTCCTTGAGTTGCAAAGCTTCCCGCAGGAGTTTGCCTCTCCATCCTACTAGTGTCAAGGTGGCCCAGATGACTTGCTTTAGTCAGTGAAACATGATGCATTGCATTAAAAAAAAAGTCTAAGAACCATGGCATGTTTCTACAAGCTCACTTGCACAATTTCTCACATGACAAGCCTGGTACATATCAAATGGGCTGATTTTCTAGCTGAAATCTGAGAATGAAGAAGACAAAGACTGATCAGGTGTTGGTCTGCTCACCTGGAGCAGAACCACAATCTACAGCAGAGCTGTAGATGACCTTCAGTGTGACTGAGGATTAACCATTTTATGTCGTAAGCCATTGAAACTTTGGAGCAGCAAAACCGTCTAATACCCACTCTCACCTCTCACATCTTGTCAAATATACTAGAATGTAAAGTCCACAGAAGTAGGGACATGATTTTGTTTACTGCTGTTTCCCTAGGTCCAATCGGTGACTGACATACAGTAGTTGCTGGAAAAAAAATTGAATCTTGGGGCTCCCTGGTGGCACTAGGAGCTAAGCACCACACTGTGAAGCTATCCACAGCCACCGCAGCACGAGTTCAATCACCAGGAGGTGACCCAAATGGCGCAGCAGACCTCTCCTGCCTCGCCCGCTGCTCCCCTCAGCAGTGTTTCAATCTGCCTGTTCTGTTCCCCACTCTGTCTCTGGTGGATCCACTCACACCCCACACTTCTGGCCTGTACCCCAGTTCTTGTATGCATAAATAAAAAACAAACAAACAAATAAATCTTTTTTTTTTTCAAAAATTGAATCAGAACTCTCTTCTAACAACCTTTGTTTCCCTCTCTTTTGGATGACACTGGTGCTTCTCATTTCTCTAAGAAAATTAAGCAATCAGAAGAAATTCATCTCATCTCCAACCATTACAATTACTGGCAGACCTACTTCTGACCCATTATTCACCATCTTCCTCTCACTACAGTGGATTAAGCTGTGTAAATATTTAAGCTGTTATCTCAGGCTGTTCCTTCCTCTGTGTACCAGATACTTTAGCCTTTGTCTTACTCAAAAGCTTTTCGTCTGCAATTTTCTCTCTCTCTATCTCCCCCACCCTACTAAAATAACCCCCTTCTTAGAAAACAAACACAGTAAATCTTTTAAAAAATACTTCCCAGGAATTCAGGGGGAGGGAGGAGTGACTAGGGGGAGCACAGATGATGTGGAGGGCAGTGAAAATATTGTGTTATAACGGTAGATACGTGACATCACACATTTGCCCAAACTCACAGAATGTATGACACTAGAGTGAACGCTAACTGCAAATTATGGGTTTTGGGCAATAATAGTGTGTCATGTGGGTCAATGTGGTTTCATCAGTTGTAACAAAGTACCACTCCTGGAAGAGATGTTGGTAATGGGGAAGCTGTGCCCACCAAGGGGAAGAGGATATAAGGGAAACCGCTATACTCGCTACTCAAGTATTCTGTGAACCTAAAGTCATTTAAAACTCTGCTAAAAAACAAAACAAAAAACCCACACTAGTCTGCAACTCTCTCTAGCTATTGCTTTATATTCTCTGCCCCAGCCCCCTTCAGAGCACAAATTCTCAAATGATTTTATGTCCATTTAGATGCCAATTAGGTGCCCAAAATACACCTCCTGATTCCACCTCTCCCTCACAACTCTAAAGCAATTTCTACCCATATTCCCTGTCTCAAAATGGTGACTGTTTTCACTAAGTATTCAAAAATTTGAGTCATACATGATTTTTAAATATTCCTTACATCCCTCATCCACTCAAGTGAATCCTGCTTTGTGCTCTCTACTTTTAAAATCTATCCTCACAATGACACTTCTCACCACTTCCACCTCAGACCAAACCATCCTCATCTCACATGGGCAGCTGTAGTAACCTGACCATTAACTCCTCTGTGCTCAGCTGTTTTGTGGCTTCCCATCACCTCAGAATAAAATTCCAAACTCCCAGCTTGGCCTGCAAATGCCTGCATGATTTCGCCTGCACCTCTTGCCTCTGTCTGCCACTTATTCTCTCACACCAGCCTGTCCGCTGATACTAGGACATCCAGCTCTTTCTGCAGTAGGTGTTTGCCTCCACCCCCAAAACCACATGACTGTATCTCACTTGACATTTTCTGGCCAAGTGTCACCTCTTCAAAGGGACTTTTCTTGACCTCTCCTCCTAAAAAAAAATGCACCCTCTCTATCCCCATAGCTGGCATGCTTTACTTCCCTACATTATTTCTCTTTGTAATGCCCATTACTGTGTTCATTTGTTTATTTGCTTATTGTCATCTGCCTCATCAGAACATAAGCACCAGGTTAGTGACTAGGAGCTTTTGTTCTTACTATAATGATAGTGCGACATGCCAGGCACATAGTAGGTACTCAATAAACAGCACCACAATTGAGTGTAGCAGGAAATTAAAAAGTCCATTCTTGGACCTCCCTGGTGGAGCAGCGGGTTGAGCATCGCACTGTGAAGCATCCGCAGCACAGCAGCATGAACTCAATCCCCCGCCAGGGAGGGGACCCACAAGGTGCAGCAGACCTCTCCTGCCTAGTCTGCTGCTCCCCTCAGCAGTGTATTTCAGTTGATCTGCCTGTTCTGGTCCCCACTCTGTCTCTGGGGAATCCTCTCACCTCCTGCAGCTCTGGCCTGTATGCATAAATAAATTTTTTTAAAAGTCCATTCTTTATATAATATAGATAGAAGAATCACCAACATGGGAAAATATGGGTAATAATAGGAGAAATGTTTTTGGTTTTTTTTTTTTTTTAAGGAAAAGGCAGGGAAGAAGATTAGAAATTAGTGTTTCTCCTCCATGCATGAAATTAACCTAGTCTCAACAGATCTCAATCTCGTTATCAAACAAGAAACAGTCAAAGCAGTTTGGAGAGGAAAAGAAAAATGAGGTTACTCAAAAAGTTTTGAACTTCTTAGAAAAAATTAATTTGGTCAATTCGAGGTATTGTCAATACCCCCATCTGACCATGACTGATGAGACAGATATTTGTGTTCCAAGAATTTAACCACTTGCTAATGTCACTTCAGCTTTCTCAGACAGGTCCCTTCTTTTATTTGAATCGTCTATGTATCATATGAAAAGGTTGTCTATTATGAAATACTTCTTTGGCCTCATTACCCAGAAATCCCTGGCTTTTTGTTTTTATTTTTGTTTGTTTTGTTTTCTTAAATTCTGAAACTAGAAGTTGCTAGAAAGAAATGTGAATTTTTTTTTATGGAGGAGACAAAATTGCTTAGAATCCAACTAAGCAAAATGTATGCCCCCCCCCATCTTTGGTCCTTGTCTGCAGAAGACAGCTACCCAGCTGAGTGGCTGAGGTCCACCTGCTCTTAAGGAGAAGCACATCCAGAGTCAAAGAGAACACACCCTGCTCCTTAAAGTAATGAACTTAATATTGGTGGCGCAGTGGGTTAAGCAACACACTATGAAGCAAACCGCAGCCACTGCAGCACGAGTTCGATCCCTGCTGCTAGCTAGGGAGGGGACCCACATGGCGTGGCAGACCTTTCCTGCTGTTCCCGCTGCTCCCCTCAGCAGTGTACTTCTGTTGATCTGCCTGTTCTGCCCCCCGATCTTTGTGATGAATCCTCTCACCCCCCACACCTCTGGCCTGTACCCCAGTGCTTGTATGCATAAATAAATAAATCTTAAAAAAAAGAAATGAACTTAATAGCAGTCTAATTGCGCCTGGTTCTGTTGATTCATGATCAAAAACACGAACCATCTCAACCTGAGTAAAATCAGATCCTTTGTAAGATAGTGTCTAATTGTAAACTGATACACCATAGTCAAGTGATATTTCCTCAAATCCTTTTTACATAAAGTAAAAGCTTGGTAGAAACCAGTTAGTGCTAATATATTAACTTTTCTCCCCAAACCAGACCTCTAAGGGCTGGAAGGTTTCCATGCAATTATTCATTCAACAGATACTTATTGAGTATTATGCACAAGATACTTTACAAGACGCTGGGAAGAAAAAGGTGACTTAGAGGCATGTCCTGCCTCCGATAGTATATAAAGTCTAGTTAGAACAAACAGATGTGTCTCCAGGGAGTTATACAATTAGCAATTGGAAAATACTTTGAAGGTGATGGAAGACAGGTCTTTAGAAGTTAGACAGAACTGAGGATCTAGACATGAAATCACCCTTAACTAGTTGTGTGTGTGGGAGTTTCGTAACCACAAGGAGATTCAATGCCTTTATTTGCAAAATGGAAATTATGATAGTAAGCGAGCTTCATCCAACTGCTGTGAGAAATGAACAAGGTGACACATATGAAAGGCTTCGCACAGTGCCTGCCATGTAGTATGTTTAATCAGGGCTAGTGATGATTATTGACATTCCTGAGTCTCTGGGGAGCAAGAGCATTTCTCAGTGGAGGGATACAATGAGATTTCCTTTAGAAAGCAGCATTTGAATTGGATCTTAAAGACAAAAGTTAAATATGGATCTAGGGATTTGGAAGAGAGAACCCAGTAAAGAGGAGGCCATATTGGGAGATTAGAGAGCAGTTGGTGACTTTGTGGTAGAATAGTAAAGAATTCATATTGAAGAAATTGTATAGGACAGATTATGAGAGATCTCAATGCCAGGCTGTGGGATCTAGGCATAATTTAAAACATTAGGGACATTCCTAAATTTTGGGGTAAGGGAGGAGAAATTACATTGTTCTTCAAGAAGGTTAAAGTGAAAGCAGTGGGTAAGAATTCAGGGAAGCCACTTAGAAAGTTAAATAGATATCCAGACCAAAACCAAAAAGACTATACAGACATACCTACCTTCCCACTCCAAAATCCCATGGCCAACTGAACTCAAATGAGGTCCCAGAATTTTTGCTTTAGGCAACCACTGGTAATTGATCATCCCAAACTAGAGCCACAATAGAAATGGTGAGGGAGCTTTTACTGATATCCATCTAGGAAATACATCCTGCTCTCAAAGAAAAAGGCGGTAAAGGAATCTGACTCTGACATTCTCAACAGGAATAGCCATCATGAACAGCTCAATGATGTCAACTTGTAACTATTAGAGCCAGAGGGCTCAGTTATTGGTCCATGCAAACTAACTTCTCGTCTACTAGTATTTTATGGGCAGGGCAAATCGACAGTCAAATAGTTCTTTGGGAATTAGACATGTGAGTAGGGAACACTTATTTGATTCATGGTGGATTTTGGCTTTCCATGTACCCCTGAGCTCCACCTAGTAAAATCTGATGGAAATTACAAACTGCAGAAATTTTGTTCATTGTCGCAATAACAGGATGCACCTGTAGATTTCGTAGAATTAGCAGCAGCGTTCTCTCAGCACCAGTTTAAGAGAAATAAGGCTATTTGCATAGCACCGACTAGGGCAAAATCTGAAGCAGTACTGGGCACTCAATGAAGGGGAGGCATCAATCAGGACAGACGCTGTCCATCCACCCACCTACATGTGGATCAAAACTTACACGCTCCAATTTCTCTTGCGTTAGTTTATTTGCTATTTTGGGGACTAGCAATATGATAGATGAATTTGCAGGTATTTGGGGATTTTCTGCTCTCTGGTCCCCATAATTGTGGACTCTGGAGCAGGACTTTTCTAACTTGTCTTTAGACCTCCCACATCCTGAGTGAAGTGCCTTGGTCCTGAATCTTTAGTTCGTATTCATTAAAAACATTTTTAAATGATATCATTGAATTGACAGAGACTGAAGAATGCACCCAACAGCATATAAATTATGGGTAAAAAAACAACAAAAAAAGTATGGGCAGCTGGTATGGAGACTAGAGCTGGGTGAAGACTCAAGCGTGCAGAGGGTCACCCTCTCATGCCGCCAGCAGCGTGAGCAGCACGAGCAGGACATTGGTCAAGCTCTGGAGTCTCTGGGCTGTGGCAGAAACACAGCTTCCAGCACCTGCCCAATGATTTAGCACCCTGGAGCTGTACATCAAAGCCCACACTGTGTAGCTGCACCATGACAAGCTCTGGTCTACCGATGTGGACCCCATGAACATCATGGAGGAGAAGACCTAAGTGGCACCGGCCAAGCTGACTTTACCACTCAGGTAGTTCTTCAACCTGCACTAAATTTCAGTGGTGGAAGTCATATGGATCATACCATTTTTCTGCAGAAAGCTGAACCCTACTAGGGGTGGAGAACACAAAGGGGAATTAGTAGAAGCCATCAAAAGAGACTGACAAGGACCCTCCTCGGTGGCACAGTGGGTTAAGCAACACACTATGAAGCAAACCGCAGCCACTGCAGCACAAGTTTGATCCCTGCTGCCGGCTGGGGAGGGAACCCACATGGCGTAGCAGACCTCTCCTGCCTCGCCCGCTGTGCCCCTCGGCAGTGTGTTTCAGTCCATCTGCCTGTTCTGCCCCCTGTTCTGTCTGGTGGATTCTCTCACCTCCCTGCACCTCTGGCCTGTACCCCAGTGTTGTATGCATAAATAATCTTTAAAAAAAAAAAAGAGACTGACAAAATTTGGGAGAAGTTGAATGGCTGTATCCAATTGGTGTGCAAGGCTCAGTGTGGGGCTGGCCTGGTCCCAGTGAGGAACAGGGACACTTGAGGCACTGCTTGTTCTAATCAGAACCTCCCTGCAGGAGCAACAGGTCTTATTCCACCCCTGAGTATCTATGTATAGGGCATATTTATTACCTGCAGTAAAAAAATGTCAGACCTGGTTATCTAAAAGCTATTTGGATGTGATCCACTGGGGAAATGTAACTAAAAGATTCAAGCTTTATAAAAAGTAAAACATTATTATCACACTGAATAAATTTACATCTTTGTAGTAGTGTAGAATACCATAAAGTACCAGCAAACTTCTTAATGTGGCTCATTCAATTTTTGATAAATATAATTGAATGCTATAAATAATTTCTTGTATTTAAATGTTGCTATAAGGCAACTGTTTAGAAATTGTAAATACTTTAATGATTAAATTAAAGAAAAGAGCAAATTGTGGATTTTTCAGGTCCATATCTAAAAGATAAAGGATAGAAAGTCCTGATTCAACATGGGTCTGGGAAAATATCTCCTACTGAACCTAAAAAACACATCAAATCTGCAAATAACAGTTCTCTGCATCAGTTCTGGGCATTGTGCTGCCACGACCCAAGGAAACAGATTTCTCCTTGCTTTGAATTCTAGCTCTGAACTCACAGCCCAGCATACAGCTATACTAGAGAAAGGAGAGTGTGAGATGAGAGAGCAAGGCTGCTTTTATGTGGTCAACGGGGTGAAGCAGGCAGTCCTGAATGCTTAAAGGATCCTCACAGAATCCACCAATCACTTCCCTTGTCAAGAGCCCATCTCTTTTCCTCTTTGATTAGATCATAAGCATCCTCAGAGCAGGGACATAGCGTAATGTCTTGGGCCTTCCCCAGATCCGAGCATAACACTTTAATTGTAGGTGGTTGGACAATATTTGGATTACTCGACATAAGTGAAATTCTTTAATCTGAGTCTCGCCTTTTCCCTTCCTTCGATTTCCCTAGTGGAGATACTAGTAAATGTTGACATGGTAAAGAGGCCAGCAGCAGGAAAGAGGGAAATCATGTGATTTCTCAGCTAAATAGGCTTTTCTCACGCCCCTAACTCACAGAGAAAACCGTGCTCAGCATTTTAATATAGCCTCAGAGCTTTCAGTTCCTAAAAAGGCATGAACAAGAAGTGGAAATTTTACTCAAGATTTTTGCGGAATGTTGGGAGAAAGCATTACCATTGCAAAGCAAATAGCAAACTATTACCTTCTAATAATTCATTCATTATCTCTTAAGCAATAATTTCCCCAAAGTGCTCCTTAATTTTTACTCTATCCTAATCCCTTCTTTGCTATTCATGAAATCTTACATCTTCATCTAGCCACTATTTTTTTTTCTATAGAGCAACATTCTTACCTTGGTCTCTCTAATGTGCACACAGAGGCCCACATAATCAAGCATAAATGCCCTTTCAATGCCTGAAAATACTAGTAAGTGGGTTCAGCAGCATGCTTATCTCAGTAACCCAAAGCTCCAGTAAAGTCACGACTTTCACATCAAGAATTAGCAAACTATGGTTCCACAATCACCACCCCAGAATCACCGTCCAGCTCTGTATTCCCTCCTTCCCTTTTTTCCCCCTTTTTCTCCCTGCCTTTTACCTCTGCATTCCAGCATTTGTGATTCATTTCTTTTATGTCCTTTTCATAGGAGACTATGTGCTATTTGGGCCTAGTGCCATTGTTGAAGTGACAATGACAAGCCATAATGATAAATTAAATGAAAGATGACTGATTTCTGACCACCTCTTCCCCTTTCACTTGCTACTCCTTCATCTTCTCCTTCTTAACCTAGATTCTGATCAATAGAAACGATTTCTATTACAAATTATCATTTGGGGGTGGGGGAAACACTGGAGAACCAAGATTTAGGGTACCCTGGATAATACATGTCGAAAACAAAGTCTGTCTTCAAGGTTCATCCAATATAGTGGGAACGAGAGAACAACCAAAAGTGAGCAACTCCCTCTTGTCTGTCCATTAATGGTATCAGCTTTCTGACACTCACGGAACCCCAACTTCACATATCTGGTTTAATCATCTGTCATCTTTCCCCATGCTGCCTTCAGTTCATCTTTACTAGCATCTTTACCAGAGGTGTTCAATGAGAAGATGAAACTCAAATAAGTGAATTTGTTTCTCTCCCAAGGCTTGCAAGTCCCATTCTCTGTCTCTCATCTTCCATACACCAGGTATTAAAGCCGCATTTTCCTTTGCAAGATATTCTGACATCAATCCTCTCTGCTATTCTAACTTGCATCACTTCATTCAGCTCCTTATTATTTATGCTTGGAGAGCATCTTAGCTTCTCTACATCTCCAGTCTCCTTGGTACCTTCACTCTCTCCTGTACACCGTACCATTTCAGGCTAATTATGACCTTACTTGGATTAGTTTGGACATCTAGAGTGGCTAAAGTCCAAACATATTATTCTAGCCTATAAGATCCATCCCATTCTGAATCCAAATGATGTTTCTACCTCTCTACCCAATTTTACTTCTGGTCAGCCACAGACTATGCTTTGCTACCTCATTTTCCACTTACCACAGCTGTCCTACAAGAACAAGTTTTAGGCACTTGCCTACGCTATTAACCCAGTAGCTACTCTCTTCCTGATTACAATATACTCTTCTTATTACAATATGCTAATGTCATTTTTTATGATTAGAAACTTGTCTCCAAACTAAGATAAGGCAGTTTGTGTCAGAAATGTGTTGCATGCTGTGCTGTTCTCTAGAAAGTATCAAGCATTTCTAATGGCAGAGCTGAGTAATTTCCTGATAAACCGAGACTTAGCTTACATAGTTGACCATCTGCTTGTGAGAGGAACTTAGTTAACTTTTAACCAGTGTTCTTTGCTCTGACCTAATCTATCAATGTTATCTACCTACCCTTTCTTACAAATACAGACCTCTACTGAAATTTTGGAACCGTACTTATTAAAATTCCTCTTTTTAGAAAACTTTTATAAAACTTTGAGAAGTTTTCACAAAATATTAGTCTGAAATTGTTTTAACATCTGTTAGTCATATTTTTCAAAATACACGTGTCCTTGCAGTTGGATTCCCATATATACCACACATTGTATTCAGTGACATGAGTTCAAAGACTTAACATCCATAGTTCTGTCCTTAGAGAGCCACAGTTTGGTACAGAGATGTTTAATCTGCAAGTTTTTGGACCTGAGTTTCAAAACACCATGGTTCTCCTGAAACACCTGCCAAATTACTGGCTATATGCTGACTAAATTTTTCCAATTGAAGAAACCATATACTCATCGAGTTTTCAAAAGGGTTCTAACCCCTGAAAAGATTAACCAGCAGACCAGAGGAAGAAACAGCATATAAATAGTGGGTTAATACAGCATGGCAAAGGCTATGAGAATGAGCATAAGGGAGTAGAAAAGGTCTCTGAGAGGAAGTGATACTTGTGTCTTTCCACCTTAGTTTTACATTTCTTAAGGGCAGCAGCTTTGATATATGGATTCTCAGCAATGAAAGGATATATAATTCCTGACACAATGAGTGTGCTTTCTTTTCCTCTCCCTCCATCTTCTGACTCTGCACCATGCAGTCAAGCATCAACTAGAAAGCTCGAGACTGAAAGGTCAGCACATTGCAAACTATAAAACTCAACTAAGTTGTTTGTTTTACATTAACCCCTCTTAGCACCAAGAATTGGTCTTCTTATTTTGTGAGAAAAATTATGAAGCTTTGTGTTATGGTATTTTTTAAACTCTTCATTAACATGAATTTAGAAATCTTGCAATTACAGTCAATTAAATGCTTAAAGATACTTGTTCTGCTGTTTCCATTTTTTAAAAATTATTTATTTTTAAAGAGTTATTTTTTTAGTAACTTCTTGGTTCAAATGTCAACATATATTTATGCAGAACATTAAGATAATTTTAGGAAGAAATTTGAATCACAATAGGTATATGTGACTAACAATATATTGCAATTGACTCTAGATAGATTTTTGTTTACAGCAAAATGGCAGAGGCCCCCAGATTTATATGGTTTAAAAGATAAGGTAAACTTATTGAAAGATAAGGTAAAACAGTTTGTGGTTAAAAGGTAACAAAATGCTGGGTTTTCCCCCCTCACTTATGATGAAACAAACTGAAGCTACTACATTATTAGAGTTGTTTTTATGTGATTTGAGAACTGTGTTCTCTAAGCAGGCCTGCTGCCACAGAGAAATCACCTACAGGAGCACATGGTGTCTCTGCTCTGTCCATAAGATGAATTGTATTAGGGTGAGAAACTCAAAATAATGAAATATTAACAAAATATTAAATATATTTCCTATTTTATTATTGAAAATGATTAAAGTAAAAATAGTGATAAGGGTGCTATTATTTAGCTATTAATTACATTAAATATTAATTAACTAATTATTTTTATGATTGTTGTTGCTGAGTTAGAACCTCATATCAGAGGCCATATTTATAATCCTTACATCCATTCTGCATGTGTGTTGTTAATGTTTCATTATTTTGTCACTAATAAAATAAAATGAAGTTTGTTCCTCTAATATATTGTGAGGAATAAAGGTGAGATTCTGTTACAAAGCAAAATAAAATCATGATTCAAAAGTTGGTTATTTTATATAGCAATAAGTTAATTTCTGAGCCTAATTTTTGCTATCTACTTCAATCCATTTATACCTTGTGAGTCCTTGTCCATATTTCTTTAATCTCAGAAAATGTGCAAATGACTATTACTTATTTAACTTCATGGTAAAAATAAGAAACTGATATAACACTGAAGGTATGCCCGAACTTTGAATATTTGTTACTTTACAATAAGAAATATTAATTCCTAAGATCCTCTAAAGTGAAAAAAAAAATAGGAAGCTAGAGGTCATTACAGTTCTGTTTGCTCTTTCTTTACAAATGTTCTTATACTCTGAGCTTCCATGCAACATATTTCAACATGTATTGTGGGAATGGGCAGAAGTTTTTGGTATAATACGTTAAATTTTTTCTATAGTTTTTAAAAATTATATGATGGTGGGGCCTAGGGGCTAAGTTTCAGTGCTATCACCGCTGTGCCCTGAGTTCAATCCCAGGTCAGGGAGATAACCCACATGGTTCAACATGAGACCTCTCCTGTCTCCCTCACTGCTCCCCTCAGCAGTGTGTTTCAGTAAATCTGCCTGTTCTGCTCTCTATTCTGTTTCTGGTGACTCCTTTCACACACAACCTACACCTGTGGCCTATACCCCAGTTCTTGTATGCATAAATAAATAAAAATATTTTTTAAAAAATTGTATGATGGTAACTCTAGCTAGCAAAAACTTCGAACTTGAGAACTGAGGTTAACAGGAACTGCTATATTCCTGCTGAAAATATATCTAGCAATGAGGTTATGGCTGCCCTGGAATCGTAAGAAAAAGATTGTAATTTTTTGAAATGTACACCACTCCCAGAAAGGAACTGGCCTACTAGTTTTCCTGCAAACTCTGGTCCTTGCCTGGACACTACTCCTAATTCATTTGCAGAACTCCAGGGCTCTTTTCAGGAGTGCGCCCTCTGCCAGTGTGCCAGCAGTGGAGGTAATACATGTTTGCGCCAGAATCTGTTCTGGCTTGCTTAGATGTCTTCCTTTTGTTCATATCTCTACTTGTTGTCTAATATTTTTAAACATGCATTTTCTATAATAGATTATTGCTATGGAGCATGAATTTCCAAATAGCAAAACATCATGTAATATTTTGTGAAACTGAGAAAATAGTTCAGATGTTAAACAAGAAAGTGAGATTTAATGTTACCCCAAAAGTCCAGAACTTAAAAGAAAGCCCACCTGTAGGATGGCCCTTTGAGAGAAAGACAAATCTGGAGGCAAAATATCTTATAAACTGACAACTCACTTTCAGGAACCCAGGACATTATGGCACAGTGATTATGGTGAGTACTGATTATGTATCTTTGGAGATTATTCATGAATTTCAAGTGTGGACCAATCTGCTGCTTCCTTTTCAGCTAGCTGAATATTAGAGACCCAATCCTATGCCCACTTGACTCGCCCTTCTATGGTCAAAAATGCTCATCCACACTTTGGCATAGCCTTGCTCCTCCATCTCACGGAGTTGCAAGGTTGGGGGAGTAGCTCGATCACACTTTGACGTAAGTTTTTGAAACCCTACATGCGACCACTGATAAGAAGTGCTTGCTCACCCTCCTTCAACAGCAAGGGAATCTCCCTTTCCTTTTCTGGAGGCAGCTGTGAACTTATAAAGCCCATCCTATTTCTTACCAACCCAGCCCACACCTCCCAGCAATTGAACTTGAAAAAAAAAAAAAAACTGGTTAAAACCACTTCCTATATTTAAGACCAGTGTGAGGCACGGTTTCCTGGCTTAGCAAATCAGCCTAACATCAAGAACAGCTCCTGCCTGATAGTAAGTGATGGGCCAGCAAGAATGACAACTCAGACGGACTGATCCTTCCATTCCCCCATCCTCCCAGTGGGATGCAAATACAACGCTAACAGCACTGGGCAGAGAGCTACCTCTTCATTGCCACCTCGTTGGAAGCTGATCCCAGGTGCCAGGAAGATGGAGTCATGTTTGCTGATTTGGGGATTCTTCACATTGATCATGGTGACTGGCTGTGTGACAGGTAAGAGGACACAGGGGGCCTTGGGTGTCAGGAAAGCTAGAGGATGTTACTGTTCTAAGCACAGAGTTGGAGAGAATACCTAAGTCGAAAACTCAGAGAAGGTAAATCCTGAGTTCAATCTTTTGTTCATGACCCACTGGGGCCCCACTGAATGGGGCCTCACTTGTCCCTGATCTATGAAACGGAGCTTGGAATGTGGGCTCTCCTGTCACTCAAAGTCTTTGACAGTTAATTCTGGGAAAAGCAGATGTGATATTTAAATGTTAACAGGATGCTAATGAGCAGATTCCTCAAGAAATTTTTTTTTATTTTCCAATGGATTTACTTTTCTACTCCCCTGCTATTGGAGAATACAAAAAAGCTACTTGGAATCTAAGACCAGGTCAATGTGTTTGAAGTGTCAGTAACGTTGGGGTAATTGAAGCTCTCCTAAATGTTGTATGGTTTGTTTCTTACTACCTCAGGAAATAAGACATTGGAAGCGCCTTACGTGTACAACTTTATAGAAATTTTAGAAAATATAAGTACATTCATTTTGAAAAAACTACTTCTTATGTTCTGCTGGTGCATATGTGTATATATATGTGTCTAAATATTTAGACACATGCAAATTTTGAATTTCATTCATCCTTTCATGTGAGTTTAGTGAAAGATTTTTTTTTAAGACATAAGAAACCACCAACTGCTACCTCAAACCACCTTTTCTATCAAGTGTGAATTTTCTAATAATTTCTTCCCTTGCTTACCCAGGAAGACAGATAAGACAGCAGTGTATCAAATAATATCATTAATTTCTAAATATATAATAATGCTAATTGGCTGCAGAAAGATGGGTTAAGAAGTGAAACATGATGATGTATATAAAGAGTCTTTTTGCTTGTTTGGGGTAAGTGTCCAAGATAGGTTGGGCTGTGAACTAATCCAAGTTAGGAACTTTTTTGGAATTAAAATGGGCATGACTTTAGAAAGCTTCTATCTGATTTCTGCCTCATCAGGATATTTGCCCAGGAGGAGGAGGTCAGTCCCAGCCAGAACAGCCATGTCATTATAGTTCATCATGTGTTTTCATTGGGAAGCACATTTCAAGTACCCTTCAGTGATGACTTGCCGTTGGTAATTTATCTGAGAATGTGATTGGTCTTGCTGGCATTTGGACAATTGAAAGTATTATGTGGATTCTTTCATTCACTCACTTCTCAAAAAAACTCTACAGGGGCCTCCCTAGTTAGGGGCCTAGGGGTTAAGTCTCAGTGCTATCATCGTGATGACCTGAGTTCCACCCTTGGCCAGGTTGCTAACCCACACATGGCGAGCAGACCTCTCCAGTTTGGCCCATTGCTTCCCTCAGCAGTGTATTTCAGTAGCTCTGCCTGTTCTGCTCCCCACTCTGTCTCTGGTGAAGCCTCTCACTTCCCCTACCCCATACCTCTGGCCTTCACCCCATTTCTTCTATGTAAAAAAAAAAATCTATGATACATTTTTTTGTCAACACTGTAACAAATACAAAAATGAACAATAGCTTAGAGCCTTAAGAGATTTATAATGAAGTAAGGGGGAGAAAGGCATGGCTATAATAATCACAATGTTAATTAAAATGTAGTGAACTTTATAGGCGTTTGGGGCTATAGATTTAATTAAAGCCACATGCACACAGAGGCCCCAGGGACTGGCAAATTTCCTTATGTAGAAATTCCAGACTGAGAGACTCACAGGATGAAAGACACAGCAGAGCATTAAGGGAAAACAGTCTTCAGTTCCCAGGCCCTAGATGGGGATGAAAATGTCACGACTGCAAAGATAGGGTGGGAGCCAAATAAATGAGGCAAGGACTCAGATAACAAGTTAAAAATTTTTAATTTCACTTGGTAGTCAATAAAAGACTACTGGGCAGTAAAGACTACCATTCAGAGTACCTTCTGTGTGCCAAATACATGTCTTCATTTTCATAACTGCTTTGCGATGAAACACCAAACTCGGAAGCCTCCCAGGCAGTGACATTGCAGGGATTCGCACTCGTATCTCTGTGGCTTGTACTCTTTCTGATCATTGCAGACAGGGTCAGAGCTCTAGGAACATCACTGACATAGAGTGGAGAGAGTTTGGGTGCACAGAGACCAGGTGGGAAGCTCTTGAAACAGTCCATTCAAAAGGCAAATGAGGAACTAGTGGCCAAACAGAATGAAATGGAATGAATTTCTGGGCTCAACATATGGCAAAGGAGACACTTCAGGGTAAGAAATAACCTCATCTCAGGTTTTTTTCCTTCAAGAGGAGTCCAGTCTTTAAACAATTCTATATCTCAGGAGTGAGAGATGAAGTCTCTGATGAAGTGAAGCAGACTGTCAACAGACATAATTTCTAGCTGATTCATAAGGCAGGTTTTCATTCTGAAAATTTCCAAAGCCACCATTTAAAATTGTGACGGGCTAGAGGGGATATATTAGTCAACTTGGGCATGTTATATTACTGGGTGCTGGGATGTGGTTAAAAAGAATTCTCCTGATGTTACCAACAAGGCAGAGTTATTAAAGGCACCTTTCTCAGAATTGTGGAAATTTTGAGCGTTCATCTCTGCCTTGATCATCTTTCTTTCATTCTAGGAATTCTGTGATCAAATCTTCATCCCCTAGACTAAAAAAAAAGTGGAAACCCATTAAGATGATATTTTTGTCTAATTATCCCTTCTTGTAAAAACTACAGCCCACACTGGAATTTCCCATCTTCACATTTGTCACTAAAGCACAAAATGTTTAACTCTTCACATTTAATAACCGAATGTCTCTGTGTCCCAATGTGTGATTACTGCTGTTACCCTCCTTATCTTTAGGATATATCTTGGAGAGATAGGACTTTAGTCAACATAGTTCACCAAACATAAAGTGTTTGTTAAAAATGACTACTGCGATACAGTCACATAAAAGTGGCTGTTTTAATGCAGCATGTCCTAAGTAGGTAGTGCTGTACACATGATCAATTTTAGATTTGAGAACATTGAGGCACAAAAAGAAGTGACTTCATTAATGTGTCCATTTGAGACACTTACAAAGAGCTGTTAATGTGCCCCGCAATGCCTTCCCATGAACCCACCCATTTCAGAGAGAAGCTTTTGGCCAGAGCTTTTGGAATTCTGGATAGTGTTGTGGATGTTCTTGTTGAAGTCAGGTGTCCCTTAACATAGCAGTCATTCAAGTTCATTTCCCTGCTCCCCTATTGCCCAGTGTTCAAAAGAATGTCAAAAATAGAGTCACCCCAAGGAAGTGAGACAGGTCACATGAAGTCAGTGGAGAGAAGAATTAGGAAAAAACTTGAACTTTGCAGGGAGTGGAAAGTGGGTCAAGGCATTTCCTAATGAACATTATTGGTGATCCCATTCCAGTTCTCTCTACATTAAGAATTCTTAAAAAAAAAAAAAAAAGTTCTGCTTTAAAAAGCACATTCAAGATAGGGTACTTCTCGATGGAAAAAGTTTCCAAATTGCAGACATACACAACAGGGTCTGGGTTGAAGACCTTTGCGTGTCAGAGTACCAAAGGCTGACATCTCACTGTAGGTTATTTCCTCTCTTACAAGGTTCTCCCTTCACTCATGCATGGCCCACTGTTGTCATGATTGTTGTAGTTGAAGCAACAAGGCAAACACACCACCAGCTATTAGTGAGGCTCTACTGTCTCCTGGCTTAGGGATTTGTTGCCCTCAAATGAGTTCCTTGTTTCTCACAAAGAGGACATACATGAGGTTCTCTATTTTTTATCCTGGGCCTTCCTTATGAGAAAAAGACAAAGGTTCTTAATTCAATTAATTGCTTCAAAGAGTTATAAACCTCCCATCCCTGAATTCATTCAAGTAGAAGATACCTGGCTATTTCTTAGGGGTGCAACAGAGGGTGACCATCCTGGCTGGGAAGAGGAACAGGTGGCATTCTGGGGTCCTCTGACCTACCCATTCTGGTTCTCCTCTCCTGCCTTCCAACCTCTATTTATTTCCCTTTTCAGAAAATGAAACTGGGGACATGTGATTGTCATACTTTTCAAATACAATGAGCAGCCAGATCATATATGGTATGGATTCTCAAGTTGAGGAGAGAAAGCAAGATCCTGTCCAAAGTGTGCTCCCTTTCCCCAATCTCTGGGTAACAGCGAGAAACAGAAAAGCAAGGAGAGTTTGAGTGGGAAGTTGACTAAGACTGGGAGAGAAGTCACTGAAAAGATAAAATTTGAACCATAGGTTTATTTGTATTTGGGGAGCTTCCAGTAGCCAAACACTCACAGTGAAAAATTACTCCATCCTTTTCCTCTGTACAGTCGCGGGTTCTTTCTCTGGAAGGGTTTAAATAGAGCCTAAATGAAAATTTGTCAAAAGTGATGCAAAGATTTCCCAAACCAGGCAGGAGACTGAAGTGCTCACTTCTAATCCCTCTGAACTTGGACTCTATGATCCTTTCTCACTGGGCTGACAATGCATGCACCTGGCATCACACAGGTACTTCCCTATGAGAAAAGGACAAAGGGTCTTAAGTTAGTTAATTAAGGGCCCCACTCAGCCTGCTCGGTATCTCTAAACTTCCTAAGATGCCCTTTGCTCATTCAGATCTTTGTCTAGGCAGGTATCTTGTAAACATAACAAGCCTTCACCTAGTCTGTCTTTTTCTTTGGTCATCTTTTCTAACAATTTCTTCAGGAAGTTCTGCTTAGGTGAAGTCAGCCACCCAAGATAGCATTGGGGGAGCAGAAGAAATATCCTAGAGAACCTCACTACCTAAAGCTAAACCTCATTCATCACTCCTATACACAAAGCCTGAATTTCTCACCAGGAAGAACAGTGTGATAGCAAGAAGCTAGTGAATTTTGGGGTTCTTAATCTTTTTTGAATGGTGAGTCTTTGAGAAAACTGATGAGATCTGTTCACTGTCTCCTTAGAAAAATATATATACACAAAATTTTAAGTATAATTCCCAGGGTTACTGCCTCCCTGTAAACCAGGGTTTCTGATATAACCTCTTACTATGTTCTGTAATTTTTTAATACCCATATTCATGAAAAGTGAGAATAAAACACAGTAAGTATACTCCCACATGAGGGAGCCATAGTTGGCTTGGCAAGGGTACCCAACGAGCCTGAATGTCTAGAGAAGACATTCTCTAGATAGCAAGAAAAAGGACTAGGGACAAATCAAGGACACTGGGAAATCAGAAGAAAAAATAGCAGAGCAGGGGCTAGAACACAGGCCTCTTAAATCTAGTCTAGTAGTTCTCATATATCTTCACATGGATTCTGGGTGACATATATTCACCCATCCGTTCATGCGTTAGTATTTCTGAGATGAAAAGGTGATAATCCTTGCCCTCAACTACTCGTGGTTCACCAATGAAGATGAAACAGCTGCTGAGCAATTCCTTTCTTACACAATGCCAAGGAAGTCACCAGTGTTTGCCAATGAGTCAACAACCCAAAACCAAACCCCCCACCAGGACTTCAAATAAGTCACACATTTAGCGGAAAGCAATAATGTAATCATCCTAAGTATTTTAGGTATTTTCCACCCTAAAGTTACTCAGATAGCTTTTGTCCATTTGCATGGTTTTAAGGTTACTCTAGGATTTGCATCTATCAAAAAGAGAACACAGGTCCCACTGGGAAATGTATTTAGAGTACTGGGTCCCAGCACCAATGTGAATGCTTTACAAAATGATGTTCAAGACCCACCCAAGATCAGTTAAGACCAATTAAGTCAGATATTTTGGGGATGAGAGCCAGACATAACAATAACATTTTTTTTTAAAGTCCCTCAGGTAACTCAAGCTGCAGATAAGATTGAATTCACCACTTTGGATAAAAAGGATAATGATTACTGTAGTTGGTCTGATTCCATGATTTCTTTGTTATTCACTAAGATTAGGTGTTTTAGCACAGACTGTCCAAATACTCAAGTGTCTACAAATCAGCAGGGGATCTTGTTACAAAGCAAATTCTGATTCAAGATGTCCAGGGTGGGAGCTGAGACACCCTGTGTCTCTTTTGTGCGTCGACCCCATTCTGAGTAGCAAGGCTATCATGTGAGAGAACGCAAGCTACATCTATCCATACAGAACTTGCAACTAAAATGGGGAACTCAATCTGGGAAACACACAAGACCAAACATTGCAAGGAAGTAAACGGCAAAGTTGATGCATGCCTCGGCCACCAGAATCCAGAGAGCCCTATGCTTCCTGTAGTGTTTCGAAAGAATTTCATGGAAGGTGGCCCTGGGACAAATTGACTCAGAACTTGTGCTTCAGACTATTAAGAAATGGGTTGGGGGCCTCCCTGGTGGCGCAGTGGGTTAAGCAACGCACTATGAAGCAGACCGCAGCCACTGCAGCATGAGTTCGATCCCTGCTGCTGGCCAGGGAGGGGACCCACATGGCGCGGCAGACCTCTCCTGCCTTGCCCGCTCCTGCCCTCAGCAGTGTGCTTCCGTTCATCTGCCTGTTCTGCTCCCTGCTCTCTGTGGTGAATCCTCTCACCACCCCCACACCTCTGGCTTGTACCCCAGTGCTTGTATGCATAAATAAATCTTTAAAAAAAAAAAAAAGAAATGGGTTGGAGGAGAGTATTTTCTAATGATTTTGCTAATCATGCTATATGGGTCATACTCCATGAGTAACTAAAGGCTGAGGAGCTTACCAGGCCAGTGAAATCAGTGATCCATATTTCATATCATATATATTAAAATATCAAATACAGATATATTTTAAGAATTATTTACATTATAAATAGATTGCTATGCTATGCATTGTATCTGCTATCACATGTATGCTATATATATTGTATTATATATGACTACAACATATATCATGGAATGAAATATATATATGGGTGCTGAGCAAAATAAAGTTAAATAGCTGTAATTTTTGATACAGACTCATACTTCTACTCAGATAAAAAGCATCTCAGTGCTCCTTATCTGGCTTTAATCCTCTGTTGTCTACAAATGTCATTGGTGTCTGGTAAACTTCCTTCCAGTGATGGATCACTGGATCACCATCACCAGTCCCGCTTGACACCTCTAGGTAACAAAGAAGTCCAACTCTTGTCTCTGACTTAGCCCCAGCTGACCACACACAACCTGCCTGGACTCCTGGTCTTCCCTTCCAGTGGCCTCACCAGTACCCCCTCCTGCTCACTTCAGGGGACTTTTGTTCAGCAGCTATGCCTGCAGCTCTAAGCCACACCGGGTCTCCTGCCCACAAGAGGATTTCATGCAGCAGAAAAACTCTGACACCAAAGTGTGGGTGGTATGGACGGGAAGGGACCAGAAATTCACCATGCCAGGAGGAAATGGAGGGCGGGGGACGCTGTGAGCAGAGCGCTGAGCCTATGGCAGATCTGCCCGATACTGGAAGGTGTGAAAGTAGATCGCTTTTTAGGGGCTTTTCTTCCCTTGTCTGAGGTCCTCCATCCTCCTCATGCCAAGCGCAGTGAAAGAGCAAGTGTCTATTAGGAGACAATAGCAGCTGAATACTTTTTCCTAAAAGAAGAAAAAAAGCAGTATGTTTCCACTGAATATTTGTTCTGCAGAATAAAAGGGAAGTTCTAAGAAAGCGGTTGTTTCTTTTACCCTAGAGCGTGAAACTAAGTCTCCAGTAGGTTCTGATCTCCTATAGTGAGAAGACGAGTGATAGGTGAAGCGAGGAACTGGAAGGCAGACGCTGGTTGAGGCAGGCCCGTGCGTGAACACCGATACCAATACCGACTTTTTCCACTCAGGCTCATGAGCTTTCAGCCTTGTTCCAAGAAGCATTCTAAACACGAATGACAATAACAAGGGCTGATATTCGCGACTGACACGCTATCTTTCAGGTACTATGTGAAAACAGTATTACCTGGCTAATCCTCAGAATCTAAAGTGAAGCTTAATATAATCCCCATTTTACACCCTGCAAAGGGAAGATCCCAGAGGTGAAATCAGTTGCCCAAGATAACAGAAGCAGGAAGAAGCTAAGGTTTGAGCAGTCTCATTCCTGACTTACAGTCTTCTCTGTTCTTCTAAACTGCTGCTAAAAGTTAAAGATCTGTGTCAGTTTAATAACAAAGTTTATCTTTGCTTTCTAAAGCACTGAAGTAAGCATGCTATGGTATGGCCGCTGAGGCCATGATGTGCATCAAGGAATGTGTCTTTGCCTCTAGAAGGCAAACCGTGATGCCACATGGTAGCCCCTTTATTTACTTGAGGGGTAGACCTCATAGGGCCCCTGTAGTCCTTGAAGACATAAAGTCTCTGAATCCTGCCATTCCCTCCTTTCCCCAAGAGCAGCTGGGTGTATCTTTCTCTCTTGCATTTTCCTCTGCTTTGAGGAGAGCACTTTGGTCGGCTCTGTCTGCCCTAGCCACCCACAAAACAGAGGAAATTCTGAGCACCCCAGAGCATGAGTCAACCCCACCATGTTCAGGAATTGCCATCTGCCCACAGAATCACCCACTCATTTCTGTTTGGACCCAAAATAGATACTCCTTCAGAAGCCGCACTATTTTCTGAATTCTCAGCAACAAAAAACAAAGCCAGAGATGGGTGTGTGCCTCTGAGGAGTGATAGTGGGAGTTTTCTCAACTGTCAAGTTTTTTGGGGTGAAGATGTTTCTGCTTAGGTGAAGTGCACAGAGTATGGGTGTGGCTAGTGGAAGAGGGGAGCAATGGGGCAGTAGGGGACCATCTTGCTTGTGGCAGGACTTTCACAGATTCATTTATGCCTGTTTCATTCATTCATCCAGCAAATATTAATTGAGCAACTACTATGTCAAATACAAGATTAGGCAGGACTGTAACTCAGTCTGTGGCTTCTGGGAGCTGACCAGTCAGCAGGAGAAAAGTATTTTGCACAAGTAATGACAAATAAGACAAGTACTAAGATAGAAATTTAAAGAAAGAGAAGATGGTACACACAGCTAGACATTCCTTTTTACTGCAAGATAGTAAGTTAGTATTGTAAGTTAGTATCTGTATCATAGTTACATGAAAGTTTAGGCTAGAGAGCATTATTTATCTTTATTAATTACTTAATTACTAGAATTATTAAAGCCAAACACTACTAATTTTTAAATTAGAATAATATAGACAGTAGGTATACAGAAGTTCTTTTCTTTTTTGAATTATTTTACTGAAGAAATTCCTTCATAGAGAAAATAAAGCTGTGTGAAAATAAAGCTAAGAAGCACCATTTCCAGGGCCTCCCTGGTGGTGCAATGGGTTGAACAATGCATTATGAGGCAAACCGCAGCCAGTGACTGCGGCACGAGTTCGATCCCTGCCTCCGGCCAGGAAGGGGACCCACATGGCACAGCAGACCTGTCCTGCCTCACCCACTGCTCCCCTCAGCAGTATGTTTCAGTAGGTCTGCCTGTTCTGCTCCCCACTCTGTCTCTGGTGAATCCGCTCACCGCCCTGGACTCTGGCCTGTACCCCAGCTCTTCTGTGCATAAGTAAATTAATCTTTTTAAAAAAAATTCCTAATTTAAAAAAAAAAGGAGAAGCACCATTTCCAGACAGTGCTGGCCAATGGTACACACATCCCTACTGTGTGTGCGTGCTTGGAGGGTTGGGATGGGGTCATGTCTCAGTCTCAAGTATTCCGGACCTCTCCAGGGAAGGCATGAAGGGACTTAGTCCAGTTTTCACTATTATGTACCTAACAGGAAAGCAACATTTTCTTTAAAAATATATACTAAAAATAGATGCTTTCATGAAAAGTGCCCTGTGTAGCAAATTAGCTCATCTCCCCAGAGAAAGATGAGGTTATTGTGATACCAAGTAAAGGGTAAGACATCATTTCTAAGAGTTGTAGCTGAAGTCCCCCAAACATAAGTTGACGTCAGCTCCTTCCTGTTGTGGAGCTCTGAGATTTTCCCGGGAGTTTTGGGGGTGATGACTTTACACGAAGCTGTGCATCTGACAGCTGTCCTGACTGTGGCCAGGCTGTGGTGGCTTCCCCTCTGCTGCAGCCGGGCAGTCTCCAAACCCAGTGCATCACCCTGTGGTATCTGCTTCCGGCCCCTGTGGTAACACCTCTGTTCAGAGCCTAAATTAGAATAAAGGGATCTTTATAAAGAGAAAACTCCTTATTTTAAATGGAAAGCAAAACAACTACCAAAATAAAACCCTTCTTAAAATAAAAGGGCAGTTTCCTCAGGCATCCTGCTAACACCCAGGAGAACACAGAGACCACAAAGGGTTAGTATTTCAGTTCTCGGTGTTCAATCATTTGTCATTTATTTCACTTTGGCTTTCACTGCTTTTCACTTGGTGTGCCATTAGTTTCACTTTCCCTCTCCCAGGGTTTCTAAGCTTTGCTCCTCTGACCTGAATGCACAGTGGGCAAGTCAGAGGAGCAGGGAGAGACAACGGCCCTGCCGCCTTGGCATCCTGCCCTCCTCCTTGCTGAACAGTAATTGCAGCTGTGGAGCCTTTCCGTGGGGCCACCGGGGCACCAAGCAATACACTCGATTAGCTCCTGGAATCCTCACAAGCGTCCTCATTCCCATTTTACAGCTGAACAGACTGTAGTAATTCATGTGCCCTAATAAGTGATGGAGTGTTCTATCAGCTCCATTCCTACACGGAGGAGCGAGCTGCGGCAGGTGTCACTGATCCCCATAGGCTTTTCAGGTAAACCACAATCTCTCATTCTGTCATCCTTGGATCCATTCCCAAATTAATCTCCCCTGGAAGCAAGTCTCATGATGCCTTTTCTCTGATCAAAGAGCTCAAGTCTTTTCCTGTTGCCTAATAAAACAAATCACCCTTTTCTCGTCTAGTGTCCAATATTCTTTTTAATCTAGACAGTCCACATGTCCTCTGCATGTAGGACACCCCTAGCTCCATGCACCCCAGCCTGCAGGTTTCCTGTCCTGCAAAGACAACTTCCTCCAGCTTTACTGTAGTAGTCGCCTGACTACTTAGAAGTCTCTCCAACTGAAAGCATCTTGGGAGAGCAGAAAGACTTGAGGAGTTAGGGAGTCTACAGGTTTGGATTCAGATCCTAGCTTGAACTTGTGTGACTCTACTTTCCTTTCAAACAAACATTGAGTGTCCCTCTCTGCAGGTGGTGATATGGATCTAATGGATCCAGTGTGTAAAGATATGATCTGGGATTTCAGAGGAATCTCACACATACACACACACACACACACAAACAACAGAGAAAGTTCTAGGTTTCCTAGGGAGATGTGATAAGGTAGGCCTGCAGGAGAAACAAGAGTCAAAAAGACATGAGACAGCATGAGTAAGTCTGAAGAAAAAGACAAGTGAGTCGCAACAGCTGTACATAGTCCCACCAGGGCAAGAGTTCAGATGTGCTACGAGAGGAAGATTTCAGGCTGGGCATAAGGTTTGTTATAGAACATTGCCACACACAAGGTTATGTATCTTGAAAGGAACAGAATACAGAGTCGCTTTTGGCAAGGGAAGAACATGATGTGGGCTTTGGAGAGTCAGCACTGGCTGCAAGGGGGGCAGCACAGGCAGAGAGGGTCAGACCCCAAAGGGACTGAGTAACCTAGGTGATGGTTGATGGTAGGCCCTGCTTAGGGCTCAGTTGCTATCAACTTAAAATAGGAATAAAATACACTCCACTGGGTGACTGTAAGTCTACATAAGACAAATTACCTAAAGTAATCAGGATACAGTAAGTGCTCAATAAACAGGACCTGGCAGACTTCTAACTCACATTGACAAAGGCCCAACAGACCTTTCTACATAGAAATCTCACAAATTTTTCAAATCTGAACTATCCATAAAGGTCCCCTGGGGCATGCTCTTTCTCCTCCTTCTTGTTTCAATAAATAAAAGCACTGTCCACCCAACTACTCAGGAAACCTGGCAAAAACCTTGTTTCTTTCCTTTCATGCTTCCCATGCATCCAACCAAGTCCCCAAATCTGGACATTCCAACATTTATAATCTCTTAACATTAGCAACCTCACGTCCCACTCTCTCTTATCACCTCCCATTGAAACACCAAGACAGCCTCCCACAACTACCGGAAACCCAGGACAAGGGCAGTGGGAGGTCAGAGGCTTATAGTGGCTACAGGAACAGGATGCCAGCAAGGCACAAAGAGAGGGAAGATAGTGTATGGTGGTTTTTTAAGCATCTACCCCCAATGAAGCCAAGCCAACCAAGGGTGATGACCCACTTAGTAGGTACTTACCATTGTACTTATGACTGCAAGACATGATCCCAAAAAAAGGCCCACACAATGAAACAACAATAACAGGATTTATTTATAGAGGAAGTGAGAAAAACAGAAGCAGAGAGAAAAAAAGGATTTGCAGATAGGCATGTGGCTAGATGCCATTTGTCCTATTCCAGACAGCATCCACTGAGCAGAGACCAAGTGTAAGCGAAAGCTGCATGTGGCAACCTGATGGCTTCTCCACAAACACTCCTCCTCACCAGTTGCCTAACTGCCAAAAGTCCCAGCAGTTCAACTGCAAAGCCCCAGCAGCTTAACTGCTCAAAAGCCCCAGGAGTTTATTTAGCTGCCTAAGTCTCCGCTGCACCCCAGTTTCTCATCAACCCCTGCTCAGGGGGCGGAAAATGGAAAGCCCCGCCTTTGGCCCCCGCGCATTGGCTATGAGCTCTGTCCACTGGCTCAGAGGTTGCTCCTCGCTCTTCCTCTTACAATCCCCCTGCTTTCAATACATACGCTCATAACTTTTGAAAGCACCACCTATATTTCTATATTCTCCCGAGGCCAGAATAATTAGGCACAAAGGGGAAGACATACAGACATATGACATATGGACACAGAGAGAATCCCTTGTTTTGGTTTGGCTTTGTTTTTTCATTTAACCCACAAGGAATATCTTGTGTAACTGCAGTTTTTTCATCTCTGCAAAAACAGAGCGCTTCCTTAAGAGGACAAACTTTAGCTTTCTGAGGCTAGATTTTTTAAAATTACTACCTGATGGACAGGCAGCTCTATTCACATTGCAGTCAGGCTGTTCACCTGAACCACACATGTGCCCTGCAAATCCAGTGTGCAAATACAAAAAGGAAAGATCAAACATGGACCCATATTTTAAAAATCCACACAAATCGCTAAAAAAAATTAAAAGCAAAAGTCATCACTAAGTTTGTTCCATAAAGTCAAAATCAAATTCCCAAAGTTAGGGAGTGATGACAGCAGATGCCATGTGTTTTCAGATGCTACCCTACATACCTTAGATTCTGGAAGAAGAAAAAGCATAAAGTTAGAGAAATTACCAAGAGAGATGTAGAGCCTTACTCATTACCTCAGGGTTTCCAGGTCCACCAGGAAATTAAATCTGCAACAGAAGTTGAATTTAAGTTTTCATCTTTTTCTAAAATAAATATCTCAGGTCTTCGACAGGTTCACAAGACCAGTGGGTTCTGCTCTCTACATCCTAGCTTTGTGGGGCTTTCTTCATTCTGGAGTGATGCACCCAGGCTTATATGACTGCGTGTTTTAAAGAAGTAGGAGTGCTTAGCAAAACATAAGGACTAGACTGTTTCTCCGACAGTTGGACTCAGCAATTCCACTCTGCTAGGTCTCCAGTAAAACCCAGTCACCAGATCTGAAAGGAAGCCATGGTTCATCTGGAGGAATATAGATCCTAGGATGCAAAGTTATGGGCTACAAATAAAACTTCCTGAATGTGTTTTACAGACTTCTTGACCCTACAGTCTTGTTCTATGTCTGGTGCAGTGTTCAAAACTGAAGCTTGGAATGGTCTCCAAAGACAGTTTCAAAGGGGTTTAAATAGTTTGCTTCTGGAAGAGCCTTTTATCCAAAGGAAGGCAAAGGATAACACTCGATCTCAATGCAGATAGATGGGCTTCTTGGCATAATTTTGCCAAGGTCTACTTTAGGTATGCCTCATTTTCTCAGTTTGTCCTATAGACTGTAGTCTCCCTACGGTAGCATGTGACTTCCAAGTAATCTGCTTTCTTGGGACTTCTGAAACAAACACATTGTCACTCTAGATTTGGGCAATCCAAAAAGAGGGATTGTTTCCTTTAGTGAGCTTATTCTGTCCTGGTGGGAAACGCTGCCACCATCCCAAGAACGTGTCCACAAATGCCAAAAGATACTTATAATCATCGTTGGTTATGGGTATTTGGGGAAAATCCACTTGCCAGTCCATAACAGTGCATATGCTGGTGCTGAAACCAACCTTCCCTTTATCAAAATCTTGTTGAAATTCAGGAGTCCAAAACAGAGGTTCACAATATGACCCTTGAGGGCTTTTTATAGGGGTTTTGCTATATGCCCCAAATTGGGGATCAAAACTCTGAAAAACCCAGTCATTTCCTAAATTACCTTTAATTGCTAGATGCTTTAAGAGCTAAAATCATGTGTTAAGAGCTAAATCATGCTTTAAGAGCTAAAATCAGCTTCCTCTGTCTTTCTTAATCTCAATTCCAAGTCTGCCACCTTTCATTTATATATCTGCTCCTTCTGAGGATGTAACCACATTCTGTCAAGTGGTTTTAAACCAGCATAATATTCTCCAGATAAGATTCATAGTCATTGAACTCTTAGAAAGGATTCTCCCCTGGTGGATTCAAATATCCCAGTAAGTTGTGGTCCTCCTCCTGTATAGTTCTTTCCTTGTATAGCTCTCAGGGTGAGGGAAGGTTGCTCCCCTCTTCCTTATGCCATCAAATGGGACTCTGTCTTTTCTAAATCTAATTTAGGAAGGGCAGCCAGAATTTGTTCAGACTCTTGGCCAATGTAGAAAGCTCACCTCCTCTTGAACCAAAAAGGAAACTGTAGAAAACACACACACACACACACACACACGAAGCCCCCTAGAAACAAAAATCCTAAGTTAGAGATTGTAAGTGAGCCCCAGAGACATGCCCATTAAATGTCCCATAAAACAAAAATCAACTTGCATACACCAGACCTTATCAGATTCCCCAAACCAAAACTTAGAAAGGAAGTCACAGAAAGTGGAGGGGGTAAAGGGGGGGGAAGAGGAAGGAGGTAGAGGAGAAACAGCAGTAGCAGAGCCACCTAAAGTGAAGGTTGAACCATGTATAAATCAAATACACATAAGAAGCCTATTGAACCCAAAGTAAAGACAGAAAAATCCTGCCATGTGTCTAGCTCCTACAGGGTGCTTATGGTGACGAATGCAAGGAAGAGACCCTTAGGGAGCCAAGCTGAAACTGAGCAAACCCAGGGGGATGACCCAGTTAATGGTTCTTCACCCTCATGCTTATGACAGCAGGACATGACCCAAAAGCAGGCACACAGTGCCAAACAACAATAACAGAATTTATTTACACAGAGAGTGAGAAAAGGCTGGGGAGGGAGAGAGAGAGAATTCATAGACTGGCACATGGTCAGATGCCATCTGTTGTGCCCCAAATAAAGTTCACTGGGCAGAAACCAAGGTCCAAGCCAGAGACATGCATGGCAAGCTGGCAGCTTCTCAGCAGACACCTCTTCTCATAAACAAAGTGCCAAAAGCCCCAGCAGTTCAACTGCCAATGGCCCAGCAGCTTAACTGGCCAAATTCCCCAGAAATTTAACTTCCCAAAACCCAGCAAGGTAAATGTCAAAAACCTCAGCTGCCACTCAGGAGGTGGAGTCTAGAAAGATCCACCTTCTACCATCAAGTTGGCTATGATCGCCACCCACTGGCATGGAGGTTGCTCCTCACTATGCCTCTTAAAATTTCAGGTGGCATCTGGCCATCTGGCATGTTGGCCTGTAAATCCCCCCTTCTACTCCCTTTTTTTCATTCTGTGTATAAATAAACCTGCTATTGTTGTTTCACACTGTGTGTCTTATTTTGGGTCATGACCCAGAGTCATAAGCACACAGATGAGAACCCACCAACTGGGCCGCCCCCCTGGGTTGCTCGGGCTCATCATTAAGCTGCTAGATCCAAGTGTTGGCGTCCTCACCTACTAGCGACAACTCTGGAAAGGTCGCTAGCCCTGCTGGAGCCACACTTCCTTCATCTATAAAATAGAGACGCTAAGATTACTTGCCTAGTAAGTAATCATTAAATCATTCTTATTTATAATTATAGTCAGCAGATTAATGGAGAGTGTCCTTAAGACCGTCAGTCCTGACATTCTATGGTTTAATAAACACTTGCCCTATGTTTTCCAGAGTGGAAAACATACCTCTTGAACACCATGCTCACTAAACCATATAACCTCCCACCTGGTGGACAGCAAGCCCCTACCTGCATCCTGTGGGTTTGTGCACAGACTGAAAGTGTTGGTTCAAGACAACGAAGGAAGTAGATATAGTTCATGCTATAATTACCACATCCTTGAGTTCCATTTGTCACTTTTTAGCACAAAGCAATTCCTAGTGAATCATGGCAACAGATCTTAAGTGCTCATGTGCCTGGAAAATGCAGTACCTTGGATGTAAATTCTAGAAAGAAGTTCAATATTTTTTTGTACTTAAAACAAAAAAAAATGTATTATTGTATTTTGTACCTAAAACAAAAAAAATATTTTAATTTTAATTTATGTACACGGCAGGATCATTCTCCGTGGTCAGCACCTACTTTAAGGTGACCCATTGATGACAACACTTACTGAAATGATGAAAGACTATGATTTGTGTGTTAACGAAGAATTTATGTGAGGGCCTCTCTGGTAGTCCAAGGGTTGTCTCAGTACTATCAAGTTATTGCTAGCCAGTGCAGCATAAGTTCAATCCCAGGCCAGGCTGACCCACATGGCATAGCAGACTGCTCCTGTCTGGCCCACTGCTCCCCTCAGCAGCGCATTTCAGTCGATCTGCAAGCCATGCTCCCCAGTCTGTCTTTGCTGAATCCTCTCACCTCCCCACCCACAACTCTGGCTCTACACCTCAGTTCTTGTATGCATTAATAAATAACAACAAAAAGAAGTTATGTGAGGCTGGATAGTGTGGAGCCCTTACTTTAAACAGCATTGGGTTGAGGGCAGATGGGAGCACGAGGGACTGAGGTGATGGTGCACTGGTGAGATGGTGATGGGGAATACATGGGGATTACAATTAATGGCAAGTATATGTAAATTTTAAAATATTTTAATTAAAAAAAATAAACAGCATTGGGGGTCAAGGGAGAAGAGAAGAAAGACTGTATTTCCTGCAATGCTGACTGAGTAGAGCTGTAAACTCTGAGTCCATAAACTAAATGCAATGAAAGCCTTTAAGTAGAACCTGTCCCTAGAGTACAGGAGAGAGCTTTTGGTATCACTTCACTGTCTATATTAATATAACCACCTCCCTAACCTGTGTTACTCATCCCGTCTACCCACCTGAACGCAAATGCCTGTCTTTCACCTGTCTGGAGCATGGCACCTGTCAACACATGCACTGGGGGATACTTTAAGGTTTCTGTTGCACTATACAGATCCCACTAAGGAAGTCACAGCAGACAAGCAGATGAGGAACACGGAGCCTAAATCAGCACTTTCTCCTTCAGCTGGTTTGTGGCTACAGCTCCACGTTGGATTGTCATTTTTCAAGAAAGGTTTTGTTCCCTGCCAAAAATGCATAACATGCCTGGCTTATTGTGTTCAGGCTGCTCTAACAGAAGCCATAGTCTGGTGTCTCCTTGACAACAGAACTTTATTTCTCATCATTCTGGAGAAGTCTGACATCAGCAGGTCAGCACAGTCAGGTTCTGGTGAGGACCCACTTCAGGGATGCAGATAGAGGAGAGTAGAGAGAGGAAGTACCTTCTCTTATTACTCTTATAAGGGCATGAACCCTGGTCATGAGGCTTCACCCTAATGATCTCATAGAACCCTAAAGCCCCCACCTTCTAACATCATCATAAGGGTTATGGACATAAGGGTTGGGTTTAAGAACTTAGGAGGAAATACAAACGTTCCTTGCAAACAGTATAGAGCTAGCATCTTATTTAAAGTTGAGTGAGAATTCTTGGGAGCAGGAAGAATGCCTCAGAGTGAGGGAACAAGCACTCCTGGCAGAGGGGTGTGGAGACGCCAGGAAGTATGGCTGCTGGGAACAATGGACCCAGCACCCAGATGCTGCACAAGTGGATCTGGTGTGCCTGACACATTCTGGGCCCATGCCAACATGGCTTCCCCTTGTCTGACGCCACGACTGGGTGATGGTTCTGAAAAGAAATACTTTCCTCCCTCCGTCACCATTGTTTACAGTGATTTTTTTTCCCTTGTCTCTCCTTTTCTATTTCCCTTCTGTCCTTAACGTTTCTATCTGGCATCAGATTGACCCATCTTGTATTCCTTAAGATTATCGTTAAATCCTATTGCTATCTAGTTGAAAATCTCTTCTGCTATATGCTAATTTCACAAAAGACTCTTCTTATAGCAAATTGTGGATAGAATTCAACAATTTAGCATATTTCTACTAAAAATGTTATTCTGCCCCAAGAATTAGGTTTCAACGATTTAAGGGAAAACTGCTTTAGAGTTCAGAGAGAGAACAAGAGTATTTCTACCTCCCTTGTTTTTCTTATTTGATAACCCTCTAATTTTCATCAAGT
Source organism: Galemys pyrenaicus (assembly GCA_019455555.1). Taxonomy (NCBI): domain Eukaryota; kingdom Metazoa; phylum Chordata; class Mammalia; order Eulipotyphla; family Talpidae; genus Galemys; species Galemys pyrenaicus. The sequence continues at coordinate 11,186,980 of JAGFMF010011694.1, forward strand.
TGACATTCTGTGGTAAACCTGTGGTTAACGTTTTATGCACAAAGTTTGTTATTAACTGAGAAAACTCCCATGAGTAGAACATAACCAGCTTTTCACTGTACCCCATCCCATTTCATTTGCAGAAGCATTTGAGATCCCAAAACATGACAGTTTCAATTTAGAGACTGCTTCTGGGAAGAATTTTTTAGTTCCCTGCCCTCTTTTCCCCATCCAAGGTAAAGAGAAAATGGTTGAATTCTCAACCTTGTCCTTCCCTCCTTTCTTTTTCTTGGTAATAGGTGTTAAGACATAATTTATTTTCCCAAAGTGTCTTACCCAATGAGTCACTCATTCATTCTGGGTTTGTGGAAACTCTGTCTATTTGGCATTCCAGCCCCAGACAAGCCCCAGAGACTATAGGTCAGTACATGTAATACACAAACCCCTGATATTAACTACTTCAAAACAGGCCCCACTGCACTGCAGTGGGCTTTCTCTAAGCTGAGAGCCTCTTATCTTGTCCCCCCAGGGAATCTTTGATAATGTGAACTTCCCTAACCCCATCCTCCCAGCTCTCTGTCAACAAACTTTGCTTCTGCCACATCCCTCTCAGCATTTGTGTTTGCTGACAGAAAGAACAAAATGGATATCTGTTTGAACAGATGAATGGAGAACATCACCAATTCAATGCCTCTAAGCCAAAGCATTTATTCAGTGCCTACAGCCGACCATGTTGATGATATAGTTTAAAAGTATTTGGACAGCTAACAAGAGGCAATTTGAACAACTAACAATAATCGCATATGCCTGGAAGTACTTAAACTTTGGTGATCTAGTTGGCAGTGATTTGGAAATTGACCACATTTTAATAGATTAAAAAACCGTTATAAACTATTCATGTGAATATAGGTGAGACAATGGAAACTAATACAAAATTTTCATAAATAGTTCTTAGAAGATGAATTCAGAAGAAGCTCCATTTCCTTGTTCTGACATAATCGAGTTTTAACTAGCATTCGTTTTAAATAACCTTTTTCCAACTCACAAGGTAACTTTAATGAAGATTTTTGGAGATGTTAAGTAATTTTTTTCTAAGTAAAACCAATTAAACTGTTATTCACAAGTCATGAAATTTGGAGGATTCCTTTTTTTCTAATAGTATAAACAAGTGAGAAAAATAACTAGAACCAAGTAGCTTATTATTTAAATCCAATAGCAATATAAATTGGATATTTATAAGCTCTTGCTTGTCTGTAAAACACCATGTCAGAGAGACATCAATTTAAATCTTCTCTGTGTTTGTCTTCCTACGTGTGATTTCAATGGACTATTGCTCAAGTTTAGCATCTGAAAAATGTGGGGATGTGATACAGTGGAATTTTGTGATAATTGGACATGATATAAACATGTACCTGACACATATCTAATGCCCATAAATTATTATTATTTTCATCTCTATTATAATATTTACAACTGAGTTTACATCTTATTTATAATTGCATTTTGTAATATTTAAAAAATGTTTTGCCAATCAAAAACTAAAACAAAGTAACTTTATTATTTGGCCCTAAAAACACTGCTGGAGGAGTAATAATAGCAACAATCAGGATTTGTAGGGTATTTTAAAGATTTCAAGATCCTTTCACTTACATTATTTTCAATGACACATTTTTGTCATTCTTATTCTACTTCTAATCCCCTGGATGCAACATTCCTTCTGCCAAGGTAACCTATGCTGCTAATGCCACCAGGTGAAGCCCGACCTATCCCTCAAACAGGGTTCAGTCAAGTGCAGCCTTCCTTCTTCACCTGAATGTGATGCAGGGTAGAAGTCCCTGTGAGGGGGCACCACATCAGAAAGACAAATTGACATGGCAAAAGGCAATGACTTGGGGTACTTAAGGAGCTCCTCCATTCACATGACTGGTTAATGGCTCTCAAGGCTCTGCCATCTGCTCTTTGATTGGTAAATCTGATCATCAAAGTAAAACAGCAAATGCAATCAATCCAACCTCCCAACAAAAACCTTTTCCATTTTAGACAAACCCACTTCCTCGATGAAAAGAAAAAGAAAGGAGGTGTGTGGATGCATAAGCAGAGGTGAATCACACATGATGTGCAGAACTCATGAGCTTCCATACTGTTTACTGTGCTACTAGTACAATCAGTTCTGTGCTTTTGGATGCTCCATTTGACTGTATGTTTAGAACAAATTGGAAGGGTTGAAAGATGAGAGGTAGAGAGAAATTATAGGTGCCATTTCTTTGGCAGGTGAGTAGTTGGGAGGGCTGTAGTAGAGTCATGAAAGTTAGCAGAAATGAGAGGAAATGTGTACAAGAGTAATGCACAGACAGAAATAAAGATTCTGGGGATGTGATCCCATAAAAGGGCAAAGGCAAGGTAGAATTTAAAAGGATGCTGAAGTTTAAGCTTGGGTGACTCAGATGGTAGGATTGTAAGAGTCATTAAGAGAAAGAAGAAGAAGCCCAGAGGTTTGTGGTTTTTTTTTTTTATTTTGAGATAATTGTAGATTCATATGCAGATATAAATAGCAGTATAGAGGTATGCAATATTTCCTTCACTCATTTTCTCCCATCACTATAACTAGTATCACATCCAGGAAATTGACATTGATGCTATCCATTGAGATTCAGATTTCACCAGTTTTACAAGAATTCATTACTGCATGTGCATTTAGGTCTATGCAACTTTATCACATGTGAGGTTCACGTGAGCACCACCACAGCTGAGACATAGCATTTCCCATGACGAGGATCCTTCCTGTCACCCTCTTGTAGCCACAGTCACCTACCTTCTTCCTCCGTGATCCCCTGCAACCACTAAGTTTTTCTCCATCTCTATAATTTTAAGCATGATATATAAATAGTATCAAATAATATAGTCTTTAAAATGGAATGTTTTCATTTAGCCTAATTCCCTTGAGTTCCATCTTTCTGTAGATCAATCCCTTGAAATCTACTTTCTTCATTCCTTAGCTGGCATTACCTTGGAGAGCTTTCTCTCCTTCTCCTACTTTTCCCCCACTACACACGATTTGAGTTTCAAGATGGATTTCCCATTCAAGATGGAAAAAATAAAATTATTTCTTTATTTTATTAATGTCATCATTGATTCTCTTGGGTTTAGTAGATAGGAACACTGTCATAAAATAGAGGGTTCATTTATTTTGAATTCTTAAGCTTCTATATTTTCAATTATCTGATTGCATTGGCTCAAACTTCAATTACAGTTTTAAGTAAAAGAATAAATAGTAAGTACCCTTACCTAGAAACAAAATTTTGAACAATTGAAGTACTTAGAGAATACTCAGGTGGGTAGATGGATACACAGTTATGTCTAGACTAGAGCCCAGGCCTAGCAATATGGCTCTGGAAGAGGCAACAGGATCACTATTAAGTCTGCATGAGAACTGCAGCTTCATTACTGCGGGTTCTTTACCCGTGTGATCTGGGTGGGTGACATCACTCAGCGTATTAAACTTAATCTGAGTTTCAAAATCTCATTCATAAAATGCCAGTAATAATAACAGCATTTACTTCATAGTGTTGGTGTTAGAATTAAATTAATTAATATATGTAAAAGACCTAGAAGAGATTTTAGATCATTTTAAGAACTGAATAAATTTTAGATTCTTTTCTCATTTGGAAGCCATCAGCATAGACCTAAGAAATGAAGTGATGAGACTCCTGAAAGAGTGAAGAGAAGGACAAACACCCAGGTCAGGTCAAGGGAACTCCTTGAACTTTTCTTAAGCCTTTTTTTTTTTGGCCAAGTATTACTTTGAAAATCTTATTAAAGTCCTTCTAATCCCAGTCTAACTATGAGAAGAACATCCAACAGATTTCAATAGTGGGACAGCCTACAAACACTTGACCAATGCTCCTCAAAACTGTCAAGGCCATCAAAAAACAAGAGAAGACTGAGAAAGCGTCAGAGTCGAGAGGAAACTAAAGAGACATGACAACTAAGTGTAATTTGGAGTCCTGGACAGGTTCCTGGACAGAAAGAGGATATGAAGGGGGAAAGGAAATCTGAATAAAGTATAAGCTTTAGTTAGTAATAAAGTATCAATTGATTGGTTCTTTAGTTGTGAGAAATGTACCATATGAATATAAGATATTGATAACAGGGGAATCTTGGGTTAGAGGATTTATAAGGTAAAAGTAAAATGATTTGTTTTGAGAAAGAAAGTCAGAGATGGGGAACCAGAAATCAGTCATGAGTTCTTATTACTCCAAAAGTGGAATTTCTTTTTTATTTTTTTCAAAAGTGAAGTTTCAGGAAGAAAAAGTTAAAGGAACCAGGTGCTAAACAAACTGAGGACAGTGAGTGCCACTGGAGCTTCCCAGGTGCTCTGAGAAAATAGTTCCAATAGAAGCAGAAGACAGACTGGACAGTTACAGAGTGGGTAGCGAGGACACTGAATTCTACGGGAAAGAGTAAGTACTGGTTGTTGGGGAGTAAGTACTAGAGTAGCTGGTGTTCTCATACCTAAGGAGAGGGTCTGGACAGGGGACAGAAGCACAGCACCAGGGGCAGGAGTAAGGAATTGATCCAAAGCACACAGTGAGGAAAGAGAAAAAAAAAAGAGGAAATGATAAAGGTGGGAAAATTCTGAGATACTAAAAAGGAAAGTTGAAGTTCAGAAATAAGTGAGAAAGTTCAAAGGAAGGAAGCAAGAATGGGCAATCAAGCAAATACTTCTCCCACCAAAATCTCAGCATCACTAAAGGTTGGGGTGGCTGTGGCCTTGGTACCTGATCTTCCGTTTGGGGGCACTGACTTTGTACTTTAGCTGGTTAACTAAATGAACTAGTTCAATTCAACCTATGTTTCCTCATCTCTGAATGAGATTGCAATTCCTTTCAAAGGAATGTTGTGCAGAATCTTGGGTAAACCTAAAAAAAACCTAGTGTACCACAAGGTAATGTTACAAAGATAGTATTACCAAACTTCAAGCTGGTAAATCCAAATCTAAGGATTTTTAAACTTAAGCTTTCATCATAAGAAATTCCACCCCAGTATCAAAGATAGTTTGTGGCTTCAAAGTCCTCGTTCTAGCCTCCCTGAGATTTCCTCAAGGAGAGAGATGGGCTTAAGGCATTGTGAAATTTGGCCAGGGATCTTGGAGGAATTCTTCCTATTCCATCTTACAGACAGAGCACCCGAGGCGAGGCAAAACTGAGTGGAATAAGACAACTCAGGCCCCTGACATTCAACATTTAGGTGGCAAACCCAGATCAACCAACCATCGGGCTCTCAAGCCTAAGTCAATATGCTGAACACCCGACATTTAAAATGAAGACAAAGTTTTCTCTGTAAAATTTTCACATTTCTTACCTTATCATCCTTTCCATCTATGGAAGGCCTCAGCAATTCTCCTTGCCACATTGGACTCCGCAGTATCATCTCCAACTCTCCGCTTCTTTGCTCCCACCTACAAATGGTTGTCCAGTTCAAGCAACCCTACCATCTCTCCCATCTCTCTGCTCTATCCCCCTCCTCTTCCTCACTTCCCCATTCCCATTCCCATCCCCATTCCATAGTCCCAAGGCTACTCCTAGCTCTCACTTGGGCTATTGTAATGGTCTCCTAACTCCTTGCCGATAAAATATGATTTGGAACATCAGCGACCCTTGGGAGAAATGCAGATTCTCAGGCCCCACCCCAGACATGGTGCATCCGAATTTGCATACCAGTGAATTTTACCTTGTTTCTCATGTGCACACAAAAGCTTGAGAAGTACTAGCCTCCCTTCACAGTTCACCCCACTGCTGCCCCCAGCTTGCCATTTAAACACAGCTGCCGACAGTATCCTTCCTGAAGAATGGGTGTGAGCACAGCATCCTGCAGTCATAAACCTGCAAAGGGCAAGTTGGTGCCTCACAAATGAGGTTCACCTGAATTCCTCCATGATGTTTTCCTAGCTACCGGCCTTGTAGTTTCTCTTCCAAATATCCTGAGTGCTGACACTCAGTGCTGACCTGAACTGGACGCATTTGCACTAGGTTCCTCATACAGGCACAGAATGTGCCCAATATGCCTCCTTGCCCCATGCCCACCCCATGCTGTGTGCTTTCACCTCTCTAATAATCAGTGCCTGAGAAAAGGCCCCTCATCCTTCCAGATTTTGCTCAAATAAAGACATTCTTTCCCTAACATTCTTTCCACCATCCTACTTACCAAATACAAGTAATTGCTTCCTTCTGGGACTCCCATCACATCGCATTTGTTCTTTTCCTACCTGTATCATTTTCTCCTCCACATTAAGCTCACACAAGTCCTATCTCCTTTACTGAATTACACAGGGACTACAACTTTGTTATTTAAGTTATTCTCTCATGTCGTAAATAGTTAGAAATAATCTTTGGATGAATATTTGTATGGTAAGTGGAAAAGTCATCAGGCTTTTCCGTCCTCCCACCATTGGTGCGATGATGGACACCTGAGGGCCTGCACGCATGCCTAAGTGGGCATGCGCAAGTGAGTGCTCCTGGGTTGGGGCACAGGGTATATAAGGGAGGCATGACAAGGACGCCAGCAGAAGAGAAGACAAGAGGTGACAGAGGCAGAAAGAAGAAAGAAGCAGCAGCAGTAGAAGCAGAGATGAGAGGCCAGAGATCCCAGAGAGTGAAGATGCGCTGGGGGCCAGAAGGCTGGCAGGCCAGCTATGTACCTGGTCGCCTCTGATCATAAAAGCCTAAAAAAGTCACCGAGGGGGCCTCCCTGGTGGTGCAGTGGTTGAGCGCCGCGCTGTGAAGCAGCCACAGGACAGCAGCACGAGTTCAATCCCTGGCCAGGGAGGGGACCCACATGGCACAGCAGACCTCTCCTGCCTCGCCCGCTGCTCCCCTCAGCAGGGTATTTTAGTCGATCTGCCTGTTCTGCTCCCCACTCTGTCTCTGGTGAATCTTCTCACCTCCCGAGACTCTGGTCTGTACCCTAGCTCTTGTGTGCATAAATAAATAAATCTTCAAAAAAAAAAAAGCCACCGAGGGCTCCAGGACTCTTCCTTGACCTGTCTACCGGAATCATTGACAACTTGCTTTGTGCCTTTCCTGGTACCGCAGTAATCCATAAGGGACCAAATTAACTCTCACTATCCATCTTATAACAGAACATCATCAAAGCAAAAGGGTCAAAATGTCAAATTATAAATACACTTGAGCAGTAGCTTGTAGTACATTTTGGTAGCATTTTGTATCTTTGCAACCATTTGCTTATTTATAAACATTTGTTTAATATCAATTTTCTTGTGTAAAGTATAAAATGCATGAGGCAGAGACCCATCTTTTTTGTTCACTCTTCCCCAGGACCTAGAAAGAACCTGACGTGAGCGGGTGCTATCCATGGTCTATTTCACAGGCTAGCCTGCTAGCAGGTGTAAACAGTCAAGTCAAATCAATAGTGCTCTGCAGAGGGTGATACCGTCATAACACCGGCAGAAACGGCATGTATTAATCACCTCTTTCCTCAGTTTCAAAGTAATTTGCCTTTCATTTGTACATAACCAGAAGCAGTTCACTTTCAGAAGAAAAAAAAGGTCTTTCTTTCCCCCATTTTTCTATCACGGTCTCTGTTTACGTTTCTCCCAGGAAAAAGTAAGACTTGCATTGTCTTTCTTCTTCGGAACCAGAGCAAATCATTAGCAAAAATAATCATTAGAACTGAAAAATCTCTCCCTGTTTTTTGAGCTGCTCTTCCCATGCTTTGAAGACCTGTCGATCTTATATTAAACTTTTCTTTTAGTTTTCACTTTAAATATTTATGCCTACATTCATTTCACATTTACATTTGGATCAAGTGTTAGATCTGTCCATGAGCTATACAATATGCCTCTCATTGTTATTTTCCTTCTTTTTATTCTTCATCTCATATTCCATTTTTCCCATAGACACTCTTTTTTATGTCCTAGGCTGTCTTCAATCTTTGATCCCTCTACTACCATACAATTCAAACTCTGCCCCCCAAAGTGTGACCTAACATCCATCCACCCTGTCCCACCACATCTCAATGTTGGCAGCCTCATATCTCTTATACAGAAAGAAGTAGAAGAAGAAGAGAAAGAGACAGAGAGAGAGAGAGACAGAGACAGAGAGACAGAGACAGAGACAGAGACAGAGAGAGATCTGGAGGAACAGAGGGAGGGAGGGAAGAAGGATCTAACCGCCTTCTCTTATCTATGCTAGTTTCTCAGATCTCTAAGCAGATATTCTATAACATTCCAAGTTGGGTTTGTTACCTTGTCAGGGAGCATAGATCCCTTCAAAATAGTCAGAGTTGTATTTATATGTAATACACATAGATTTTAAATAAGTTAACTGAACCAAACATATAATAGAACACAACACCACCAAAAAATAGCTATAATCTTGGAACTACTTCTAGTCCTATGCCATTTCCAAAAAATGCAGAAGGATGAAACATTCTAGAAGCTGAGGATCAGTACTAATAGTCATCTATTAGTATAAATAGATGACATTTATACTACATATATAAATAGTATATATTTATTAGGGTATACTCTAGCAAAGAGTTTGTCTTTTTCATACATTTCTTGAAATTGAACAATGAATCTGTCACTTCAGGGAAAATGACTCAGTATTTATTGTAATAAATTATAGCTTTGATAATATATAGCTTTGGTAAATTTAAAGAAAATGGAGCTTTAAAGCAAACATTGGAATTTTGGAAAACTTGTATTGCTGCTGTGAACTTAAACATTTCCCAAAACTTAATTTTTTTCTTGGCGAGATAAGGGAGGACATTAACAAATATGTCCTTTCTTGGCACTTGTAAACTAACATTACTGCAATAAGAAGTAGTGCAATTAAAAAAAATACTCATAATCCTGAAAAAGTAAAATTTGTTTTCCTTCTCTAATAGTAAGAGGTTGGATTTTTTTCATATACTTCAACTGAAACATTTGTAGTAACTTGATGCAGAGACAAAGGTGCAATACCCCCTGCTTTTATTAAGCCAGGCATTTTCAAAGTTTGCAATATATAAAAAACTACTTTCTCACTGAAATTTTTTTATTTTAGAAAATTTATTTTTCATGAAAATTATCTAGGTTGGTGGTGCAATGGTTTATTGTGTTTAAATGAATTGCTAAGTACTTATTTTTAAACTTTCTCAGTTTTCAATTTCCAATATTATAAGCAATGACTGAAAATAGAAAAATGAAAGTTTGGGGGGGGCGTCTCAATAATTTTTAAGAGTATAAAGGAATCCTGAAACGAAAAGTTTTGAGAACAGCTACACTATCCATATTAGTTGTTAAAAACTTGAAATACTTCCAAGTCCATCAGTAACTAGTTACTGTCTCATGTTCTCAGTGAGCCCTTCCATTGTCATAACCCCCAAGCCTCCTACAGATCAGTAATTAAAGGTGAATTAATGCCTGGCACACAGAAGCTCCAGGACTATCTGTTTCGTAGTACATTGGCATCCCTTCACCTTGGTCCCTTATATGCAATTTGTGGTTGTTTCCTATTTTAAACCTCATTTTTGCAGAGAAACCAATTTTATCACCCTGTTAATTTCTGTGGTAATTTGAGGTCAATGTAAACATTTTCTCTGTCTTCTTCAGCCTTGCTTCTTCTTGACACATTTAAGTTTATTTGAAATAATTTCCTGAGAGTAAAAGTGAGGTTATTTAAAAGGCAGCAATAGTAGGCTTTCTTGTGATTCCTGTCCCACCACATTGAGCTGAGTGGTTTGGGCAACTTACTGAATGTCTCTGTACCTCAGCCTCCTGCCATGTAAAGCCACAATGACAGCATCTACCCTTCACAACTGTGGTGAGCATTAATAGTCACAGGCAGGGCTCAGATATCATAGTTACTATCGTACAAATAGCCTCAAATGGAGCGCTCTTTTTCAAAGATAATAATCTGACTTAAACCACAACATTTTGCAACTACCTCATAGTGATCCAGATAGTTTAGACATAGCTCTACCTCACACTCTTCCTTGAGATTCTGATTCTATGCGACAGGAAAGCACCAGACAGGGAATGAGGGGGTCTGGCTCTATTCCCAGGTTTTCCACACCTCAAGGAATGATCACAGACTTGGTTTCCTTATCAACAAAATGTGATGACTGACCTGAATGATATTTGGAGTCTCTCCCAGCTCTCAGATCTTAGGATTCAATTAATAGAAATATTCAATATGTTTTATGGTATTTTATTTTGCACCAAAAATACTGACTTTTCACATGGTCAAACTGCTGACTGGGTTTCCCAAGAAAATTGGGAACTATCTTTGATATTGGGCATATCTTCAGGTTTCTTCTTGGATCTGACATGGAAGATGAAATGTTTTAGGCCCGGAACTGGATCATTTCTTTATCAGGTGTCCCAAGATCTAGATGTACCCCTATGTCCCTTGGGTAAAGCTCAGCAAATAATTATCTAGAAGTTTCTGTGCTTAGTGAGCTAGTTGAATATCTGTTATAGTGCAATCTCTATAGGATGGTGAAGAGGAGAGGACAAAGGTCAGGACTTCTTCTCATGCTGAATGGGCTGTGGTTAGCTTGACCTGATTCCACCACAGAATGAAGAATCTTAGCTCCGGCTCCGTCCACTCCTTTTGAAGCCCCTTCCTTTTCTTCATCTTTCATGTTGTTCACCTGGGCCACAAGGGCCAAGTGATTCTCTCATGTTTTGAATATCAGAGAGGGGAAAAAACCCTAGCCCATAACTGTTTTTTACCACCCACCTTTTCTGTAGCCAAAGAACTTTTCACTTAGATACTGAGTACAGGGGTGGGCACAAAGCAAGCAGTTTCAGCACCAACTCCGAGAGGGTCCCTGTTCTGTCCAGAGTGGCCGGTCTAGGAAGGGGGCAGAAGGGAAGGCAGATGCAGCAACTACTGCTACTTGAAGTATGGCCATGGCACCAGCAGCACTTGCGAGCTTGTGAACAATCATCTCATTGACTCTACAGAATCTCAATGTGCATTTGAACAAGTCCCCAGGTGACTTGTATGTACATTACAGTTTGAGAGACATGGAGGTGAACCACCTAAGCCTCATGCTACTGGTGGTGGAGAAACAGACTCAGATGACATGCTCCAGGATCTGATGACCAGCTGCTGTCCAAGGGTTCTGGCTAACTCAAGGCATACAAAAGTACTCAGCACACAACTCATTTTAGTTCTACTCCCTTTCTATAAACAAAAGAGTAAAAAATAAAGGGGAAGTAGAATTGAGGGCAGATGGTAAAATGAAATAAAGGGTTGTCAGGATTCCAGCTCTAATTAAGAACCCCCACTTTGCATCACTCTTCTTACTGCATGACAGGATCACTTATAGGAGGAGAAAAGAATACCCAATGTCACCAATTTCCCATCTTTTCTTTGAACCCCAACCAGCAGAAACTGCACATTTGTCCTTCTGAAAATAACGCCAGGAGCTTGATATACGGTATGCTACACAAAAGGAGAGCAGAGGCCTGGGAGACAGAAAAGTTGGGTTGAATCCCTAAGTCTATTGCTGTGTGTCCTTGTCACCCTTGACATGAGGATTACAAATACCTGATCTTTTCCTACTCACCATGCGCAGGCATGGTGAGATGGAAGAAGTAAGGGTTAAGCAATCTACCGGAGGGAAGACAAAACAATGAAAGAGAAGATTGTTCTACATTCCTCATCCACCATTCTCCCCAGAACTATTTGATAACACCAGTCTGTCAGAGGAGGGCAGCTCTGAGTTACCTCCCTGGAGTCGCCTGAATGAGCTACAGGAACCAAAGGCACTCCAGTTGGTAGCATCCCTAGCAGCAACAAATCTACCTATATCCCAAGGAAAGATGTGCCCCGATAGCATTTCAGGAACAATGATGGGGGGGAATGTGGAAAGGATTGGAACACGTTGTATTCTGTCTGTGTCTTTCAATTTTCTGTTCATAGCAAAAATCTCAAATCAGATTTGTTGTACTTTGGGAAAGTACAACCCTTTCAACATCAGAAATGCGTGTTGAACTCTCAGCATAGGTTGAAGCCCTTGGATTTTCAGGGTTAGCAATAAATGCTAGCTGTCTCTCTCCCTCCCAAGGACCTCAGTGTGTCCTTGGGAGCCTGTGGAAGGGCTCTTCTCTTGGAAGGTCTTCTTTCCAAGCTCTGAGCATTTACCCTCCTCTCCCAACACAGACTTAGTCATCTAAAGTTCTTTCCTGCACTACATCAGCAACAGATTCTTTAAATACTCTCAGAAGAGAAAAGGACATCTAAATCCAGAAGAGTGTCTATATTGAAAAATTACAGGGGGCGCAAGATTTCCCTTCCTACCTTCTACCAAAAATTCCATGTTGCTTCCTGAGTAGTCAAGCCCATTGTGGTGTGACTAAGGGAATGGGTGGAGCTGAGAGTGTAGAACAACTTCCTTTAAAAAGACAAACCACTGCTAGACACAATAACTAGATCTGGAAAGAGAAATGTAAGAGTAAAGGTAGAGAAAAAACCCTTTAGCTGAATTTTGAGAGAGAATTTTCAAAGGTATTTTTGTGTGTGTGAATAAAGTTATGAATAAGGGCAGCTACCATGAGGTGCGTGTGTGTTGGGGGGTGGTGGGGAATGTTAAGTGAAAATATTAGGGAATGAGAATTTAAAGACATTTTGCTAAATCATATAAATGTAATTCTCTGCAAGATATCAGAAGAGACAAATTTCTTTTTTTTTTTGTACTGATATTTCTTTTATGATGTCAAGCTGAGAAAAATTTTAAAAAAACACATTTAAAAGAAACAAATATTCAGAGCTGCCATCCCACTCACTTTTCTGTCCTCCACTTTCTTCAGATGTTATCTGGGATACCCTGGACAAAGCATTCCAGAGAAGAGATTAATGCTTTACAAGCTCTGTACTGGTTTTTAGCTATAAATCAGGAAATTCCATGTCTTTAAACTCCAGGAAAGGTACTTTCATGAAAGCAGTCATTGTGAGTAAGAAGTTCTGGAACTTCTCCTTGTCTCCACATGAGTCCACAAGTCCTCAGGCTGATTTATTATGACTCTGGACATTTCCGTGACCTTATTTCAAAAGGCATATGATCATATGATTAAAGAACTTTTAAAGGACATAAAATCACCTCAAAAACAATTTTTTTCAAACTTATGTGTTTAGAAACCTCTGTGACTAAATTATCAGATTCCAAATGCACCTGACGTCAATCCTTGTTTATTTTTTACTGACACCCCCGTCCTTGATTGTTTATGCTGATTAATAATTACAAGATTTTCTAAGGTTAACTTCTTAGTAATTTTTTAGGAAAGGTAATTTATAGTACAAAGCACATATCTTAAATGTACAATTTGAATTTGATGAGTCTTGGCAAATGCGTACACCCATATATAATCATCGTTTCCATCACCCCACTGTCTCCTATCAGTCACTCCCCACTAGTGACAGCCACCACAAGCAAGTACTCCGACTCCTTCCTGTGTACTAGCTTTGTCTTCTCTGAGCTTTATATAAACAGTCAAACTGTATATACTATTCTGTAACTGTCTTCTTTTGTTCAGCATCACTTTCTTGAGATTGATCTATGTTGTAGTCATCGGTCGTTCATTCTTTTTATTTTTGGTTGGTATTCTACTGCATTCGTTCATTATAAGCTTTTTGTTTCTTCTTACGATGATAAATACTTGAGTTGAGTTGGCTAATACCAGTAAGTTGCCTTAAATATTTTGTGCACTACTTTTTGTAGTATGCTATCATCCCTCTTAGATAAGTATCTGAGAATAGAATGGCTAGATCATAGAGTAGGGATATATTTAACTTCACTTCAAAAACCATTTTGTTTTCCAATGTAGCTCCTATTTTACATTCTCAACAGCAAGTTGCAACACATCTATGTCCTCTTCAACATTTGACATGTTTTATTTTTATCTGTTTTACTCATTCTATTGGCTATTTTATGGTGGTTTCTAATTTGTTTTCTCTTGATGTGTAAAGATGTGGCACATTCTTTTTAGTGCTTACGAGAATCACGTCCTTTGGAAAAGTGACTGTGAAAGTCTTTGCTCATTTATTTATTGAATTCTTTGCTTTTTAGTGGTAATTCATGGTTCTTTACATAATCTAGACATAAGTCCTGTCAGATACTGGTGTTGCAAATATCTTCTCCCAGTTATTCCTCATTTACTTCGTCATTTTCTTAATGTTTTTAGATAAACAAAATTTTTTTCATTTACTTTTCTTTAATGATTAATGCTTGTCCTATTCCCTGTGGCCTTTCTTACACATTTTCTTTTTCCAGCCTGTGGCGTTTTCCTAAAAAATTAACCTCTTGAAGAAAGAAAACCTGTTACTTCTATAAAAGTTGGGCATTTGGCCACTTTTTAAAGCATCCTTATGGGAAACTGGGTTGATATGTCAGGCTAAAAGAAGACCAGGTCTTTGTGGTTTGGGAAGGTTTCTGGTGAACTCAAGTGGGTGTAGGTAGGTAGGAAATACATTTTTCCTCTTTGCCAGACATTGAGTGAAGGGCTCTCATCCTTAGTCTAACAATCCTTAGTTCCTAAAAAATATTCCTCACCAATATATTCCATCCTACCCAATTACCCTGATTTCCACCCCTCCTTTCCTCATATTATTTGGTCCTTCCCTCTCTTTCTATACTTACTTGGCATAATACAAATCAGAGTAAAACTTCATCATTTCTATTTGTTAGTTTGAAACATAACATATTTGGAGAGGAATTTGAAGTTATATTTTGAACTGTCTCTGACATAAAGGTCTCTAAATAATAATGGCAGCAGCCTTAGGAATCAGTTTCATCCTAGGAATCAGTGGGAGACATAGATCTATAGATATAGATATACTTTTTTTAAAAAAAATTATTTATTTATGCATACAAGAACTGGGTGGGGTACAGGTGGTGAGAGGATTCACCAGAGACAGAGTGGGGAGCAGAACAGGCAGACTGACCGAAACACACTGCTGAGGGGAGCAGCAGGCGAGACAGGAGAGGTCTGCTGCGCCACGTGGGTCCCCTCCCTGGCCGGGGTTGGGGATTGAACTCATGCTGCAGTGGCTGCGGTTTGCCTCATAGTGCAGCACCTAACTATTTGTGCCACCAGGGAAGCCCAGATATGGCTATCCTTTAAATACAGTCAAGTCATGCATGATTAAATCATCACTGTTGAATATGTGCTTGGCCAGAACCTCCTGGACTCCTAATACGCTTCTTTTTTCTTTGCAGAAAGTTGTGATATTGAACCACCAATACTCAGAAATGCCACATTCAAAGTCTCTGCATACAAGATCGGCACCGGATTAAACTGTCAATGCAAGACAGGCTTCCGTAGAAGAGGCAGCACCTTAATACACTGTGTGGGAAACCTTAGCCATCCTTACTGGGGAGACAAGTGTCAGTGTAAAAGCATTTGTAAGTACTTGCTTTTATTACTACCAGGGGCCAGAAGAACTGCTGAAAAGAGTGAGATAACATTGCAGCTTTTGTTCACTCAGCCCTACAGACAAAAATTGGCCAACTCCACGTGTATACTTAATTTTAGTAGTTCTTGAAATAGTCACTCACTAAAAAATATTTAATAAACATCTATTTCCCAGGAGTAGTCTAGGCACAGGGGATGCCTGACCCTTAAGGAGAACATACTTAGTATTGGAAGGGGAACACAGACATGACCTAATAATTACTAAATTATTAAAAAATAATTTTTCATAGTAATCAAAATGTACTGAATGCCACTGAACTGTGCACTTAAAAATGATTAGCATGGATGGGGCCTTCCTGGTGGCGCAGCAGGTTGAGCACCGCACTGTGAAGCATCCGCTGCACAGCAGCGTGGGTTCAATCCCTGGCCAGGAAGGGGACCCAAATGGTGAGGCAGACCTCTCCTGCCTCGTCCGCTGCTCCCCTCAGCAGTATATTTCAGTCAACCTGCCTGTTCTGTTCCCCACCTCTGGTGAATCCTCTCACCTCCCGCAACCCTGGCCTGTATCCCAGCTCTTGTATACATAAATAAATAAATCTTTAAAAATGATTAGCATGGTAAATTTTACAATAAGTATAATTTATCATGATTTTTAAAATAAAGAAAAAATATGCAGAATGAGTTTTATAAAGAATATAGAAAATAATAACAATCCTAGTGGATAACATCTACCTGTAAGGGTGAATGAACACTTTTGACTTTGGTTTCCAAAGCTCACACCTCAGAACATGCATATCCATTAAAGAAATACATTTATCCTACTTCCCTCTCCAGTAATACACCAGTGTAGACTCCTACGAATGCCCATTCCCATTACCCTTTAACCCCCTTCCTCTTCAGGGGTGGTCTCTGCAACCCTAAGGAAAAAGTTTTGAATAGAAAAATGGGGGCAGTGGGAGAGGCATTTTTCCCCCCTGACAGGATAAAGGGGAGTAAAGCCCAAGCTAACCCTAAAATCTTATCCCTCAATGACAGCTTCTCCTTCTGGGTACCCTGGAGGCCTTCCAGGGTTTTGTTTGGGGGAGGAGGAAGGGAGGCACAGGAAGGGGATATATGCAGTCAAAAGAAAGCAATCTCAGTCCAGGGCCTTCCCCAGCCCAATGTAAGGGGCTGGCATTTCAAAGCATGAGGAAAATCCCCCCAAATCCCAAATCCCCAAAAGGTTGTTGGCCCTTACTCCAAATTCCAATTCCCTTCTGGGCTGTGGGTGTGAAGAGAATAAAAAACCTACAGACATGCCACACTGGAGTGTGTTGAGGTTCAACCCAGCATGAGGGGAGCAGGGAGAAGAAGGAATTGTTCAGCTTGAATTTTTTGACTTCAAAATGTAGCTTGAGAGCCTGGAGGCCCTCAGTGCCAGGGACTGGAATCCCCAGCAGGCTCAGGTCCCAAACCTCATGGCTGCTGCTGACGACGGGCAGACGGCAGTACACAGCCTTGGGTACTGGAGTCCCTGGGTACTTGGGTTCCTGGAATGGAATGGCTCTCAAAAAGCTTTCTAAACTTAGGCTGACCCAATACCATGACTTTGCCACTGAACTTCCTTCTTTAATAAGAAGAAATGGGGCTTCACAGGTGGTGCAGCGGGTTGAGCAGCTGCACTGTGAAGCATCCGCAGCACAGCAGCGCAAGTTCAGTTCCCAGCCAGGGAGGGGACCAATATGGCACAGCAGACCTCTCCTGCCTCGCCCACTGCTCCCCTCAGCAGTATATTTCAGTCAACCTGCCTGTTCTGCTGCCCACTCTGTCTCTGGTGAATCCTCTCACCTCCTGCAACCCTGGCCTATACCCCAGCTCTTGTGTGCATAAATAAATAAATCTTTAAAAAACAAATAAAGAAAAAATGGGGCTCTTGTGAGCTCCTTTCCCAACCAGGTCTCTCATCCACTCTGTTACCAAGAGTTGGCAGACAGTGGTGGGTCGTCTGTCTTTTGTCCATTGTATCGATGGCTAAGTCTGGGGATCACTGCTTTGTTGAAACACCGAATTGCCTTTTTACCTAGCAGACCCCTTCCCTGACTCTAAGCCACTCATTGCCATGTCCACACTCAACTCCCTTCTCCAACTCTTCACAGGAGGAGTGCTGTGGGAGAGGATTTTCTTGTCCCTGCATTAAAACTGCCTCTAACTTTAAATGTTCTGTTATATTGAAACAAGAGTGCATGGGTTGCTGAAACAAGAGTACATGGGTTGCTGAGTTAGATGACCCCATTGCCATCACACATATTCCATGTACCACATGACAGGGTTGATGCTGGAATAGAGTGGTGACACACATACACAAAAAAATTCCACCAAAAAAAAAAAAAACCAACTCTGTTCTTTCAGAGGCATTGTGGGCCACTATTAACTATGCCCATGGACACTGACAGGTCAGTGCTGGATGGGACCTGAGCAGGTCCCTCTAAGCACACTGGGGCTTGTGTGCAGCTCATCTTATAACCCAAGACCCTGATATTGCCTGGCATGTTACAGCCACTAGAAAGATCCTCTTTGAGTGGATGTATGTACAAACGATTTTTATATTTTAAGCATTTGCGAAGTTATTTGTTTCATTTTGTCTATGCTCTCTAGCCAAGAACACAGGAAAAAAAGTTACAACAAACCCTGAAGAACAGAAGGAAAGAAAAACCACAGAATCGCAAAGTCAAACGCAGCTCACAGACCAAGTAAATATTCCAGGTAAGAGGTGAATCTGAATGATGCTTACCTGGTCCCAGAAGCCAGCCCTTCACTTGCAGGTGAAAGATGGTGTTCCCAAAGGAGGAATTTCTGTCCCGCCATCCTCTCCTCTGAAAACATTATGTGCATAGGAACAATTGCTGAGAATTTGCAGGATGTTGACTCAGCTTGAAATTAGCCATTCTTAGAGCAACCAACCTGGCCTCTGGCTTACTTCCTGTTTGGAGAACTGGCTAAAAAGAATTCAACTCAACTCAATTCAGTTCACCTCAATTCAAAACCCATGTGTTGACACTAACTGTACAGGACTAACTGACAGATAACAAATGTGAATAGACACCAGTCCCTGCCCCCCTCCCCAGAAATGCTTTTGTTTTCCCCTTACGTACTAACCAATGAACTGCAAGCAAAGCATTTATTGCAAGACAGATGTGTAAGCTATGCCGTGGTAATTGGTGAGTCTGGAAACTGTACCTCCCAGCTAGTGAGTTGTGGATGAGTGATCGCTCTGGCTACTACCCAGTTGATACCACAACAGTCAAGAATAACTAATGTTGAAGTCAAGTTATGATGCCAGAAAGAAATAGCCCTTTAGGAAAACCTCAGCCTGGGGAAACCAGCTGAACGTACAGGTCCCTATAGTGCTAAATTTAGAAACTTTGCAAGAACATTATTGTATTACATAAAATTTCTCTTGAACCCTCACAACCCAGTGAGTCAGGGCACGGGTCTTCAACTGACTGAAGGAATTGAGACACAGATGTTAAAATGCACATGAGACCGGAATAAGATTTCAAGTTTCCTGAAGGAGACTAGGAGTCTTTCTACTAATTAGTTCTTTTAACCAACATTGGAAATATTTGCAGCTTCCTCCCTCTTAACCTCAGAGCCCTCAGGATGTTTATTAATGTCTGATGGCTTTTGAAAGTATTTTATGTTATTACATTGACTGCTGTGAAAGTGTCCAGTACTAGTTTTTACCATTCTGACTTACTTGGCTGCATGTAATCCTCTCAGGAACATTTCTCACACATTTTTGTCTCTCCCTCTTCACTAGTGCATTCTGCTCCTTCTTGCTTTCCTTTCCACCTGCCAAGTGTTCTACCAACAATCTCTCCACTTTGTGTACCTTGTAAAATTTCAAGGTTTTTCCAAAGTCCATAGATAACCTAATCTTTGCCATTTCTTCCTATTCTCCCCCTCAGTTATCTCGGAAAAGAGTTCCCATGAACTCTTTTTCTCCCTGGAGGCTCCCTGCCCTTTAGTTAATAATTAATTAATTAAAGTTTTAAAAGTACCCTTAAGAATTCTAAAGATCACACCATCCCTTGTGTCCCCTTCTCTTTTTCCCTCCCCGCCCACCCACCGTTAAGTTCAGAGCCCTTGGGATGTTTATCAATGCCCACCAGCTTTTGAAAACATCTTGTTATCAAATTGACTGCTGTAGAGGTGTTCAGTATTAGTTTTTATCATATGATTTACTTTGCTGCATGCAATTCTTTCAAATTCCCTCCATCGTGTTGGAAATGCTGCATTTCATCTTTTCTCTTAACTACTCCATGATGTATATATACCACATCTTCTTGTTCTAATCACCCCTGATGGACATTTAGGTTTCTTCCATGTCCTAGCTGTTGTAAATTATGCTGCTATGAAATAGTGGAATACATGAGGTTATTTTGTTGGTGTTTCACATTCTGTGGATATACACCCAAGAGTGGGTTTGCTGGGTCGTATGGTATTTCCATTTTTAGTTTTTGAAGGTAAACCATAATGATTTCCATAGTTGTTGCACCAGTTTATATTCCCAATATATTTATATAGTAATAGGGTTCCATTTTCTCCCTTTTCTCTGCATCCTCTCCAAAACTTGTTGCTGACGTTCTTTTTAATATATGCCGTCTTCACATGAATGAGACAGTTTAGTGCTAGCAAGGCATGGAGCAGGTTCTCTATGGATCCAGACAGATGGGTAAAGGAGAGTCCTGGAGCCCTCAGTGGCTTTTTCAGGCTCTTAATGCTCTCCCTACACCATTTGTAGTGAGGCAACAAGGTGCAGGGCAGGCAGAGAGGTCTGGGAGCCAGGAAGCTGTTAGGCCTCCCAGGCCCTGATGAATCTTCTTCACTCTTTCCAGGCTACTCTGCCTCATGGTCCTTTGTCACCATGTGCTTATATGCTCAGTCTCTCAGCTCAGGTGCCCATTTACGCATGCCCACCATACTCCAGGTGCCTGCCATCAGGCAGGTGTCAATCACAGATGCTAATGGTGGGAGGAGATAAAAAAAACCTGAAAATTTCCATTTACCCTACAGACAGTATCTCATTATAATTTTAATTTGCATTCACTGTCTTTTGGCCTTCTAGAATGTGATTTTATCTCTTTACCACTTCAGCTGTTTACTGAAATGGTGTTTCAAAATATGTGATTGTTATTCTCTAATTCTTTCACATTACTCTCCACAATTACTGAAAGTTCTCTTAAGAGGTTAGTGTTTGCTGTCATCACTCAAGAGGTAACCAGCTGGTTCTGGCTAAGAGAGATTTCACAGATTGTCTTACTTTGCATGTTATCACTTGAAAGGAAACAGATTCAGACAGTAAATCTTATTGGCTATAAGAGTTTTATTCTGAGACTAAAACACAAGTTCAGTCATGATTTGTGAGGTGCTAACTGGTGTAGCTGACTGAGGATGGGCCCTCTCAGCTTCCTGCTGGGGTAGAGAGATGATATAGGGCACCTGTAGAGGTTAGACTGGCTGCTCAAGGTTGCAGCAGATTGGAAGGGCAGGGTAAATGTGCAGCTTCACACATCTGCAGTCAGGGGGACAGTGGTTCTCTATGTCCAGATGGGAGAATTCTGAGGTTAAATCAGATCAGGACATGATCTCTGGGGTTAAGGTGAGTTAGGCTTGGGTAAGTAGCAAGTTATGGGTTCGGAGAATTTTCAGACACTTGAAAGGGTTCACATGGGTCAAGCTTCAGGCATGGCTGGATCAGAGATCGGGCTTCATTATCCAAGATTCTCTCAGTTTCTCCCCCTCCTCTCAGTTCTGGCTTTGTCCCCAGTCTTTCTGCCATGTCCCAAGAAGCCTATCAGCTGCAACCTAAGAATGTTCTTCCTCCCTTATCCAGTAGAGATCCTGAGAGTTCTTCATATTTCATGGCTTGAAACTGCTCTCATCCTTCAGCTAAGACCACCCTTCCACTCCTGTCCATTTATCAAAAACGTTTCATCATCAGAATTAATTACCTATTTCATCTGCATTCTCATAGCAAGTCTGTTTTTCAACTATAATCCTCACCACATTCTTTCTTACCTAATTGACTATCCCTCCTTGCAAGAGTGACAGTCTTTATGTCTTCCCACCTAGTAAAATTCCTGACACATAGTTGTTCGCAATATATTATTGGCTGAATGAAACAAAGAATGGATGAACAAGTGAGTGAAAAAGTAGGAACCAAG
Source organism: Galemys pyrenaicus (assembly GCA_019455555.1). NCBI lineage: Eukaryota > Metazoa > Chordata > Mammalia > Eulipotyphla > Talpidae > Galemys > Galemys pyrenaicus. The sequence continues at coordinate 11,208,589 of JAGFMF010011694.1, forward strand.
TTCTAGTCTCTAGGAAGAGACAACCTGGATCAGTCACAGCACTACAGTCAACTTGCCTTTAGCATTCTCCTTCTCTCCCCCAGGTCACTGTGGGGAGCCCCCACCATGGGAACACGAATATTCTGAAAGAATTTACCATTTTGTGGTGGGGCAGACAGTTGACTACCATTGTGCCCAGGGGTTCAGGGCCTTACAGAGAGTTGTTGCCAAGAGTGTCTGCATAAAGACCTGTGGGAGGACAATGTGGACAAAGCCCAAGCTCACCTGCATAAGTGAGAGAGAGACCAGTCTGACTCCAGGTAGGTTGCTGCCTTCTTGTATCCACTACTGTCTCACAACCATCCCAGACCGGGTAGGAGGTTCATCATCGGTTCAAGCAGTGTCTTTGTCTTCGCCTCCATCACGCTATCCCTCACACTCCACCGCACCACACCACCATACTGGTGTCCCCGAGACGCTAAGCTTTATACACCTCGTGTGTCAGCTCAGGTGCATCCACTTGCGCATGCCCACCCTGGATTGCTTGCAGCACCGCAGGTGTCCATCATCACAGTGGTGGGAGGGTGGAAAGACCTGATTGTTCTCTGACCCTACAACTACCCATCTTTCCACTAAGCTGACTGGAGTGAAATTCCAGACCACCAGCTGTGCAGCCTTGCCAAGCCACTTAGTCTCTCTGGATCTCTGCTTTTTCCCATTCTAGAAAATAGACTAGATAAATTATCCTGAATGGGGATGAACAGCAGAAGACAAGGAGGAAAGCTCCTTCAAGTGTTCCAAGTTAGTTCAAATGCTACCTCATTGGAGAAAATGCTGCCCCTTTTCTAGCTGATCCTGGAATTTCATTTTCCCCTCTAAGATCCCAAGACTTCCTCTTGTTCAAAAGGGGAAGTAGAGTCTGATGTCCACACATTTGTAATTTACATTTGAAAATTCATTACTGGTACATGCTGCACTGTTAGCCTGCCCCTGCCCTTTTCTAATCTGCCACTTGAGACTTGATTGAAAAATGTAAATGTTCAGGAAAGGGTTTCACTGAAGCATGCATGTGTGCACACACCACACACACACTCATTCACACATGTGTACAGCCCACCTATGTTAAGGTCTTCTGCTACTTTCATGCCAAAATCTTATTACCATTTCCACAATCAAAAATCACTTATTAACTCTAAGTGTTATTGGTTTCTTTGATCACTGCCATTTCCGTTTCCCATGTCTTCTTCTTGCATTCTTTGGGGTTGCTGTTTCTTTCCCATAGCCCATTTAGTTCATGGGGATGAACCAAACTGACGGTCAGACAACCTTCATAAAAGGCTGATAAGACAGGAGGGAAGAATTTACCTCCCTGTCACATTTACCTCCCTGTCACAGGGAGAAGCCATCTTTCTGTGCGTGTCTACTTCATTTCATAGTTCAGCGGTATCATCATAACTCACTTCCAAAGGTACACGTGGAAACCAGAGTTGCTCAGAATTCCGTGGAAAGCCAGAGTCAAGGTTCAAATTCCCTCTCAGCCTGCTCTGCTTTCCTGAGACCCTGATTTGGAGCCACATGATGTGGTGTCCACAGATACAGGCTGAGAACAAAGACTCATGCCTCAGCTGTCGACCAGGGCCGGCTGAGGCGGGTAGGTGGGGTAGATGTGCGACCCCTCCCTGCCTTTGAGTTCCACAAGCATCACTTCTCTCCTCCAGGTGATGAAGAGCCTCAAGTCAGCACTGATGATCCTCCTGAGAGTGACACTGCCTGCCCCTTACCGACAACAGATAACACAGATACTACAAGTATGACAGGTATGGCTAGAGTTTCTAGATATACGAAATCTTGGCCATAAATTCATCATGCAAGAAAAGAAAGACAGTTTAATAGAAGCAGCCCTCCAGAAGATGGGTTAGGGTCACCCACCTGGTGTTAAAGACAATCCCACATCAGTCTCCCAATTGTGGAGCTTGTATTAGAAAGAGGGGGAACAAGACTAAGGACGGTATACAACAAAAGGATGAGATGCTTGCCCAGACTGGCCCTGGTCTTTCAGAACCTCCCATCAGTCTCCATCATCCCTTCCAACAATGAAGAAGTGCTAAACTTCTCCACTTTGTGTGGTTGATAATTAGCATGCACTGGGCATCTTCTGCTTCCTCTTTTGCACAGATTTTCAAAAACACACAGAAGTGGCCGCAACCCCAGAGACCTTCATCTATACGACTGAGTATCAGCTAGCAGGTGAGTTGGGCTCCTCTTTGATGCACAAAACATAAACCAAACAGACGCAGTTAGGTAATATTTTATTTTATTTTTAATATTTATTTATTTATGCATACAAGAGCTGGGGTACAGGCCAGAGTCACGGGAGGTGAGAGGATTCACCAGACAGCGGGGAGCAGAACAGGCAGACGGACCGAGACACACTACTGAGGGGAGCAGCAGGTGAAGCAGGAGAAGTCTGCCACGCCATGTGGGTCCCCTCCCTGGCCGGCAGCAGGGATCGAACTTGTGCTGCAATGACTGTGGTCCGCTTCACAGTGCATTGCTTAACCCACTGCGCCACCAGAGAGGCCCAGTTAGGTAATTTTAAATGACCTGTAAATGTTCATGGAAATAAAAGATGAATCCAGACAATAATAACTCAGAAATGTACTCATCAGTTAAAGTACATTGTGAGGAGTGAAATCTCAAACCAGGAACAATAGCTCCTCCTGATGGATCCTAAATGACAAAACATCCACGCCTGTGTGTGAGGGGGAGGTGGTGGAGGAGGAAGATGGAATAGGCAGGGAAAGAAAAGTGTTCCATGGAAACTCTATGGGGACTACCCCTAGAAAAGAAAGCAAACATTGTAAGAAAAATAAATTAATTAAATATTTTTAAAAAAATAACAGGATAAAAAAAAAGAAAGAACTCCAGCTCTTAGAAACAGTGAGTGCTGATGACAAAGGCTGGGGACGGGGGGCTAGGAAATGGGGTGATATGGTCAAAGGACCCAAAGTTCCAGTTGTAAAATGACTGGGTTCTGGAGAACAATGTGCAGCCTGGTGCCTGTAGGTAACAGTGATGTATTATGTATATGAAAATTTCTAAACAGTATAAATCTTACATTTTTTCACTTCAAAAAGGAAATTGTGATGTGATGAAGATGCTAGTGAACAGTCCGGTGATGATTATTTTACATTTGCAAGTGTATCAAATGTTATATGTCAAACCACACAATGTTATATGTCAATTATTTCTCAAAGAAACTGGGGGAAAAAGAAAGACATATTTTTGAGGATACATCTAAATGGATACATGGAGTAGATAGATAAAGGGTAGATACATACATAGATAGATGATAAAAAGACAAGAAAATGATAGCTAATAGATACATAGATGAAACGTTAATAATAGATAACAGATGACAGATAAATGATAGCAGACAGACAGACAGACAGATAGATAATTTTCAGTACCAGACAAAAGCAACAGTTGGAAAATACGAACACTTAAAATATGTTAATGTATTTCTCATTTGTCTTTATATTTCAACATTTCTTTTACTCATCATGGGTCTTATTCATGGCCTCCTTAACTGTGGTCTCGCCTCGGAACCTTTCTGGAACATGCCTGTCAGTCAGCTTCTGCAGACAGAATGGAGCCTTAAGGAAAGGCGCCATGTCCTTTCTGTCACACTTGCCAGGCCCTAACCCTAGTTCCTTGAGCCTCCTAAGAAATCCTGGGTGGGGAGGGACCAGCATTCTGAAAAGGGAATGCAGAGACTGTAGCACCCCCTCAGGAAATCCTTGCTCTGGGGGACTTTCTCAACCTGCTTGGGGTCTAGCTGTGGCACCTTTGCTGAATCTCTTCTCTGTTGACAGTGACCGGCTGCATTCTCCTGTTCATCAGCATCCTCCTTCTGAGTGGGCTCACATGGCAGTGGAGATGGTGAGTCCATATCATCAAGGAAGCGCTTACTCAAGCTAGTGCCCAGCCCTACCCCACTCACCTGCTAGTCACCAGCAGGGAGTAAGAGGAGGAGAATCTGTCAATCCATGTTTCCCCAAAGAGTTGACTAACAAGATTAAAGTCACAGAGATTGGGAGAACAAAGGGAGCTAATACTGGTTGAACACCTGCTGTATACGAGGTTCAGTGTCGATCTGACATACTTTACCACCATCTTCCAGTTCCCCATTTACCTAAGCCCCTGACAGCCGTGATTCCACCTTCAGTCTCTCTGAATTTGTCTATTCTGGATATTTCATTTAAATGGAATGCACAATATATGACCTTTTTGTGTCTGGGACTTTAGTAATTTTTTAAAGCTCTTCAGATTCATCTAACACATGTACAGTTTTGATAACTCAGCACTAGGTCCATGGTTCTCAAACTGAATGCGCATCAAAATCCCCCCTGCAGCCTTCTTAAAATATACGTCCAGTCCCAACCCTGGGCAGGCCTGGGGTGGGGTCTAAGAATTTATGTTTCTAAAAATTCCCAGGTGATACTTATATTTTCTTTCAAAGGACCAAACATTGAAAGCTACTGCACTAGACCAACAATATTAAGAATCAAGAGAATAAAACCTCTTCACCACACACACACACACACACATAGAGTCAGTTTCTCCCTCCCTTCAGACAGTGCACTATAGAGATCTCCTCTGTCTGTCTGGGCTCTCCAGGGCATCCATTACCCCATCAAGATTCACCTTGGCCAACCTGATATAAACTCCCCAGCACGACCCGAAGAAGACGCAGCTCTATAGACTTCACCCCAAATAAAGCTCTTAGATCACAGAGATAGTCCAGACAGAGAGACATCAGCCCACTGATGTCTTATATTGGTCATCAGGTCCACCACATATTTCTGGCTTTTCTCACGTGAACAAAAAAATACAAATGCAATGCAAATGAACCACCTCTGTGGTTATTAGGACTTACTCATGCACCTGGTGATCTATAAATTCATCTACAGTGTTAACTGATGCCTCAGGTGTTATAATTAAATGAGATGAAGTGTGTACACTGTCTAATAAGATACTCAACATTTAATGCCGACAAGGCTTAATATTTATTAAGGACTCTTCATTTGGTAGCTTAAATAACAAAAACCTTCAGACCCAAAAGGACAAAAGAGTTTGGGAGTGGTTATGATTTAGACTTTCTGTTGTGAAACAGAAAATATTTCTGAAACCATATGACTTGTAATGAGATTTCCCAATCTTCCCAGAGACACAAACATAAATCTCAGGATGAGTCCTCTTTTGGTGCCAAAGCCTTCCTAGAACCTAAGTACATCTGATGGTCGCCCTCTTGTGGTCAAATTGAACTCTATGTTTCTGTTTGGTTTTCTTTCCGCGATAATGATTAGGAGCAAGTACTCCTGAGAGCTAGTATTTTTTCAGGAATTTTATAAACTGCTTTTAAATATAGTCATGATTAAGCACATAAATTTAAAGTTAAATAAATTATATTAAAAACAAAGCTAATACAAAAATCAATCACTTTTTAATTTACTATACTATTTCTTTGTTTTCATGGTTATTTATACCTATTGTATCTGTACTGAGGAAATACTAGGTAGTGTTTTGCCACTGTGCACTTCTTCCTATTGCTGTAGTCACTGATGTCACATCGGTAGCTTGAAACTGGGCATGGTGAGAATATTTACACCATGGAAATAGGCAGACTCTTTCAGAGAGCTAGTTGTTAAATTTTACCAGTACACTGCTTTTCATAGTCTTGCCCCATGGATACTCAGAACAAGGCAGTGAGGAACCACATACTCCTGTGGGCTAAGTGAGGGCTGCAGAAAGTCTAGGACTATATATTCAATAAGGTAGCCACTAGCCACATGTGGGTATTTATGTTTACACTTTAATATAGTAAATGAAATTAAAAATTCAGTCCCTTAGTTGCACTAGCCACATTTCAAATGTTTAATAGCCACGTGTATTTACCTTACTGGACAACACAGATACAAAATATTAATATGTCCATCATCACAGAAAGCCCTCATAGGTGATGCTAGCTGGACTATAGGAGTTTTCAATTCACAAAAATTGAACTTAACACAATTAGTTGCTATTCCTGTTATTCCTGTTCTGCAGTTACTGTCCTCCACAGATATTATGTAGATATTATCAACATGTACAAACTTAGAACTAGAAGATGAAAGGTTCTGGAGAGCATAAGCATAGCATAATGATTACTGTCAACAATACCATTTTATATCCCTCAAATTTGCTAAAAGAATAGTACATCTTAAATGTTCTCACCACAAAAAAAGAAACGATAGTTATGTGATGTGATAGCTATATTGCAATGATAAATGTATCAAATCAATATATATTTTACATTTTTAATTTACACAATGCTAAAACATTTGCATTTAAATGTCACATTAAGAACACCATTTCAAGAATCTCTCCAACTTATCAGGCACTTGCCAGGGACTCTGAAATGAATATAACTCCTGTTCTCAGGAGTTTACAGACTAGTAAATGAAAAGAGGGAGAAAATAGAGATTCTAAATATAATTAGTTAAAAGCTAAGATTAAGTTGCCATAGGAGCAAAAAGAAAGGGCCCTCTACATGGGGGTCCTAAAAGAGGCTTTAAGAATTGCTACTATCTGAAGTACCAGAGGCCAGAGAAAGCAAAGCGGAAGAGAGCAGCTGGTGGAGGGGCATGGGAACAGGCAAGCAGTGCAGAGCAGGTGATGATGGCAGGGAGAGGCTGAACAGTTCTGAACAGTGGGGTATAAAGTACAGGACAGTGTTGACAGCGATGGTGAGGGAATGGACAGTGACCTGATCCGTAGAAGAGAGGGCCAGACTGAGGGGCTTGGGCTCCACTCTGAGAGGGCAAAGGAGAGCTCAGAAGCTTTATCAGGGGGCAGATGGTAGCACTGGCCCTTTGAATGGTCTGCCTACTATTAGTGGCTGGATTTAAGGTGGGTAGTGGAGGGGTAAGTTTGAGCACATTATGATGGAATAAATCCACATAGGAGATGATGAGAACTTGAACTAGGTGGGTAGGCATCAGTTAAAAAGGAAGGGGAAAAATCACTGTGAGAACCACAGGCAGTGAGTCTTGGCTTCAGGAGGGATGGAGAGGTCAGACTTCAGCCTGTAGGAAGGTGGCTTTTAAAGTTAGTGGACCAAGAGGAGCTGGTATTGAATTCTCTACCTACTCTGGTTTAGGTTGGGGACCACATTTTTCTTGGTGCAATATTAGACCTATGACTATGACTTAGTTATATCACTACAGGAGGAAGATTAGAAGAACAACCTAGAAAACAATCTAGTGGTAAAGAAGCTGAGAACAGCACACAGAAGTCATGAAGCACAAGCAAAATCAAAGAAGTTAAACACTTATCCAAGAGCCTTTCCTGTGATCCCTTGGGTTTTGGAACGCTCTGAGGTCATCACAGAATACCAGGTGACTGCATCCCTGTCACAAAGCAACTCTGTAGTATCAGTGAGTGAGCTTCACCTGCTTCCAAGCAGCAATTCCAAGGTCACTAGAGAAACAGGAAGGAACCACCAGAACTTTCAGTCTCATTTTCTGTATATGTGTTCATTAAATTTTGATAAGCTTGAAATTTTCTTCACACCATGTATAGTATAAAGAAACATAGCTTCATATTAGTTTCTTACCACCTTCCCAGTTTAGAACTCCCAGCACACATAACCTCCTATTTACAAGGGAAAGTCTCAGCAGGACTGAGTTTGTAGCCCATGTGGCTTCAAACATCTTATATAGTTTAGCAAAGACAAAAGGAACAAGAGGAAAAGTTCATTAGGGAGTTTACCATTGGAAGCACAGCAAACAAAAGGTATGCACATTGAAAGTTTGCCTTCTCCATTGAAAATAAATAGGGAAATTAGGTTTCCCTAGGAAAGACCCTTTGAGAGAAAAGTTTACATATCAATGTCTTTTTCAAAAGTAACATCTTGTCAGCCTTCAGAGCCTCTCCCATTTAATCAGTCTTTTGCTAAAAAGTCATATTTTGGGGTGACAAATTTTTGTTCCCCTATGGCATCAATTTCATTTTCGAATTAAAATTTTCAAATAACTAAGCTTTGAAATATAAATGTGTTAGTTTCAAAATCAATCATTATGAATTCTAACTTCCAGTCTAACATACAGGAACTTGGAAGCTGTCTCTCCCCTCCTAATAATAGTAATAATAACAACAACCTGTATGCGCTGAAAAATTTCAGGTCCGTGAGAGAATTGGCACAGATAACATCTGCCCCAACATTGATAGGACAAACTGGTAGATAAAGAGAATCACAGCCTCCCAGAGCAGAACCCAGGAGCAGACACTGCTTCTGCAGCCAGTGCCCAAGCAGGAAAACCTAAACTAATGAATTTCTGGAAACTCAGTGTTGTCAAGTCTGAGAGTAAAAACACAAAGGGAGTCCAGTCATCATATGTATCTGAATCCCAGGACAAAACTCAAGAAGGCTGACATGAATGCAAAACTCTGTAGCAACCAACAAGGTAAAATCCACAATCACATCAAGAATTACTGGCTATGCAAACAAGCAGGGAAGGATGACTCAGAATGAGCAAGAGAGCAATCAATCTAAACCAAAGCAGAACTTTCAGAGATGTTAGAATTAGCAAGCAGACATCAAAACAGTGATGATGACTTTGTTTCATTCATTAAGAAACTAGAGGAAAGATTATACATGTCAATAGAAGATATTTTTAAGAGACCCAAATTTAATGTTTACATATGAATCTGAAATATCTTAGAATAAAAATACCCTCAATAGGATTAATGGTAGATTAGATCTTGCAAGAGACAAGATGAGTAAACACAACAATAGAAGCTAGCAATAGTGAGACTTAAAAAAAGAAAGTGGGCAAACTGAAAAAAAAAAAAAGCTACAGAATAAAACACAGAGGTGGAAAGACTAAAAATTAAATAACCATACAAGAAAAGAGGCTCAATATTATTAATGTTTAGGGAAATGCAAATCCATACTGCAGTGAGACACCAACTCACACCCATCAGAATAATTACTATATATATTAAAAAAAAACAGAATAACAAGTGTTGGCAAAAATGTGGAGAAACAGGAACCCTTGTGCACTGAACATTGGTGGGAATATTGGTGAAATAATGCAGCCATAATGGAAAGCAGTATCTCAAAAAATTAAAAATAGATTATCACATTATTCTCTTCTGAATTTATACCCAAAATAACTGAAAGTGGGGTCTTGAACAGATATTTGTGCATTGTGTTCATAGCCGCATTATTCACAATAGGTAAAATGCTGAAGCAACCCAAATGTCTACCAGCAAACAAATAAACAAGATGTAGTCCATCCATACAATGGAATATTATTCATTCTTAAAGTGGATGGAAATACTGCAGTATGTCACAACTTGCATGAAACTTAAGGACAGTATGCTAAGTGAAGTAAGTCACAAAATGACAAAAACTGTATGAATCCACTTATATAAAGTACCTTAAGTAGCCACAGAAAGTTGAAATGCAGTTATTGATTAGTGGGTACAAAAAGAATTATGGAAAACAAGAAGAATTATGAAGATGGATGGTGGTGATGTTTGCATAGCATAACTAATGTACTTAATGCTACTGAACTGTATACATAAAAATGGTTTAAGTGTGAAATTTTATGCCATATATTTTATTACATTTTTTCAAAACACTATATTCTGTTTGATTCCACTTAATTCATATCAATTACTAGAAAATGCAAATGAAGCTTTAGTGATAGCAAGTAGATTATCAGGAAGAGGATATGGAGGGGCATATTACAAAGGGATGTTGTCTGAGGATGGTTTTATGGATGTAACATATGTGAAAACCTATCAAATTGTACACCTCGAGTACAGAAAGTTTTTGTGTGACAAATGAACCCCCAATAAAAATTTTCCTTAAAAAAATCACCTGTGTTTGAAATTCCTGGCTGGGTTCAATTTTTTGGACTGTTTTCACTGAAATATCTCTTGGCCTACCTCAGCTAGTAGTTTTAGATTTGGTCATACTGTTACGGGGTTGCAGCCGGCAGGAGGAGTGGTCTCTGGCTCCCCTGCAAGTTAGTGTTGCAGTCCTACCTCAGAGACCTTTTATGTAGCAGTGTGCTGCCTGGAT
>JAGFMF010011694.1:11219476-11233409 GCA_019455555.1 Galemys pyrenaicus
TTGCAATTGTGCGCGCGGGTGAGAACCCACAGACAGTGACCTGTATCGGGCACTGTCCTCTGATAGGCTATAGCCCCTGTTGCTATAGCCCTTGACTCTTGTTTGTGGCCTTTTGGCCTTTGGGGGCTTTTTTTGGGGCCTCTGACCCCTGTCTCGGTCAGAGCGTCCTCCTCCCCTGTCTGTGCCCCCTGTTTCAATACTATTGGTAATGACCCATAATTCCTTGATTCTTACTCCTTTTAGTAGTGCAGAACTTGAGATCTACACACACTCATACCCACACACATATAAATACTATATTCATACACATTCATGTTCTCATACACACACATTCTCAAACTCACTCACAGTCATACAGTGACACACATTGAAAAATTCATTCAGTCACACACTCACACATATTCACACACAAACATCCAAACACACCTTCACACACACACACCCATATCCATGTACTCACACCCACACATTCACACTCTCATTCAAATACTCAGACATTTTCATACACTTTCACTCACACTCAGAATCTCTTATTCACACATACACACACACACACACACATCCATATGCCATAGGGAGTCACCAGAATCCAGCTGACAGGACTATTCCTTTGCACTAAAGCAAGTTACTTGTACCTAGAGTCTCATGACTCCTTTATACAACATTCATTCTCTGCTTATGCCTATAACTTTCTTTCCTTCAGGTTCTGATATATGCCAAAGGACCAGATGGACAGGACACACTCAAACAGACACCAGGATGTCCTCTCTTCCTCCTCCTTATTCTCCACCCCCATCCTTCCCTTCTCCCCCATCTCTCCCCATGCCTTCCTCCACCAAACTGCAAATAGACTCCTGTCCTGCTCCATAGTATTATCACGTTTAGAGAAATCAGAATTCAGATGGGATTTCCAGTGGGTGAGATTTCTGTGTACGTATCTATGGAGACGACAGTGTTGGAACACTGCTTGTTCGGACCTCTGGGTGTATTCATTTTACAGATTTATAACACCGCTCCCTAGAGTAAACCTGCGTACAAAAGTTTCCATGACTGCTGAGATTGGATGATATGTAAAGTCCACATTTTGGTAGAGTTATAAATTAAGGCACTGACCTGTATGTTTAGCACCCCTGCAACCACCTACACTTGAACTTATGAAAACAAAGTCAACAGATACTAATCTTCTGGGTTCAAAGAACACCCACTAGATATGGGGGGAAGGGTGGGGGGTCCAACCAGGAAAACTAGTTTCTTCTCTTCTCCCACTCTGACTGCCTGGCTGTGGGACAGAAGCAGGAGATCCTGAAGCCTCCGCACACCGCCTCCAGCACGCCCTCCTCTGCAATCTGGGCAGCAAGGCAGATTCTGGCACCTGGTACCTATGAAGATAACTGAGAGCCTAGAAGCCACTAGGTAGAGTGAGGGGGATTTTAATTAGTCCGATTGTGATAACCTTTTGTAATTTATCATGTATGGGGGTAAAAAAACTGGGGCCTCCCTCGTGGCGCAAGGGTTGAGCGCCATACTACGGGGCTTCCATAGTCACTGCACTGCGAGTTCAATCCCCAGCCAAGGAGAGGACCCTCATGGTGGGGCAGACCTCTCCTGCCTAGCCTGCTGCTTCCCTCAGCAGTGTGTTTCAGTCGATCTGCCTGTTCTGCTCCCCACTCTATCTCTGGTGAGTCCTCTCACACACACCTGCACCCCTCCCACCCCCGTGCTTCTGGCCTGTACCCAGCTCTTCTATGCATTAAAAAAACGGGTGCCATAACAAATATAATGATGTGTCAAAAATAGTTCAATAATGCTGTTAAAAGGGAGAGAATCCTAGGGGAGCCGAGGTGCTTTGCAAGCGGCAGCCTACAATACAAATCCTGGACCATTCAAAGTGGCAAACGCAAGAGAGAGACAGTCCTCGTAGTTTGCCCTGGGCCAAAAACAGCTTATCTAGCTCCAGCTGTCCCCAATGAGTGCCCTTATGGGGATGAGAGGGTAACTGGTGGACACATTTCTCAGGGGATCAACAAGAATGAAACTTGATCCGCTTCTGTGACTCCACAGGTAACTGAAACCAAAAAGTTCAGTGCGCCTCCATGCCAGGAACAGAATAGCACCTGCAGATCTGCAGGTTGCCACCTGTCAGGGCCTGCAACAGGAAATCCTCAGCGCCTGGAGACATTTGGGTTCAAAATGGAACAGAGAATCCCCCTCTGATTGTGTGGTCAAATGCAACCATATCTTTCCAGAGTCTCAGGCTGCCTGAGCCCTGACATTCCTTTGGAACTAAGAAAGAAAGAAGGCAACGGAATCCTGAGGCGGAATTTTAAACTAAACTCTGAATTGATCATCGACCTGAGAAAAACCTGAAGTGAAGGAGGAAAAACATGGAATGGGTTAGATTCCATTGACGGCAACCGGCAGGTCAGTGACGCAGAATCAGACTCCAAAATATGCCTTTGCCACCCTGGTTGTGTAAGGGAAACTGCTCTCTTTACCTGGAAGAATCAGAAGGCACCTTGGCTCCCCAAATTATAGGTTTGGGTGTTGTGGTTTTCACCTTTCCTCTTCTCCAGTAGTTCACCTCCCCAGAGATGGCTCAGGGTTAGTCATTTTAAACTGGCAAACCACTTGCTGCAGTTCAAAGGAGCCCTACCAGTTGATGTTTGAGATAAGTAAGTCGCAAGCATAATGTGTCAGAGGAAACCCCCCAAGCCAGTGAGTGATGCGCAGAACTAACTGGTAGTAAAAGGTGGAGCTTTCTGGACTCCAACCCCTGACTTTCTGCATACGGGCTGCTGAGAACTTGGGGTCCAGCAGAGCAACTGTCGGGACTTTAAAAAGATGGATCACAGGCAGGTCACTCTCTTTAAGCAGGCTGCTGATTGCATCCTGGTCTCTGCTCAGCTGACAGCCGTCTGCAAGTAGGTCAGACAGCACCCAGCCACGTGCCAACCAATAAATTTTCTTCTCCTACTCTCTTACCTCTCCCTCCCCTCACTCCCTGTATAAAGGATCATTTTAAATCATTTTTTTCTTGCTTCTCTGTGTCTACCTGCTTTGAGGTCTTGTATTCTTAAGCATGTGGAGGGGTCACCCCTTTTCCCTTCATGTTCTCCCCATAACAGTGAGTCACATTATACCTTGAATGGGTATAACTGTTCACAAATACTCACTGTCCCACCATGCAATTCTGTCAACCATTCTCCCAAACCCAGTATTTGGATTTGACAAGTATTACATGTCACCTCACTTCTGCACTGAAGCTTTGAGAAACAACACCACTGCAATTTCCAAATACAAGCTTCTCAGTCAGCCTGGTATGAAGATGCCATGCAACGGAATCTTAGCCAAACTGCAATAAACTGTAGTTTGAATAAGAAACAAATTTGTGATGGTCTGTGTCACCATAATTTGAGAGTTGTTTGTCCCTGAAGCCCCACTTGGCTGATTCTGACTAATATACTACTACTAGGAGATACATAGAAATCATAGCTTCTGAATTTAATCTGTAACAATCAGACCCCATCCACAAATCAACAGGAAAAATTAAAACTGGAAACAACTCAAATGTCTGTCAACAGAAGAAAGATGAACAAATTGTATATCCCAACAATGGAATACTACTGAACAACAAAAGGGAAAAAATTACTATATACATAATAAGATACATAATAAGATAAATTATGCTGAGCAAAAGAAGCCAGACACAAAAGACCATGGATGGTATGATTCTATATAGATATGATTTTAGATTAGGAAAACTAACCTATTATAAAGGAAAGCAAAACAATGGATGCCAGAGGATAGTGTAGGGGCTGACTGGGAAGGGACACTAGGCACCTTTCTGAGGTGATGATACTGTCCTATGACTTGATAGAGTTATGGGTGTCTACATACGTCAAAATTCGTTATGTAAGGTAGAGCTCAATTACAAATGTTAATCCTCTTTTGACTATCAGAAGCTATCACTGTATTCCATTATATCTAAGACTCTATCAATCATAAGATTCACCATTATTTTATGTAAACCGCTAAGAAAGGAAGGAAGGAAGTGAGGGAGTAGTGAAAGGAGGGAAAGAGAGAGAAAGAAAAAAGCAGCACCACTAACACTATGATAGGCTATAAATGCATCTGATTTTTAAAAAGTTTAAAATATGGATCAAAATGTATGTTTTAGAATCAAAGAACTTTGTCTCACACTCTCAGACTTCAGACTATACTATGAAGCTATAGTGATTAAAATACTATGGTAATAGAACAAAAACATTCTCACAGTCAGATGGAATAGAATTGAAAGCCCAGAAATAAGCCCACACATCCATGAGTTAATCTATGACAAAGGAACAAAGAGTATACACTGGGGGAAGAAGAGTTTCTTCAACAAATGGTGTTGGGGAAACTGAATAGCCACACACAAAAGGATGAAACTAGGTCACCATCTCACACCTTACACAAAAGTTAACTCAAAATGGGTTAAAGATAGAGATATAAGACCCGAAACTATAAAACACACTGAAGAAAAAAAAGATAAACTACTCTATGACATTGGCTTCAGAAACATATTTGTGGACTCATACCCAACAGCAAGAGAAGCAAAAGCAATATAAACAAATGGGATTACATCAAACTAAAATGCTTCTGCACAACAAAAGACACTATTCAGTAAAGCAAAAAGATAGCCTACTGAATGGGAGAAAATATTTTCCCATAACACATTTGACAAAGGACTTATATTCAAAATATATAAAGAAATTATGCAACTCAACAAAAGGAAAACAACCTAATCAAAAAGTGGAAACACTAAATAGACACATCTCTGAAGAAGATACACAGATGGCCAATAGGCACATGAAAAAATGCTCACCATCACTCATCAGCAGGGAAATGCAAATCAAAAACCACAATGAGATACAATCTCACACCTGTGAGAATGGCCCACATCAAAAAGACCAGAAACAACAAGTGTTGGCAAGGGTGTGGAGAAAAAGGAGCCCTTACACACTGTTGATGGGAATGTAAACTGGTCTAACCTATATGGAAAACAGTATGGAAATTTCTCAAAATATTATAAATGGATCTACTATGTGACCCAGCAATTCCATTCTGAAGTATCTATCTGAATAATACAAAAGCACTATTTCAAAGGGATATATGTACACATAATTCACTGCAGCGCTGTTTACAATAAGTTAGTTATGGAAAAATACTAAGTGCCCAAGGACAGAGGAGTGGCTCTGAAAAATGTGATCTCTCTCTATATATCTATAATATGGAATACTGCTCAGCTATAAAAAAGGATGAACTCTAGCCATTTGCAACATGGATGGAATTGGAGAGAATAATGCTAAGTGAAACAATTCAGAAGGAGAAAAACAAATACCAGATGGTTTCATTTATATGTGGAGTATAGAGAAAATAACAAAGTTTCAGTCAAAATCAAACCAATAGATTTGATTGCAAAACTGAAGCAACTGGGGGAGAGGAGGTGAGTTGGGCACAGAGGAGGAAGAGACCCAATGGAACATTCTGGAGGGTTGTTGGAGTACTGGTGGTAAACATGGTGTGAAAGTTTATTTTGTTGACATTTGAACCTATAACCCCCAGAACAGATTCAAAGATAGAAATCTATTTTATTTCAATAAATATAATTTTGGGGGAAAACAAATCAATGATCTCTGTTAACTTAGTGCTATATTGCATGTCTTCTATAACAATCCTAAACCCCCATCTCCTTAGTCCCCACTAAAAAGGAAGATGACCCAATTCAAAAAAAAGCAAAGATTGTGACCTCAGGGAGACAAAAAGAAAAGCATATTGTAGGGTAAAGGTTGATCAGGTATTTCCACCCTCCCACCACTGATGATGAACACCTGAGATGCTGCGAGCATTCCAGGGTGGGCATGCGCAAGTGGGCGCACCTGTGTTGGACAAGGGCATAAATGGGCGGCGTCATGAGGATGCCAGAACTGTAAGAACTGCGAGAACTGTGAGGACCAACCGACAGACAGTACTGACGAGCAGCAGCAGCAGAGAGAGAAGAAGCAGCCGAGAGGGTGAGATGTGCTGGGGGCTGGGAGGCCTGCCAGACTCCCGGCCCCCCCGGCACCCCTGCCTGCCATGTACCCTGGCCACCTCTACTAAATAAAGCATAAAAAGCCACCAAGGGATCCAAGACTCTCCTTCCCTGACCTGTCTGCCCAGAACCATCCCGACCCTGCTCCAGTGCCGCCACCTTCCTACACATATAAATTATTTTCTAAATATAATTTTATCAAACAGGATTATTGACCCCTAATTCTTAATTAACTTGTCTAAGTTCAAAGTCTTTACTTAATGATTGAATGATTTTATCTTCTTTTAGTTTTATCTGGTTACTAAAGAGTCAAGGACATTTTTCAGCCTTATTAGTTCGTTGCACAACACACTAAACTCCATGCTTATAACATTTTGACTCAGATTGTGGAGACCTTTCCAGAATAGAAGTCTGTGGTTATGAATCAAAAGTTTAGAAGGAAACAAATTTTTGAAACTCAAAATTCATTCTCCCCCCCCTCCCCCCATATTTAGCAGTGTGTCTGGGAATGTAGAGTCTATATTTAAGCATAGGTCCCAATCTCTTCTCTGGATCTTGCTGGTTGCTTTGGAACAGTTTCTTTTCTCTGGTCTGTTTCTTTTCTCTGATTTTTTGTTGAGCAATTGGGAAGCTAGAAAGCTATTCCATCCCTAGGAAAGTACATAATCAGACCTCCAATTAACAAGGAAATGCTATCCTTCCAATCCTCGCAATACCTTTGAGCTTGCAGAACATCTGATGTGTATTAAGTAAATTTCCAAAGGAGCTCTCCTGACTCCTACCTTTTTGAGGATCAGTGTGTGTAAACCTTCTTTAATATACTTTGATGACCCCAAAGAGATATACAGATGAAAAAAGACATCACAGACTGTAACACACAATGAGGGAACAAAGGATCCACACCAGGCATCTAGGCCCCAAACCAGGCATTAAGTATTTATGGGGCTAAACCTACCACCAGACATGAACAAGTCTAGTTTGGTAAAAATGCACTGTACATTGTTTCAGTCAGCACCCAGCCAGGAGAATAGAAAGCTTCCTTTGTATGTCAAACAGAAGGGGATTTAAGACAGAGAGTTGGTTGCAAAAGTTTGGTAATGATTAGCAAGACAAAAGGTGGAAGGTTACAAAACAATGAGGATACCACTAGGTGCAGGGTGTTGGAACTAAACAACATAGTGGTTCTTCTATGCATGCTCCCGAACTACTCAGGTTAGAAGCCCAAAAGCGGGCCTCCCCTGGTGGCGCAGTGGGTTAAGCAGCGCACTATGAAGCAAACCGCAGCCATTGCAGCACGAGTTTGATCCCTGCTGCCGGCCAGGGGGGGGGACCCACATGGTGCGGCAGACCTCTCCTGCTGTGCCCGCTGCTCCCCTCAGCAGTGTACTTCTGTTATCTGCCTGTTCTGCTCCCCGCTCTCTGTGGTAAATCCTCTCGCCCCCCCCCCACCTCTGGTCTGTGCCCCAGTGCTTGTATGCATAAATAA
This sequence comes from Galemys pyrenaicus, assembly GCA_019455555.1. Classification (NCBI taxonomy): domain Eukaryota; kingdom Metazoa; phylum Chordata; class Mammalia; order Eulipotyphla; family Talpidae; genus Galemys; species Galemys pyrenaicus. Next base: position 11,227,036 of record JAGFMF010011694.1, read on the forward strand.
ATAAATCTTTAAAAAAAAGCCCAAAAGCTACATTTCTTAATCTCCCACTCCAGGTGAGTTTAGTTAGGTTTTGTCCAATGGAAGCACTGCACAAGAGTATAAGTAGGCATGCACAAGTCAGCTTGCACCTGGCACTAGATTCAGGTGTGTAGAATTCCAGGCCCCGCCAGCATCAGTAGCTGCCCACATCTGAGCAGCAGTGCTGGCTCCACAGCAGTAGCAGCAAGTGTATGTTCATGGACTCTGGTAATACCTTTTGCAACTCCAGCCCTAGGACCCAGGAACCCATGCGCTGAGAGGCCTAGAACCAAGAGCCCAGAGCCTAGAGGATCAACTCCTGTTGGTTTAAGTCATCTTGTTTTCAATACTTTGTTAAATTAGCTCTAGGAAAATGATTCATGTACAAAAGCATAGGGTATTAGTATGTGGATGGAAGAGCCATACAGAAAAAAAAATCAATACTACTCATAATAACTTGAGTGTATCTCAAGGGAATTATACTAGGTGAAAAAAGTCAACCTCTAAAGCTTATGTAGTGCATGATCCCATTTATATAGTTTTCAAAGACAAAATTAAAAGATGGAGAAAAGGTTGGTGGTTGCTGGTCCTTTAAGGAGATGAGGGAGTTGGGGTGGGAGGGAAGGATACAAGGGTAGGAAGAAAGGTGAATATGGCTATAAAGGAGAAGCAGGAGAAGTCCTTGCAGAGGAACTGCCCCTGTGTTGCCAGTGGTGGTGGTCACAGATGTCTACATATATGACAAGACCGCACAGAGCTAAACGGGCACACATACAAATCTGAATGCATGGTAAACTGGCAAAATTTGAATAGGGTCTGTGGCTTGTATCAAGATTACATTAAACTACAGTCATTCCTGAAGTTACCGCTAGGGGAACGGATCTGGAAGCCCAGAGGCATCTCGTCTTTCCTAGCTTCACTCCCAGAACTAGGATTTTCTGAGTGTGTATCTGGAGCTTTTTCACTACAGACCTGGGTTTTCACTACGGTCAGTCAGGCTTAACCAGAGTTCCCAGGGAAGAAGCAGAAACAAAAGGGAAGTGTAGACTAGAGAACTAAGGCATTAAGATGAAACTGTCAGATCCCCTCTCCGTTTCTGCTCCCTCCCATCGCCCCTCAATTATTTGAAATGTTATTGGAAAGCAGATGTAGCAGGGGTACAACAAAGTGGTTGTGCGGGAAGCCGGGAGTAGAGTGAGCAGACCGCCTCAGCGACGCTCCTGCTGCAGCCCAGGGCGCTCCGGGCAAACGACCTGGCCAGCCGCACCGCGGCGACACCCCCTCATCACCTAGGCCACCAGGTCCGAAAGGCGAAAGGCGGAGCGAGAGCAGGGTCACTGGACCGCCAGCTCAAGGCCCAGGAGTGCACGGAAACCTGAAAAGTTGAAGTCAGAGCGACTGAATGAGACTAGGGGAGATGGCAAAGAGCATCGGCAATCAGATAGGAACGCCCGCCAGTGTTTGCAGGCAAGTGCTCGTTGCCGATTACTTTGCTGCGGGACGTTAGAGCGAAATAATTTCTGGGGTCACCCGGGGCGAGAAGAAAAGGAGGAATACCCTTGGCCCCCGCACTTGAAAGTTGGATCCAGGCTCTGCGGGGCCGGCGATGCTCTGGGACCTAGGCGGCGTGCCGGGGGTCCAGGGGCCGCCGGGGCTTTTTCCAGAGGAGGGGTTGGGGATGCTGAGTCATGGATCTGTCACTGCCTCTCACCTCTCCCCAGCCCTCAGGGGGCTAAAGCAAAAGCGAAAGCAAATGCGACTCGCGGGGCAGCCAGTACCGGGAGCTGTACCCGCCACCTCCTCCCGGACCGTCCGGCATCTGCACGCGCCGGTGTCGGGGCAACCCGACGGGTGCGAACACCCGAGGTGGCCCGCTGGGACGCGGCCGAACGTTCGGCCATGGCCGGGCGGCGGCCCCAAGGCTGCGGGGTCAGAGCCCTCCCTGCGCTACTGCTGTTGCTGCTCGGGCCGCCGGCGACTCCGGGTAGGGAGAGGCGTGTGCTCCGGGCTGAGAGGCGGAAAGGGGTTGGGGTGGCCGTGGGAGACTGCACCGAGCGCCCCAGGTACCGTAGCTGCAAATGGGCCGGGGAAGAAGGGGCGTGCGCATAGCTGGAAGAAGGGACGGGGCGTTGCGCCCGAGCGCAGGGACACGTGGAGGGAGCAGTGGGGAGAGGCTGCGCTGGTCCCCGCGCTCCAACACACCGGGGCAGGTCTGGTCACCCCAGGGAGCCAGCTTGTGATTCCACTAGAGTTTTACAACAGTTTCGAGAAATGCGCGAGTGCAGTCTGCAGTGCCCACCAGGAAAGCCGTGCGAGTGGTTCGGCCTGAGCTTGGGATGGGTGAGTGGTATGGACTGCGGCTCTTGGGAGAGAAAAATGTGCGGGCAGGTTGCACAGCTGGGGAACCTGGAAACAACTCCAAGTTCTTAAGCTGCAGAAAGCCTTGAGAGGGCGCAGAGTGGTGCGCGCTCTTGAAGGCTCGGTGGATTCAAGAAGGTAGGTCTCATAGATGTTATCTCAGCAGGGAGAAGTGAATGAGTGAGTTTTGGTTCTGGAGCGCTAGAGGAGGGAAGAGAAAGACAGGTGGGTCTAATTTTATCCCTGTTGGCGCTTTATATATATATATGTTTGTTTGTTTATTTTAAAGTCAGGTTGAACTTGGAACTCCCTGATGAAAGTGCCAAAGCTTCTTCCCATAAAAATGCATAAATGCACATACTTATAAAACTCGCACATAATTTTGGAATCAAGGGCATACTGAAGGTCATCTGACTTCAGCGAGTCATTCTGACTCTTCAGAAGAATCAGTAACCCCATGATATGTCTGTGTGTGTGTGTGTGTGAGAGAGAGAGAGAGAGAGTTTGTGTGTGTTTGTAAGGCCAGTCACCCAGTAACTTACATCCAGTCAGGCCAGTCTACCCAGTACTTGATGAGAGCCATCCCAAACACAGCTGTAGCTGAACCTCATATTTCTGTGGGCTCTCATGAAGTTTCATTTTCAAGAGACTATGATTGGATTTTTTCTGTCGCAGCTGAAAAACTCAGTTCTGTTGGTGCCTGGTCAATTCCTCCCAGCTGACTAGCCAGTCTCAAGCTTGATCCCAGAGGCTATTCCAGAGAAAGCCGCTGTACAGGGCTAACTGGGTTAGAATGTGAAAGTGAAGCCCAGCTTAAGTGAGAACACAGAGAAATGAGTTGTCTGCTTCAAAGTGCAGTCAGGGAGCTCTACAGGCAAGATCTTAAACTCATCAACCACACTTGTTCTTTGACCATACAGAGATATTCCTGCCTTCCTGTAGCTCTGATGCTTCTTAGTTTTTTAAAGACAGCTTTACTGAGGTATCACTGACAGACAGTTAGCAGTATACCTTTAAATCACACAATTTGGTAAGTTTAGAGGTAAATGTATTTACTTGTGAAACCATCACCACAATGAAGAAAGTAATGATCACTTAAGAAAAGTTTCCTCATGCCCTGCATTCTCCTTATGTCTTATCTGGCTCTGCCCCCCCACCTCCACCCCCCGTCCCGGCAACCACCATTTTACCATTGATTCGTTGCATTTTCTAAAATTTTATATAGATATGATCATACAGAATATACTTTCTTGTCTGGCTTTCACTCATAGTAATTATTCTGAGACTTCATCCATCTGCATTATAACTTGTATCAACATTTCTTTCCTCTTTATTGCTGAGTAGCATTCCATTGCATATACATATAAGATTGCTGTGAACAGTCACATGAAGGTTTTTGTGTGGACATAGGCATTCATTTCTCTTGGATAGAGAAAATGACTAGGAGTGGAATGATTGGATCATGTGAAATATATGTTAAATTATAATTAAACTGATTAATCAATGTCAAATCTCTTCCCAAAATAAACGTATTATTTTATATCCCCATCAGCAGTGAATGAGCATTCCAATTTCTCCACATACTTGTCAGCACTTGGTAGGGTCAGTTTTTAAATGTATATATTTATAATTATGTTTTCCAGCTTTATCGAGATATAATTGGCATACAATATTATGCAAGTATATGGTTTACATTGTGATGATTTTATATATGTATATATTGTTAAATGATTACCAATCTAAGGTTAATTAATATATCCATCACCTCACATAGTTACCTATTTGTGTGTGCATGTGTTTGGTGTTATTATTTGTACCCATTCAAATAAGTGTGTAGTGGTCTCTTGTTGAATTTTTAATTTTCATTTTCCCAATAACTAAAATACTGAGCATTTATATGTACTTATTTGCAATCTACATATCTCCTTCGGTAAATTGGTTAAATCATTGTGTGATTATTGAGTTTTGAGAGTTCTTTATATATTCTATGCACAAATCCTTTTTAGACCTATTATTTGCAAATAATTTCTCTAAGTCTGTAGCTTGCCTTTTCATTCTCTTAACAGTATCTGGTGAAGAGTAGAAATGTTTAATTTTGGTGGAGTTCAACTTACTAGTGTTTTTCTGTTATGATTATGATTTTAGTATCATATCTAAGGAATCTTTGCCTTAAACCAAGGTCACAAAAATTTTCTTTCTGTATTTTCCTCTAGAATTTGTATCGGGTTTAAGTGTATGTATGTGATTCATTTTGAATTCGTTTTTTTCATAAGGTGAAGTATGGATTAAAGCTTTTATAATGGTTCGACTCCAGGGGTGTTTTAAATTTGGACATCCAGTTGTTCCAGCACTGTTTGTTGCAAAGGTTATCTCTCCTGAATTGCTCATATCTTTCATGAACATTAGCTGCCCGAATATGTGTTAGTTGTTGCAGTAAACAAAACATCAATATAAACAGATCGTTTCTATTTCTGTAATTAGCAACTAGAAGTAGAAATTTTGGGGCTTCCCAGGTGGCGTAGGGATTAAGTCTCAATGTTATCACAGCTGTGGCCTGAGTTTGATTCCCAGCCAGGGAGCTAACCTACATGGCACAGCAGACCTCTCGTGTCTTGCCTGCTGCTCCTCTCAGCAGTGCATTTCAGTAAATCTGACTGTTCTGCCCCCCACTCTGTCTCTGATGAATACTTTCACCCCACAGATATCTGACCTATACCCTAGTTATTCTATACAAAAAAAAAAAAACAAAGGAAATTGAAATTTCAAAATAAATATAATTTGTAATAAGATCAAAAAGTGTGAACCAGTTAGGGATGAATTTGACAAAAAATTAGAGGTACCTATACACTGAAAACCACAAACCATTGTTAGGAGAAATTAAAGAGTAAAACAAATGGAGAGATGTTCCATATTCATGATTTAGACAATCAATCTCACTAAGATGTCTTGTCCCCAGACACTGACAAACATTCCAAAATTTACATGGAACTGCAAAAGACCTAGTATAGCCAAAACAAATTTGAATAGAACTGAGTCTGGGAAATAACACTTTTGATTTTGAAACATATTATAAAGTTATATAGTAGTAAGGGCCGCTTGGTATTATTGTAAAGCTAGACAAAAGGCCAATAAAATAGTGGATACACAATGTTTTTAAGTGCTTTTGGAAGGGTTTGGATTTAAGTTATTAAATTTACTACTCTGTAGTATAATCCTGTTCAGAAATTGTAGAGAAAACCCATTTTTATCACTAGCTGCATAAATAATATAGTCTCAGATATTTTTCTGCTGGTTTACATTGCTACTAGACAAAGCAAGTTGCTATCAGCCTGCACTTATTTATTTGTTTATTTTTTAATGTTTACATTTTATTTTATTTTTTTTTGCATTTTTTATTTATATATATTTGACATCAGTTGTAATCCCCATGTATTCCCCATCACCATATCACCAGTGCACCATCACCTCAGTCCCCCATGCCCCTGTCTGCCCTCAACCCTCCCTCTCTTCCCTCCCCACCAAGTGTCCCCAATTTGTCCTTGTCTTTTCATTTTTGGTTTTTGTGTCTTTATTGTTATTATTATTATTGTTCTTATTCCTTTCCTTGATCCTCCTTTGGTTCCCTTATGTTCCTCCTAAGGGAGGAACCATCTGGTATTTTTCTTTTGCCTTCTGACTTACTTCGCTGAGCATAATCCCTTCCAGTTCCATCCATGTTCCTATGAATGCGGCTAGTTTTTCATTTTTGATTGCTAAATAGTATTCCATCGTGTATATGTGCCACAGCTTCCCAATCCACTCATCTGTTTTTGGGTATTTAGGTTGTTTCCAGGTCTTACTTGTTGTAAAGAGTGCTGCTATAAACATAGGGGAGCCTGCACTTATTTAAAAGGCTTGTTGAGGGACTTATCACACAGATCCACAAAGAACTAACCAGACTAAACAGAAAAAAAGAAAACAACCCAGTCCAAAAATGGGCAAAAGAGCTAAAAAGGCAA
>JAGFMF010011694.1:11247046-11325823 GCA_019455555.1 Galemys pyrenaicus
CAGCTCTCTGTGGTGAATCCTCTCACCCCCCACACCTCTGGCCTGTACCCCAGTGCTTGTATGCATAAATAAATAAATCTTTAAAAAAAAAAAAAGTTAATTATTTGAAGAGATTCTGGTTGCAGGAAGAAAACATTGACAAGCTGGAAGCAAAGAGGAGTTTTGCCATCTCACTTGCCCACATGTGCTTGAATACTGCCTAGGCTGCTCCTGCATGGGTGATGGGGCACTCTAGATGCTACACATTCCAAGTGTTACCAGACAACGCTGGGAATATAAATTCCTCATGCCCCTGTTATTCTGGGAGGTGAGAAAGAGAAGAGAGCTATGCACCCCTCCCTTTTCCGGATCACACCTCTGTGCCCTTTCTAGAACTAGAGAGATGGGTGTATGAGGTCAGCAGACCCCAGGATCCAGAAAGTGCTTTCTTGTCACTAATACCTAGGTCTTCCATCTTCTTTGCTTCTCCACTTATACTCATTTCCTCATGTGGGTTTAGCCTCTCCTGCTCAGTGCCTCAGGACATATATGTATGGTCATGGCTGCTTTATCATAAATTAAATATTGATAAGAACAGAGATTTATTTCTGGGTTTTGATTTTGTTCCGTTGATCCTTATATCTATTTTTGTGCCAGTGCCACATTTTTTTTTATTGCTATTGCTTTTACTATAAAGTCAGGTAACATGATGCCTCTATTTCTCCCCTTTTTTCTCAGGATTGCTTTTGCTACACGAGGTCCTTTATGGCTCCATATATATGTCAGTGTTTTTGTTCAATTTCCTTCAGGAATATTTCTGGTATTTGATGGGTATTGCATTAAATTTCTACATCACTTTGGGTGGGATAGTCATTTTGATTTTATTGATTCTCCGCATCCATGAACCTGGGATGTCTTTCCATCTCATTCTTGTGTCACCTCATTTCTTGAGACATCTCTCAGAACATTTTTCTCTCCAGCACGTGTGATGTTTTTCTGTCTCTTCATTTTTAGTTTTTATAGGTTGTAATAGGGATAAACTTTGAGCTTCCTGCCTTTGCATTTGTTCAGGGCTGAAGAACTGGTACTGGAAAAGGGTACTAAGTGGAAAGTACCCACAGCAGTAGGGTACAGGATTGCCCCTAATGAGCATCAACGATTCAAGCTTCCCGGGTGCTGTGGGCACCAGCACTACATAGTGGGGATCCACAGAATCCCCTCCTCTCAGAAACTCCTTGACCTGGGTGTCCCACATACTCTTGGACCAGGCTCCCACTAGGCTACATTTGAGCACTAGATTCAGTGCTAGGCGCAGATTCTAGTTGAAACAGGGCAACATGCCAGGGTTTTTCTCTTTGCTTTCCCAACACAGAGGCTTTGCCTGGGGTGCAAGCTCCTGTTCTTCAGAGCCAGGTGTTTAAACTCTGGTTAGTGAAAGTATTCCATTGTCTTGGTATCGGTTTTGGCACTGGAATGGGGGCGGGGGATGGCAATTATTTCACATATCCCAGCCTCAGCTACAAACAATAACCTTGTCTATGGGGAGACAGATGATCTCACCTGGTTCTCCCCACCAGCTCTTCTATATTGGGAGCCTCAGGCTCCTTCTCCCAGCTCCTGTAGCTCTCTAGTAGTGCACCTCTGTCCTGGATGCCAACTCTGTGCATCCCCTGATCCACTGCAGTGCTAAGTCTTCAAAATCCCTGATGCAGGTACGTACCCCTGAGTCAACAACCGTAAGGGGGTTGCATATAGCAGCTGCCCTCCGCTCATGAGTTGTACACACCCACTATTGCTACAAACAACTGCAGTTAAAGTTTTTCTTACCCTTTCTGACAGACTGTTTCTCCCAATATATAGTATAGTCATCCATTTAACTTTTAGATGTTATTGACTTTGTTTTGCTGTAATTCAGTGGTAAATATATGGAGAAGGGGCCTCCCTGGTGCACAGTGTGTTAAGCAATGCACTATGAAACAAACCACAGCCACTGCAGCTCCAATTTAGTCCCTGCTGCCTGGCAAGGGGTGTGATCCACATGGCGCAGCAGACCTCTCCTGCCGCACCCACTACTCCTCTCAGCAGTGGTGTATTTCAGTCGATCTGCCTGTTCAGTTCCCCACTCTGGCTCTGGTGAATCCTTTCACTCCGCCCTCTCCCCCATCCCCACACCTCTGGCCTATACCCTATTTCTTTTTCTAAAAAAGAACTAAATAAATCTCAAATCTTTTTTTAAGAAAATAAATAAAATAAATAAATGGAGGAGAGCTCATTGTCTTCAACCTACTGTCATCTTGCCAGACCCAAGAGAAAATTTTAGTGCATCCTAATAAATAACTTCTCATGATGCCAAGAGACTCTTCTGCACCTATAAATACCATAGATATGGTTCCTGGATCAGCAGCATCCCCCAGATGCTGGAACTTGTTAAACTACATTTTTTTAAATTTTAACTTCTTTATTTATATATATTTGACATCAGGTGTGGTCCCCATGGCATTTCCACCACCAGTTCACCTGTGCACCATCACCTTAGTCCCTTGTGCTCTTCCTGTCCTCTTTCTGATCCCTCTTCTTCCCCCTCCCCTGTAAAATGTCTCTGATTTATCATTGTCTGTTTATTCTTGTTTTGTTGTGTTGTGGTTTTTTTTTAATTATTATTATTCTTTTTCCTGATCCCTTATTTGGTTCCCCTATATTCCTCCTATAAGTGAAACTATCTGATATTTTTCTTTTTCCTTCTAACTTATTTCACTGAGCGTAATCCCTTCTAGCTCCATCCATGTTGCTGCGAATGGTATTAGTTTATCTTTTTTGATTGCTGAATAGTATTCCACTGTGTAAATATACCACATCTTCTTGATCCAGTCATCTATTTTTGGGCATTTGGGTTATTTCCAAGTCTTACCTATTACAAACAGTGCTGCTATAAACATAGGTGTGCAGGTATCCCTTTGAATTAATGCTTTGTGTCCTTTGGCTGGACCCCTAGAAATTTTTAACCCCTACCCCAGACATCCTAACACACTCTGAGGAAGCTCCAGCACTCTGGGTTTGAACAAGTCCTCCACGTGGTTCTGGTGTATTCTCACATTTGAGAGCTGCTGACACAGAGGACACAAGATGAAAATGAAGGTACTAAAGAGTAGTAAGGAACAGAGTAAAGGTTCCAATACAGCAATGATGAACAGGCACAGCAAACCAAAGCTACCACCAAAATACCAAATATAGAAAGGGTGAAAACCCCACCGTTGGACCCTGGAAATGAAAGAAGGGACAAATAGAAAAGAAGGAAGTTAGCATGATAAGAACAATAATTACGGAAATAACTAAAGAAAAAAATTTCCACCAAAATATAATCCTGGCCTGAGTTCCAGGACTAAACTAGCCAATATTAGTCAGAAGGAAAAAGATAAACACAGGATGGCCTCACTCATATTTGGAGTATAGAAGAACCAAGTGAAAGGTCAAAAAAAGGTCCAAATTAGCAAGCTGACCATAGAACCAAGGCATAGCAAAAAAGGGGGTGGGGGGGCACAAAACAAGGGGAAACAACACAAGGGGATATAGTGTTGGTTTGCAAATGATAAGGTGGTAGGAGAACTATTGAAAACTACAATGATGTAAGAAAAAAATAATTTTTTAAAATAGTTTCCTTCCAGAGAAATCCTTTAAAAAGGACTCCAAACACCATTCATCAAGTGGTTTTAATTTGATTACTTACTCTGCTTATTTTTTACTTATATATAATTACAATATTTATATGTGATCTCAAACCTACAGTAAAGTTGCAAAAATGGTACAAAGACCTCCTGAATACCATTTACCCAGATTCACCAACTGTCTACATTTCCCCCCATTTGCTCTATCATCCTCCCTCCCTGTCTATATACATTTATTAGACATCTGCATTTTCTTCTAAAGCATTTAAGAGTAAGTCTGAGACATTATTCCCCTTAATGCCTAAATATTTCAATATATATTTCCTAAGAACAACATTCTCTTACATGCCTTCATAGTCATGGGGCCTTCCTGGTGGTGCAAGGGGTTAAGCACCGCACTATGAAGAAGTTGCAGTCATTGCACTGCGAGTTCAATCCCGGGCCAGGGAGCGGAAGACCTCTTCTGTCTCACTCACTGCTCCCCTCAGCAGTGTATTTTGGTGGATCTGCCTGTTCTGTTCTTTACTCTGTCTCTGGTGAATCCTCTTAACCAGCTCCCTCCCCACCCCGTACCTCTGGCCTGTAACCCAGTTGCATAAATAAATAAATAAAAATTAAATAAATAAATCTTTTTTAAAAAATCTGTCACAGTACAATGATTAGAAATAGGAAATTTAAATTTGACACAAATTATTACCTAACATTCAATCCAGATTCAAAGTTTGTCAGTTTCTCAATAGTGTCCTTTTTAGCTATTTCCTTCTGAATTCTGGATCTAACCCAAAATCACATATTTCATTTAGCTATCATCTGTTCAGCTTCTTTCAGTCTGGAAAACTTCTTTTGTCTCTTTCTTGATCTTGTACATAGGTCAAATATTTTTAGACTGTTCCTCAATTTAGTTTCATCTTGTGTTTCTCATAATTAGATTTAGTTTGCGGGTTTGGGGGAGGAGGTAGGATACCACATATGGGATGCTGTTGCTCCTCACTGAGTCATCTCAGGAGGCATGTGATGCTGATTTGTTCCTATATTGGAGATGTTAACTTGGTCACTTGGTTAAGGTTGGTATTTGTCTGCTTTTGCCAATAAAAAGTTACCACTTTCCCTATTATAACTAGTAATTAAATTGTGGGACAATATTTTTAGATGAATGTAACAAACAAGATTTTGGTCCTAGGACTCTTAAGAGGAGAAGAACCACCATATGCAGCTATGAGACCTGGTTACACTTTCCTAAAGAGTTTCTCTTTCTGTGTTTGGTGATGGAGCCTCAAGTCTGCAGGGTGGGCAGTGTGGATAGGAAGGTCTACATGGGATGGGAACGCAAAAATCTACTACAACCTGTGGTGCTAAGTTAGAACTTATGTTGGTTCTTCACCTTCATGGTGAAGACTACAATTTCCATTATCAGTGAGTCCTGCATAGGAAGCTGGCTTTCCTCACTATTGAGCTGACTACACACTTAGCCCAAGAGTGAGAAGCTGTAACAAAGACTCATGAATATGGCACCCAAGTGAGCTAACAGTAAGTGACAGTGCATGAGCTACAACACTGTATCCCAGTACAACAAATAGGGCCATTCCTCCCCTACCTTCCAGATCATAGCCTCATGTCACAGTCTAACAGCATCACGCAGAAAGGGAATTTGGGGAGTAGGTGCCTACAGTGGTTAAGATGACACAGTACAAGTTCTCCACACTATGTAAATATTTTGTTTCTCACCAAGCTTTGTTTCTCACCCATCTGTCGAGCATTCAGTAGTTTGTTTCTCTTTCTATAGTTATAATTTAATAACGTAAATTATAAAATTTACATTATAAAAATTATATATCTATAAACTATATAGATATAAATTTTATATGTATTTTCTTATATATCTATATTGCTATATATAATTATATGCATATATAATTACAAATTTATAATTTATAATGTAAGGATTTTCCTTCTCTGTTTATTCATTCTTTCATTCACTCACTTGTAATAGTATAGACTTAGGGGGTTTTGTTTTATTTTGTTCCATAATCTGTTAATAATCTTTGTTTTGCTACTCAAATTGTCCCAGATTTAGCCAGCAAGAGCTGGTTCAACCTGGCCACTTTTGACATGTCCCTGCCATTCTCTGAACATTTACTTTCTGACACAAGAAGATATCCCAGGCTCATCTTGTACTTTATGACCTTAACCTTGGAATCAGCCTTTTCTCCAAGGAACCATGATTTCTTTTAATGAAGATCAAGGTTTGGGCACCCAGTATTCATACTGCTAAGATGTCATTGTTCCCAGGCTTTGCAGAGGAAAGAGGCATGCACACACCAGGGCGTGCACTCTCACACATACATATATGTACCCATATGGATGCACATGCACACACAGCTGCTTACATATGTAGCAATGAAATAAATTAACTCACTCACTGAGATGGTCAGACTTGAGCCTGTTGTTGAGGAAGAGAGTTCAATAGTCGAGCACCCCTATGTCCAGGTACTTTGCTGAGCTCCAGATATACAGTGTTGGGCAAAACAGATGTGGTCCTTTGCTCACAGTGCAGCTCATAAGACATAACATTTCATTACATTATTTCAATGTCTTAAATAGATGCCTGAAAACAATTGTGCAGTGAAAGAAACCAGAGTCTGGTTTCTGGAGTCTGGTTGGCTGGAGGTGAGGGAAGGTTTCCTGAGAAAGAAATGCTGCTAGGAAGGATGGCAGGAGATGGCCAGCTAAGAGTGGGCTGGGGAGAGGGTAAGTAGTCCTGGTGAGTGGCATGGTAGACTGATGGCCAGTGTCACCAGGGAAAAGAGCAACCAGAGAGGAAGGCAGAACCAGGTCTGGCAGGGTCTTGAAGAATTCTGAAGGATTTTGATTTTCATTATAACAGCAGTGGGCAGCCAGAAAAGTGGAGTCATCAAAAATGCAATTCTAAAGCAGACACTAGCTGCCTTCTGGAAATGGAAGAAAGGCTGCAGGGAGAGTAGGCAGGAACACCAGTCTGGGCTATTGCTATGTTGAGGCATGAAAGCACAGAGATATGGCTGGGGTGGGACATGAGAGAGATGAATGCCTTTGAGAGATGTTGAGTTTTGAGATGGATGGGAAGGAAGGTGTGGTAAAGGGGCTTTCCACTGATGACTACCAGTCTCTAGTTATTCCGGCAAAGCTTAAAGGCAAAGATCCTGGAAAGCTTCTAGGAAGCTTTGGAATCTGAGGTTTATCCTAAAACGCTCCTAGAATAAGCCACGCCCTGGCTATTAAGTTATGGATTACTGTCCTGGCAAAAGAATCTTAAGTTGAAATTTGTTCCCCTCTCTCCTTATTTCCTTTTGCAGACCTCACATGCCCCACCCCCACTTCCATTGAACATGCAATCATCAAGGTCAAGAGTTACAACCTGAACTCCAGGGAGAGGTATATTTGTAACTCTGGCTTCAAGAGAAAAGCTGGAACGTCCAGCCTGACCGAGTGTGTGTTTAACAAGACAATGAACACTGCCCACTGGACGACTCCCAACCTCAAGTGCATCAGTAAGTAGCTTCCCTACATTGTCTCTCCACCCTTGTTGGGAGTACAAGGCTATACAGGAAGCCCATCTCAGGGACCAAGAGAGTTGTATTGTGGGCTCTCTTTACCCCTCCCAGGTACCATCCACCTGGGAGTCTGTTCTTTATCCTTTTTTTCATAAATATACTTTTCTTTCCAAGGGAAAGAAAAAAAAGAGAGAGTTGTCTTGTGGTTTGAGGCTACATAAACCAGTGGGCTTCTAAACAAGATCCCCAAATTCATGGGTTTGGGGATCACACAATTCTGGGTTCAAATCTTGGTTCTACCACTTACCATCTGTGAGACCTTGGGTAATATCTTAACATCTTGAAGTGCTTAGTTCCTCATTTAGAAAATGGACCTGATGTCAATACTGTGGGTTGTAGGAAGAGGAAGTGAAACTTGGCAGGTATTAACTATTATTGCATCAGTGCTTTAAGATTATAGCAGCAAGGGTGGTGTTCACAGGCATGCCTGCTTCCCAGAGAGTTTCCCTATTTCTCCCCGGGAGACAGCCTTCAGGGAAATTTTTGTCATTCTCCATTGCTACCCACCTGGAATCAGGGAAAAGAGAATACCTTAGCTTGGTCAACCACGTCTAGGATCTACCAGCACTCAGGAGCAAGTGAGAGGGAAGGGCACCAGAATCTTTTTTTTTTTTTTCTAACCAAACACAACAGTAAAACCATGCCAGAATCTTTGGGATAGAAGCTACTTGGTACCATTTCCAGAAATACCAAGCCCTTTAGTCTACAAAAATACAGACTAATCCATGGTTAATTCTAATTTAACAAGACAATTTTGATGGAATAAACATTTATTCAGTGCTTAGTGCATGTTCAGTTGCAAGCAAGATACTTTCTCATATAACATTTGTGAGAATTCTTGACTCCCCTCTGGGGACAGGGGACAACAAAGGCTATTCTTGGTTGTTGGATTCTTAGGAGATCAGGGCTTTCTTATTGAATTTTTAGGGTTTAGATGACCCTGGGCCTCATCCCCTTCCCCAGCCTGACCTGATAGACATCAGAAGCACAAACAAAATCTTCTCTTTATTGGCAAAGGAATTACTGGGCTGGGGAACATAGCGTCTCATGACATCTAGTACAAATGAAGTAATAAGCTGGGTGTGGCGAGAACTTGGAACTCTTACTCTGTCCAGTACAGGGACACATGAGAACCTCCAAGCCTGGGATAAAAATCAGGGTTTTTCACTGTAGGGAAAGTTACTATCTCTTAAAAGTTCCAATTCCTTTGGGCGGAAGTTGTAGATTCTAAAGAGGCAGAGAACAGAGACCTGGGGTCAGAACATTTTAGAATCTAAAAATCAGAGAAATCTTTAGGTTTCATCTCTAGCCCAAAGATTCCCCACTTCTTATTACTAACATCTGCCTCCATTATTTTTCCGACTTCTTGTGCTTTGAATGCTCTTTCTTCTGCCAAACAGACTGAATCTATTAAGCAATAATTTATCTTCCCATGCAAAAGACAGCATGATAAGGCTGAGTTGATATTGAAATCACTCCAACCAAAGCAGACTTTTGGAAGACTAGGAAAGTAGTGTGCAATGCAGCCTGTGTTTACTCTTGCATTGAAACTGCGGGTTGGGGGATAGTATTATTTATTTCTTGTGTTTCTGATCTTCTTCAAAAGCCAGAGCCATTCATTTTCAAATTTATATATTTATTTTTAATTATATCCAGTTCTGAAGCTACCTCAGGCTTCACCTTAGGATCATAAATGCCATGTGGTTATCCTCTCTCTAGGAGACCCCTCCTTGAGTCATCAAAAGTCACCCTCCACCGTAGCACCAGCAAGGGTGACCCCAGAGCCAGAGAGCCCTTCCCCTTCTGGAACAGGTAGGAATGTGGGAAACTTTCTAAGGTCCCACAAATCCCTCCGATTCATGGACCACTACTGGGACTCCACTGCAAACTGATATAACAGAACATACTTATTATTAAAATCAAGAGTACAAATCTATGCTGGTTAAAATTTTTCTTAAATCAAAATTGCTTGATATCCAGATTTCATATATGCATCATTAATAACAGTTTAAAACTCATTCTTTAGATGTTGGTTCAAACTTAGTTTTGGATGCACATTCTTCTCAAGAACTGGAAGAGGGTTTTTCTTACCTCGCTCTAGCCACAGTTTCACAGGCACCACCAAAAAACACAACACTCCGGGATCTGACATAGAACTTTCTTAGAGCAGGCAGCTTACCTGCACCAGTCCCCACATCCCAGCCGCGGGGGGGCAGTGCGGATGGACCTAAACAAATGTCTGGAGACTCAGCAAGCTTCCTCCTGGGAGAGGAAACCTGAGCTCAAGGAACCCCAGCCTTTTCTAAGAGTGAACACCTCCACCCTTGCTCCGAGGGAGATGCTGTCTCTATCTTCAAATACTACACAAGCATGCCTCAGAGAAATTGCGGGTTCAGTTCCAGACTACCACAATAAAACCAATATCACACAAAGCAAGTCCACTGCTGTTCTGGTTTCCCAGCGCCTTTGAAAGTTATGTTAACACTGTACTGTAGTCTATTTAGTGTGCGATAGCATTATGTCTTTTAAAAAGTACACACACCTTAGTTAAAAAGTTGTGCCATCATCTGAGCCTTTAGCAAGTAATAATCTTTTTGCTGGTGGAGGGTGTTACAAGAAACACAGTATCTGTGGAGCTCAGTGAAATAAATCATGCTTGTTTCAGCATCCTTGAAGAATGGAGGAAGGGCTATCAGTCCTCTAGGATAGATGTACAGAAATGTGCAAGAACCGTGAGATTCACCTCCCGTCTATCCCAAACATCTGCAAATCAAGTCTGATGGCTCTTACATGCCTCCTCTAGTAAAAAATATTAAAAATAAAAATAAAAAAGTCCTGAATCTACTTGATTCTTTGGAGTCTTTAACTTATGTGCACTATGATAAATAACTACAAATTTCCTTTAGTGTTCTCAAAAATCCTGTGGTCATTCCAGATGGGTAAAAATGCTACCCATTTCAGTGATTTTCCCAAAGAGCCCTGGGGCAGTGTTCAGGGGGTTCACGGGGAGGGTTGGCCTAGGGCAGGCTCATAAGACACCACAAAACTCTCCTAAGCACTGAATTCACTTTCTTCTGGAACTAAGAAAATTCTAAATATGTATGTTCTCCATGTCTTGACCTTTCCTACAGAGCCAGCTTTCACTTCCAAGTCAGACACAACAATGGCCACACAACCAGCTACTGTACCAGGCTCCAAGCTGACGCCATCCAAACCTCCTTCTGCAGGAACCACAGAAGTAGTCAGTAACGAGCACTCCCAAGTCCCATCTCAGACAACAAAGGCTATGGAACATACTACCTCCACTTTGCCCGAGACGCCAGGTTAGCACTGGCTTCACACAATTTAGGAAGCCAGCTCCCTGAGTACTGCTGCTGAAATGAGGGTGGGCTCTGGAGCAGGCTAACAGCATGGCCTCCACCATCTATTCCAAGTCAGGAGACCCTCTGCTGCCACCCTCTGCTGCAGCCACCTTGTCCTGCTCTTGGTCCGCCCCGTTCCATCCTGCTGCAAAAGAAGCCCATCTCCCAGATATGACAAGACTAATGGTACTAAACTGCCTCTGCCAAGATTCTGAGTATCTGCATCTTCCCAATAAGGGAGACAGAGGTGCTTTCTGCAACACAGAGGCACAATCTAGGAGATGGAGGAGCTCTTGCTAACTGGAATCTTCTGCGAGGGCATAGCCGACCCTCATGCCTCGCCAAACATATAAATGAATTACTCTACTTGTTCTTTGCTAAAGCAAGTTTGGTCTGCCAGTCATGTAACCCTAAGGGTGTAAGATGAGAATCAAACTGCATAATTTCTCCTGCTTAATGAGAAATGGGTACCTTTAGGGTGACAGTCATAACTGAGCTGCAATCTCTTCTCTGCAGGTGCATACACACACAGTGCCACATCCGTCACTGGTAAGTATTTTCCTCTGTCTCCACAGGGTCTGTGTTTAGGGGCCCTCAGCACAGCGCTGAACAGGCCTGTGCATGCTGTCCTTCATGGTTACTAACAGCACTGCTTCAACTCTTTTTTTTTTTCTAAAAATGTATTTATTTATACATACAAGAGCTGGGGCACAGGCCAGAGTTGCAGGAGGTGAGAGGATTCCCAGAGACAGAGCGGGGAGCAGGACAGAAAGACTGACTGAAACACGCTGCTGAGGGGAACAGCGGGTGAAGCAGGAGAGGTCTGCTGTGCCATGTGGGTTCTCTCCCTGGCCGGCGGCAAGGACTGAACTCGTGCAGTGGCTGTAGTTTGCTTCATAGTGTGTTGCTTAACCCACTGCACCACCAGGGAGGCCCTGCTTCAACTCTTGAAGTCCCAAGTTAGATAATAAGTTACAAGATTGCCCTATTTATGTCACTCTTTATTTGATATAACCAGTGCCCTCTAATGGCACTGGTTATGCTCAAATTTCTCAGAGTAAAAGACTTCTTTTTACAAGGATGCACACGGCACTAAGACTAGCAGAGAAAGGGGGGAAAGTCCAAGTGAGTATAAGGAGGAAAATGGAAAAGTGTAAGAGTGAAAGAAAAGGTAAAGGGTGGATTGGAGAGCTCAGGGAAGAGAAAGGAAATGGGATGGGAGAAGGGGGTGGAAGGCAAATAGTGAGAAAGAATCTAATACTTATTTGACAAGTTTTCAATAGGTTAGGGTTAGGGTTAGGGTTAGAGTTAGGGTTAGGGTTAATTTGATACAGGCAAAATTATTCCTATTTTATATTCACAAGTTTTTCTGCTAGAAGATGATTCCTATTTTTGTGATTACATTATATTAGCATCCCTTGTCATCTGGGAAAAAAAAAAAGGGGCCTAGATCATTTCAGCAGTTAATTAGAATGGTGTTTAAAATGATCAGAATACACATGCAAAAGCAAGGCATTCTTAGAAAAGCTCTTTGGAGAGTGTTTTCATGGAAAAACTATAGCATTTCATGTGAAATTGAAACAAAAATACATTTAACATTGAAGAGGCCAGTAAATAGTCAACCTAATTCTACTGCTTATGGCACATATTAATCATTTGCATTTTTATCATTTTTGCAATCAGAACATTTGCACATGGTTTAAAAATTAAAAATCACAAAAGGAGGTAGAGTAAAAGCAAGCTCCATCTCTGACTGAAAATCCCTTGCAGGGAGGAAGGACTGCTGCTCCCAGGTTTCTGTGCAACCTCCCAGAGAAAGTGGGCTTGCGGACAGCAGGCTGCGGACAACTGAATCAGGATGGATGGGTATTCCACTTTGACACTCCGCACCCTTTTTCACATAATGATGTATCTTGGACAGCTTTCATATCAGTACACAAAACCACCTCAGCTCTTAGCAGCTACAAAATCTTCCTTTGTATGAATTTGCCACACAGTTGGCCAACCCCCTATTTGGGTCAGGTGATTGCTTACATTCTTTGACTATGATTAATTGGATTAAAATTATTGATTGGATTAATTATCATTTTGCATATGTGCAAGTATATCTGCAGGATGAAAACCCACAGATAAAATTTGAGACCAGCTTTTCTACACAGATTTTCAAACAATTTTTTTTCCATTTTATTTATTTATGCATACAAAGCTGGGGTACAGGCCAGGGTCACAGGAGGTGAGAGGATTCACCAGAGACAGAATGGGGAGTAGAACAGGCAGACTGACTGAAATACACTGCTGAGGGGAGCAGCGGGCCAGACAGGCTGTGTGGGTCCCCTCCCTGACCTGGGATGGAACTCGCGCTGCTGTGCCATGGATGCTTCACAGTATGGCGCTCAACCTGCTGCACCACCAGGGAGGCCCCAAACAATTATTTAGTATTGAGCTCAGCTTTGTAAGAAACTCTAAGCAATGCTCTGCCACAGGGACTGCTCATTGATGGTTAACCAAATGTTTTAATCAGCCCATTGATACCAGTGATATCAAATTTTACTTTCTTAGATAAGTTCTATAAATGATTATCACACTCTTAAAAGTTGATTTTTTAAATTCCACAGAAAATGGTAAACAGTAGATGCTCAATAAATCCTGAATGAGTAAACAAATAAGTGAATATGAGGATTCTAACATCTTTAGGATATTTAGGAAATATGATTGATCATTTCATTGTCTTAATATCCATAAGCTCATGTAGCTGGCCTTTTTATCAATAACTATTCCAGTATCTAATCTCTGATCATTGCCTAGGCTATTTTGAAAGATCCAATTATAAAATAGAGGGTTAGAATGCTGCCAATCACTGTGTTTATTACACTGTCAGATTAATTTAATACACTAGTAGAGATAAGTTTGTTTTTCAAAATGCATCATACTACTAGTCTTTCAGACATGAAATAGATATGCTCTAGTCAGTATGCTCAGGCTTTCAGGAGCTACATCTGCATTTTATCTTTCATCTGTTAATTCAGTATAAACTGAGTTCCTACTGTGTGCTAGGAATGCCCATTCATCACAGTGATATGCAAATTTCTATTAAAAAGCAATTGTCAAGCCCTGGAGGTGCAGGGGTTAAAGTCTCAGTGCTATCAAGTGATCACCAGCCACTGGGACATGAGTTTGATCCCTGCCAGGGAGCTGACCCACATGGCACAGCAGACCTCTCCTATCTTGCCTCCCCTCAGCACTGTATTTCAGTAGATCTGCCTGTTTTGTTCCCCACTCTGTGTCTGGTGAATCCTCTCAATTCCCAACACCTCTGTCCTACACCCCAGTTCTTGTATGCATAAATAAAAATGAATCTTTAAAAAAAAAAAGCAAAAGACACTTTAATCTATGAAGTGTTAAATTATTATGACCTATGTTAGATTATAAAATATCTAAACTATTTATTGAGAACTTTCTCTGAACTCTTAGTACAGTAAATGATAGAGGAGTGAGTTGACAATCTTCAAAGTTGCCTCCGTGGGATGCAAGCACAGAGCAACACTCTGGTACTAGCAATAGAAATACTGCATCCTGACTGGCCTAGTTTGCAGGGCACTGCTGAGATTCACTGTATATTCACAGAGGACATTTTCATCACCCACATCTAACAGAGGTTTCTGCTTTCTGGCTCACCATCCCTGCCTTAGACCTCACACACTGAGACTGAAGACCAGGTGGGAAGCTATGGTACTTCAAGGGCAGTAATCAACTTCTATTCCTTACCTCTCCTCTTCTGTCTCACCAAATCCTATCTCTTCCTTTCTCTCCAATCCATGCACCTTCCCAGGAAGCAAATGCATGCAGAACCTGGAAGCTTAGTGATACTGATTTCAGCTCTTTACTAAATTTCCCAGGATACAGCATGTGAAGAAGCCAAGAATCAGGGCTAAATCACTGAACTCAAATAGCTTTGCTTCATCCGGCTCATAAGTGACTCATAAGTGGTCTTCTTGATTGAGTTTGAGTGTACAGTTTTTATTCATGCTAAAAAGAAACAGGAAGGAGCATTGTGAAAGTGGAAGTACAGTTTTTATCAACTTGCCTTTTCCAATAAATCTCTCCAGAAACAGTAAATGCATGTCAAGCCCATTAGTCAATATGTAAAAATACTTACAATTGGATCTAACATCTCTTCTGTAAACTATTTATTTTTCTTAGTTTTATCGCTTCTCGGCCTTTTGGCTAAGATCAAGTGTATTTTTCTTAGTTTTACTAAAATTAATGTTCAATCATCTTTCACTAATTTCCGATGTCTTCTGCTACTTCTTTTCTAACAAAATTTCAATGCTTGTTTTTATTTACTTTGGTAGTTATTTGTTTTTATAATTTTACTGGTTTTTTGTTTTGCTTTTTCTGATTCCATGGATGGTAGTGGGGAAAAAGGAATTTGGTTTTATGGGGGCTCTATGGTGGGACTAAACAAACAAAAAGTAAAACAAATTAGTGTGACCTTAAAAGTAAATAAAATTTCCTCTTTAAAAAAACAAAACAGTTTCACTTACCCTGCCCTGGGGCTAAGTCCTCTTGCTTCTACAAGAACTTCTCACTCTTCCTAGCTTGTCTAATAAATTTCAAAAGCTGTCAAGACCACCCACCCTGAAGTTCTTTTCAATTCAGGCAAAACAAGTTTCTTCCTGTTCCTAAGCTATCTTACTCTTCCTTTCATCTATACTACTACTTCTTTCTCCTTACTATTCTTCCTCTGCCATAAAAAGTTTCAAATAATAATAATAAAAATGGAAGGGGGAAAAGCACTACTTAATCTTGTTTGTAAATCAAGATTCTGTGAAACTGAAAGGGGGAAGTTGTACCAGAGGACAATTAAGGAGGAACTCTGTGCTATTTTCTTAACTTTGGATTGACAGTTGGTATTTCTAACCTCCTCATCCTCATACTTCCACCTTAGCTTCTAGTCTCTAAGACCCCGCCTCTTCCCTTCTGACAATCTATTACAAGGCAGGGAGAGAGGCAAGGCACCCTAGAAACCCCAAACCTGCCCACTCTAAATAGGTTCTGCCATCCGCCCCATCAAGTCAAAACATATAGGACCATTAATGGATAGGAATTTTAATATAATTAGTGAACAATACAGGAAAGACAAAGAATATAGTTTGCAAATCAAGCACCCAAAGTTACCCATCCCCTCGTGGGTAAAAGTCCAGCCAAACAGGACTGGCCCAAAACAAGGCCTGGAAGCCAGCCACAAGTCTAAAGCAACTTTTGGCAGGGACCCATAAAAAAGAGTCATAAGCAGTCAAACAAGTCTGGGAAGAAAAGAGCAAAATGAAAACCAAAATAAAAGCTGCCAGTGTTAACCTCCACATGGGTCTCTCACACATGTCTGTTTCAACCAGTCCAGGACCGAGAAGCAAGTGAAGCTTCTTCACATGTCTCTCTGCATCATTTGCCTCCTCCAGATCTCCTTCTTGCTCTCTATCCTCCTTCCTTCCTTCCCCAATCTTCTCTCCAGCTTCTTCTCCCCCCTGCTCAGCTCCACCACTAGGTGGGGTAGGGAACTGGAAACTCTTTTCCTAGGGACAACCTTGTTAAATTATTCCCATTCTTGCCCCATGACCCATGTCACCTGTGTCACTTTGTTCAAGAGGCACAAGTATTAAAAGGAGGGGTGGAGGAGAACAGGACAAGGAATAGTGTGAACTGGTAGTGTTAGTAGGAAAGGGGTGTACTTCTTGTTCAGATGTACAAATGATTGAATTGCACAGACCTCAAGAAATGTTAGTAACAGTGAATTGGTTGGGAAGGCATTTGGACCTTCAGGAATGTAAACTGCAAAGGACTTTTAGATTCTAAGAAATGAATCTGCTGTGCGGTATTTTAGCATGATACCAGCTGAGTTCTGTTCTTTCACAGCAATCGTCATACCTGTCATCATACTCTGTGGCGCAGTTGTATTTCTTCCGGCATGTTACAAAAACACAAGGTAAGTAGCACAGGAGAGTCACACTGGGCAAGACTCCTCCAATCCTATGAGAAAAGAGCTGCATCTGACTGCGGGTGCCCTCTCAAAGAAACACATCTTCCCTACTCCAGATTCCAGCTCTTACATCCGCTCCCTTCTCTGTTGGCCAAAAAGCATGTCACTGAGTCAGACCTAGAGAGCTCTTCCCTTTCACAAGCAAGTCACAGGCCACCAGTCAGAAACGGATCAGTGGGCTCTAACTGGGGACAGGGGTCAGTTTACCAAAAGTCAATTCAGAAAGAATGCTCCAAGGGACAGAGCAATTTGTAACAGTTCTAATGATATACTCATGAATATACTCATCTTAAATGTACTCCTTAAATATAGATCTACTTTCTTGTAATATAATATACTCATTCACATTGACCTGACTTATGTATTTATAATCTTTGAAATTCTACATTTCAGCATTTGTGACAAGATTGTTTCTGACATTTGTTGAAATTTCAGTTTTGACTTCCCTTTATTTTCTTTATTTTTGCATTTTTGTCATTCTTTCATTAAACCTCAAATGGCCTACTACTCTTAATTTCATATTTTTATTATTAGTAACCAGTATTTCAGCATTCCATAGTGACAGGATTACTCTGGATCCATCAGCAATACACAATACATGGATATTAGATTTGTTGAAATTAAACTTTTGGTTACTAGTTATATTCTTTTCTGAATAGCACAACAATATAAAGATTATAACATCCTTTTAGCCTAATATTGCCACAGGAAGTCCATGAAATGCTACCATAAAGACAAAATAGAAAAAAAAAATCTAACAATTCACACAACTCTTCAAGCACTGTCAATACCATCCCACGCAATAAGTAATGTCACAAACCTCACAAACCATAAATGTGATAGAAATCAGCAAGCTAAGGTTGATAACTACTCAAAAATTTGTTAAAGCTATCCAAAAGATGCCAAAATGTTGGCAAAATAGAAAGTGACTTTTAAAAAGATTTTCAAAATATCATTGTGAAAGTAATTTCCACATAAAATGTTGGTATATTCTTAACAAAGTATAGCAACTAAATCTATTCATTCACTATGTTATAAAGGAATACATATTCTTTTTTAGGAATAATTTTAAAACTATATTTTTCAAGGTAATGTTGGTTAACAACATGATTCAGAGGCAGAGGGTCACACCCCTTCAGATGCTCACACCATGGTCTCCACTATCATTCATTGTGCCTCCTCCAACGTATTCCCCCACCCCAGCCACAGTTTTCTAGGACTTGTTATTGATATCCTTTGGTCTGACCCTTTGTTTTGTTTCACTAGATTGCACATATTAGTGAAACCATCAATATTTGTCTTTCACCTTTTGACTTATTTCACTTAGCATTCTCCACTCTAGTTCCATGTATGTTGCCATAAATTGCATAATAACTGAGCAGTATTCCACTATGTAATGATACCACATCTTTCTAATCCACTTCTCTGTCCTTAAGCATTTAGGTTTTTTCCATAACTTACTTGGCTACTGTAAACTGCTGCAATGAACATAGGAGTGTGGATGTCCCTTCAAATCAGTTTGCTTTTGCTAAGGATATATTCTTCAAAAGAATTTATAAGTTGGTTAGATATCAATATTCACTGACTATACTAAAGAAATATTCATGTACATATATCTTTAAGAATTGGTAAATCTGATAAATGTGGCCTTTTGGTCATTTGATGACTCAATTCTTTCCACAGACTGATTTTTTTGCAAATTGTTTGTCATTCAATTAAGTTGGCTTGTAGTACATTATTTCAGTAAGTTGGCTTAGAGTCCTGATACATAGGTTAGTTCTCATTTCAGGGAACTCAGAGTGCTTACTTACAAATGTCCTAAAAAGCTGCTCCCCCTTGGGAGGGGGATTATATAATCCATGGACATAATTGCTGACCCAAATGTGTCATTCAATCACACAGGTCGATGTGGAAAAAGATGTTCTTCCTCTCCTACTCCTATTTAATAACTGATTCATACACTTTCTTTCCTTAACATTAGGTGCCACGTACTATTTTAAAAGCTTATAAATATTATACTATTTTTATCAAGGTTATCACATCTAACCAGGCCCCTCATTATTCTCTCCTTTTCTTATTCCTACCATTTGAACTATTGCTTTTGAACAGAGGATTGACAACTTCTGAAAATTTGCTCCAATACGATCAGTAAATCTTTGGCAAATGAGGGATTTATTTTTTTAATTTACATATATTTGATGTCAATTGTAATCCCCATGTATTCCCCATCACTGTAACACCAGTGCACCATCACCTCAGTCCCCCGTGCTCCTGTCTACCCTCAACCCTTCCCCTCTTCCCTCCCCACCAAGTGTCCCCAATTTGTCCTTGTCTTTTCATTTTTGGTTTTTGTGTCTTTATTGTTGTTATTATTATTGTTGTTGTTCTTATTCCTTTCCTTGATCCTTATTTGGTTCCTAAATGAGGGATTTAAACAAAAACAAAAGGGGCCCCGCTAGTGGTGTAAGGGGTGAAGTCTCAGCACTATGAAGCTATCAGTAGCTCCTGTAGCACCAGGTCGATTCCCCGCCAGGGAGCTAACCCACATGGCACAGCAGATCTCTCCTGTTTTCTCCCGCTGCTCCCTCAGTAGTGTATTTCAGTCAACCCATCCGTTCTGCTCCCCACTCTGTGTCTGATGAATCCTCTCATTTCCTGCACCTCTGGCCTACACCCCAGCTCTTGTATGCATAAATAAAATTAATCTTTTTTAAAAAAGATTTCAATATTCTCTAAAAATAGAAGCAATCTAGGATTTCCACTAGGAGTATTTCATGGGGACTATCTGTTCATTTGACTTAAGGGTGCCCATCTTCTCTTTTCAAAACCTGTGATTTACAGGCTTTATAGGCAAACTTCTCAGGCATCTGGTGCTGAAATGGAAAACATGGAAGATACCCTAATGACAAGGGCAATCAACTGCAGAGAGGATAACACAGAAAGCTACCCTCACAACAAAGGACACTCCATGGAAAACCAGGTGCCAACACTGCTCTAAGTGAAGAGGACCTAGATAAGATTCAAGGAGTTGGACCCCACGGTATCAAGCGCTCCAGAAGGAGAATATGTCCAGTATCATTTTATTGTCTGTGACCAGCCTAAGAACCGCCTGGATGAATAGATTCTCTAGGCTTGGGATGGACGCTCATTGTCGGCATTGCCCCACCCTGCCTTGCACTGCTCTGTCTACAGCAGAAGGTGGAGTATCTCAGACTCCTGGCAGTTGAAGCTCTCCTGGAAGATTCTGAAAAGCTTCGGACTTCCTATCAGGGTTTTTACTTCACTGTGACATTTATTCAGGACGGCTTTTCTGCTCGACTATCTTTCTTCATCCTGACTTGCAGTTTACAAAGAAAAGAACTATACCTGAGGCTCTTAGTTAATTGCAATGCTTCTCCCGACTTGGGAGGTGTCTACAAGCATTACACCAGCATTTCAGCTCCTAAAAACTCTCTTCAGGTGCTCTGCAGGCATTGACAGCCAATAAAGAAAAGGAACAGAGAGGTGTCAGTGCCCAATGACCCTCTTAATTTTTGAAGGGTTCAGAACAACAACCACAAAAAAAAATGACTGAGTGCCATTTTACAGATACACGTATCTATATTTATTATTCTTTGTCTGTTATATCCAAATGTTATATATTATTTGTATTTTGAAACTATACCTTGTATATACAAAATAAAATATCTATTTTCAATACAAAAAAGTGCTAAGAGTAAAACAATCACTAAGCAGAAACATATCACAAAAAGAGGAAAAGAATAGATAATCAAGTCCCAAATAGTTGAGGTCAGCTTTTCTTTCTAAAGAAAGACCCAGCCTAAAACTGGACCAGATCAGTTTTGGTGGAATCTCAGTAGGGTTTCCATGAGAAGCAACAGTGGTAGGTTATGGCTCAGGCACAGCTATCCACACACTCTCATGCATTGCTTTGCTTTTCTTTACTGTTTATAATACTTATTTATAAAATTGGGAGCCTAATACACCTCTTCATTTTATTGATGAGAAGACTGAAGCCTAGAGAAGTTGACTTGCCCAAAGAAAAAGGACTCAACACCAGAAATGGGGCAGACATGGGGTCGGGGGTAGCAGTCTCCACCCACCTGTCCCACCAACCAGCCAAGAGCACCCAGGTGGCCATGGCAGGCATTTGGGAGGTGAAGCACAGCCAGAGCAAGTGCCATCACTTCCTGACGTTTGTATCTCATCAATTCAGATGTTTTCGCTGACAAACTGAAGGAAGGTAGGGATTTAAAATTGCTGGTGTTGGGTATTTGAGAGCCACACCATTTTCACTTCTGCAAATATCTTGTTCAACAAGTAGAAAAACTCACTGTGAATACGGGACCTGAGACATTGTATCTGGCCTAAATTATCTGATTACCTAGAACCTGACTGATAAAACTTTCTCCTTCTCTTCAGTTGTTCGAGTTGCTCGTCCCTAAGTTTCTAGAGTTTACTACTAATTGGATCCAGATTGGTTTTGGTTAAAGAGTTAACACTGTGACCCTTATTACTTTTAAAACTCTGATTTCACAGAAAACACAACCCCAAATTGGGCAGATATTTACTAAAACTAGAATTCTGAAAGGTCCGTATCAGGTGTGGTTAGTTCAGAGACTATGGTTCGATTTCACTATTGTCTTTGGAAGAATGACAGTATGATGAACTCTGGGGTCCACTTTGAAGCTGAAAGCCCTGACTCAGGTCCTACCCTGAAGAAGCTTGTGGACCATCAGGTGCCAACCAAGTTTAAGCTGAGTAAATCTCATAAAATATAGGTCTGGTAAAGGAAGCTAGCAGAGTAGGGTGGAGCTGAGGTCTGAACGGACTAAAGGGTGGGAGTGAGAGGTTAAGTAAGGACATTTTTTTTTAATATCATGGTACCGTAATTTGAACCCTTTGCCTTCATGCCAGAAAATGTGTCCATTCCAATGAAGTCACTGTTTATTTGGGGACAGTTGGTTGACAAAGGGCGCAGCAAAACACACTGTGGGCTTAGTCCACAAGAAAGAACATGTAAGAAAAACAGTAGATGACTTAAAAAGTGATGAAAAATGCCTAATCCAAAGTGGAATTCAAAGATTTGCAGAGGATGAGTGATGCTGCAGGTTGACATGGTTCAGATGAGTGCGATCCTTGGGTTGCCACCAAGAAGTTTCTTCCGAGTGCCCCTTTAAGTGGTCTATGTTGAGTTTGCCAAAAGAGGCTTGCACAGACACTGGTAGGTGAAAGTTATATCCAAAAAGGATAGGTTTATTAGGGAAAACAAAAGGAACGAAGACACTTGCACAGATACAAGTGGGCAGAAAGAGCTGTATTTCAATGGGATGAGTTTGTTGAAAGAGACACCTATATAGACACAGGTGGGCAGTCTTGGGAGAGAGCTGTATTTTGCCAGGGCTGGAGTTATTCTTACAGAGCATTCTTTTTTTAGGGAGGAGTACATTCCTTTGTGGAATTTATATCTATTGTTAATCACTTCTAGGGTGTCATTGGGTTAACTGGTAAGGACCTGTGATTCTCTGTTCTGTTGCTCAGTCTCCATATCCTCACCTCTGGTCCGCACCTCATTTTTTTTCTTTTTGCATAGATCTGGGATGTAGGCCAGGGGAGGAGGAGGAGGAGTTGCCAGAGACAGAGTGGGGAGCAGAACAGGCAGATTTACTGCTAAGGGAAACAGCGGGTGAGACAGGAGAGGTCTGCTTGCGCCTACCGATATTTTCTATAGTAGTCCTCTGTAATGACTGACAGTTCCCATATCCCTATCTCCAGGGCTCACTTAAGGACTTTTCACTTCTATACCCCCATCTCCGAACCCAAAAGTCCAGGTATTTTTATAGCAGATTTCTGCAAAAGATGTAAATTCAAGGATCTGCTTGCTGATAAGGAACCGTGGGGTGGATTTGAAGAACTAGAGTGACAAGAATTGCTGGGTGAACTTGATAGTAAGCCTGATACTGTGAGTACAAGTGGAAAAGATACAACCATAGGGCACTTACAGCTTCATGCCTTACAGATTATAGAATGACAGAGGAGAGGTTTTTTTAAATAGCCATCTAGTTACAAGCTCAAGAAGTACTTTAAGTACCTTTAAAATGCTAAAGCAGGGGCCTCCCTGGTGGCGTAGTGGGTTAAGCAACGCAGTATGAAGCAAACCGCAGCCATTGAAGCACAAGTTCGATCCCTGCTGCCGGTCAGGGAGGGGACCCACGTGGCACAGCAGACCACTCCTGCCATGCCCGCTGCTACCCTTAGCAGTGTACTTCTGTTGATCTGCCTGTTCTGCTCCCTGCTCTGTCTGTGGTGAATCCTCTCACCGCACCCCCACACCTCTGGCCTGTACCCCAGTGCTTGTATGCATAAATAAATAAATCTTTAAAAAAAAAATGCTAAAGCAAGTAATATAATTGTTGAATCTACTTGAAAGTTTTTTTAAAGTGGTCTAAAATGCACAATATCACAAATATCCTAAGTATATCTATCTGGAAATTCATATAGCCTGTTATGGTTAATTTTCATGATTTAAAAAAAATCCCCAGTCGGTTTTCTTTCTTCTTGAAACTATTATGCAGATGCTCAATTCTTATATTGCTTCTGATTATTTTGTTTTTCAATCTTTGTTTTGGCTCTACTTTCTGCATATTTTCTCAATTGATCCTTCCAGCATTTTTTAGAGCTTTTTAATTTTTTATCTCTAAATATTCATATACAGCAGGTGTTTGAATAATGTCCCTTTGTTATAATGTTGATGAAAAGTAAATAATGCCGGTTTATGTTAAAAGAAAGCATTTTAGGATCTGCTTTCACATGTCATTTTGCTCAAGTCAAAGTTGCCAATAACCTATTAACATCAATGAGGATCCTAACTTGCTGGATCCTGTTTTTTCACAATGCAAAAATCTTCTCTTATTCTCTGAATATATTTAAGATATTTAGATGTTTTCTTCTCACATAGACCGTTTCCTCACAGTTGATTCTTTTGTTTGTTGTGATATCCAATCTTCATCTCAGAAGCTCTTTTCAGGTATTTAGTGATCCTTGGTTACTTCATCTTAACATGTTTGAAACTTATAAGTATTTGAAGATTGTAGGCTCTTCGAACTGATAAGTTGGTCAATTTCCTTAGGGACCGCTAGCATCACCGTCAGTGTTTCTACTGAAGCTGGTTATACTTCTTAGAGAAGAAATTGAGTCTCTTGCCTAGGGGGTGTCTGTGCGTGCATGTTTGTGTATATAAAAGTCCCTTTTGGGGGATGATGAGGTCATTAAGAGTGGATCCCCATGCATGGGGTAAGTGTCCTTGTGAAAAAAAAAATTCCAGAAAGGCCCTTTCTCCCTATGATCCAGGAAATGAGCTTCTCACCAAACACCAAAAATGCCTGCACTTGGACTTTCAGCTTCCAAAACTGTTTATGAGCCACCAATCTGTGGTGTTCCCTTATAGCAGCCCTGATATACTAAAATAATGGTCTTCTTTCAAAATATGGCCCCAGCCCTTGGTGCTATTTTAAAATAGCTACAAATGAGTATTTTAGGTTGGTCTAATATCACCACCTCATTATTTCTTTTTACAAATCTAAAATCTGAAATATCTGTCTTGAGAATAATGATGTGAGAAGACAAACTAAAACATAGTCTCCAACATACTATGGTGTTTTAACACATCTATTGTAAGAATATTATTTTATTTCAAAGACCTTTTAAACAAATGGAATATGACATAACATTTATTTTTATATGGATAACTGTCAAAATCTCTACAAGAAAAAATGAAAGATGGAGACAAATAGGAAATGCTCTCTTTGAAACAAAAAACTAGACCTTTCTATCAATGTATTACTGATTCTTACTAGAATTCAAATAGATCTCTAAATTGTCAAAAGGGAGTATTTAAAAATTATGAATCAAAGGAAAATAGTTGTTAATTAGTTCATTATTTTCTTCAACTAACAGGAAACCTTGTACAAAAATATGTTCACAACTAATGAAATCACGGGAGCCCCTTAGAGATCAAACTTTTAAAAGAAATAGATTTTTCATTTTCATGTAAAGTTCAGTTTATATTTTTGAGTAATGCTTTGTTTCATCTAATCACCTGTCTTAAAATAATAGTGGATATGTTTAACACTTACTTTAAAAATGTATATTTTCACTGGCTAATTAAATATTATTTTTCAATTTGAAACATACCAAGTATTGCCGTTAAAATCTTAACACTTAAAAAAGGAAATTCTAATATTATTTCCCAGATTCAGTTAGTTTTCAAAGTAAATGTACTAGTACTGACATTTTTCTTTGAGAGTGCTGTTACTACACACAATCTTTTTATCTTTCCTGCTATTCTTCTTCCTAGAGTATCCCTCCATTCCTTAATAGCTAGCTACCCACACTATAAACATAGTTCCGACAGTATCCTTTGAACAACCTTTGATTTGTGCTCTGACGGATGCCCCTCCAGCCCAGAGCACTTTCCGCAAAAAAATTCTTCACTACAATCACACTTCTTACTGTGATCTCTGTGCGTCAGGGCATTTCCATTCCGCATATTCTTTAATAAGGCACATGCCACACAAAAGGTACTTAGTGACTGTTTATCCATTTAATGACTTTTCCTCCGATAATTAAGTAGCTTCCTCGCTGGATTGAAAACTAGATTTCCAAAAAACATTCTAACGAGCCATCTTTAGCCATCCCACCCCCAAACCCCTAATTTGAAGGATACTCAGTACTATGCGCAATCCACATTCAAATAACCTCCTTTCTTTTCCCCTTTTATTCTATTATTCATGGGCATCAAATAAGGCTTGCCAAGAACACAGGCAAAATGATTGAAACAGCCCCATCCCATGATCCAACACCATTTGCAGGATCAATTCTCTGAATTTTCCTCAATGTACAAACTCTTAACATGGCACTCACCCTTTCCACGCACCCCTGGCCCAATCCCAAGTGCCCTTGCTTTACTCACCAGCCTGCACGCTAAGCTCCACTAGAAGCCTGATGTAGGAGAGGTTAAGGGAAGTCTGCAACAACTGAAGCTATGAGGTCTGTCTGCTCTTGAGCTCCGCTTGATTGGACTCAGAGACTAGATGTGGTGAACTCTCTGCGCAAGGCTTTTGCCAACTCCCCCACCTGCCATCTGCATCCCTGAAGTGCTGTATGGCAAAAATGTAAAAATACCAGATCCATGTACATTGAAGTGATATGAGCTTTTTCATCAGTGGCTTCTATAAAAATACCTTTATTAAAACATCCACTCAGCATCCCCAGGGAGCTAACCAAGTACCAACTTTCTTTCCATCTCACCAACTTCCCTCTCCACCCTCCCAATGCCCTGGTGACTGTTCAACTCCACTTCCCCCTCAACACTTTCTGATCCTCAATTCTACCTGTGGAAAATATGTGAAATCTAGCTATAGTCACTTTGTACTTGACTTTTTATTTAGTTGCTTCCCTATTTACATTGTGAACCCCAAAATGACAAAGGCACAGGTTATATCTTAAATGTGTGTGACTCACTTTGGCAGGAAAATCTCATTTTTGATACATCAGTTATGACCCTAGACATTAAGTCTTACACTCTGCTTGGTGTATCAAGTGAATAGTGACAGAGATGTTGAATAAAGTAAGCAAAAAGAAAGTTGAAGAAAGTTCAAAAACAAAAGTTCTGAAGCCAGGTGTTGCACAGTGGTCTGCCAGAGTTACAGTGCCTGTTTAATTGAAATCTTATAATAAAAGTTTAAATACATAAATTTTTTTTATCAAAAGAACACCCCCCAGGTCCCCAGTCTGATGCACATGGAGGAGGGGCAGTGGAAACTGGCTACCTACAGGGAACGCAGGAATGACAGGTCCAACTCTCATTGGCGTCTTCTTCCTCAAAAAAATGCTCCATGAGTGAATTCAGAGTCTCAGGTGAATGAGTCCTCAGCCCCACACTGGCTTTCTTCAAGTAACTGGAAACCACACCAGGAATTCTGTACAGTGGCAAATGCACCGCTGGGTTTTCAAAAGACCAGGAAAAGCAGGGCTTCATGTCTGGGCAGCACTATGTTCTCGACGGTGCGTTCCATGGCACGTACCTGCTCAGGGGAAGCTGTCAAGAAGGCCAGAGGCCCAATGCGCTGTTCTGCACAGGAATGGCAGAGGTGGCCACCCTTGTTTTCTTTCCTGTTGCTCTGCAGTGACGGATAAGAAAAGGAGGTAAGAGGAACACTCAAAGAACAAGGATTTTCTGCCAAGAAGCACTGATCTGCTGTTATGATTCTGATGTTTTCAGACCTGGGTGAACCTCTAAGGTAACATTTCCCACAGTGCAGTCCATCTAGGGTAGACTCAACTCTACCAAGTTCTCTTTGAGTAGAAGCCAGAATTTATCAAGCCAAGGGAAAAAGAGCCCGGAGGAACTTAATGGGCCCCTATAGGTTAAGGAGCTCTCTTCTGAGTCAGCCATAACCCAGTCTCCCAGATCATGCCCCACACCCTGACTTGTGACTTTCACATACCACACTGCTCATGTCTTCCATACAGAAAGCCCCTAGTAAGGACTACACAAATTTCTCTTTTATCTCCCTCACCCACAGCCCAGATAAGCATGTAAGTCAAGTGCAGTAAAAGGCAAATGACTGGATTAAATTCTGTAGAAAGCAAATGCTGCCGCCAAGACCACATACGTAGGTGATGGGCAGCTTCTTCATAGTAAGCACAGTGTCCACGGGGATGGCGTTATTGCACTGTCCCACACAGCAGCGGA
Organism: Galemys pyrenaicus; assembly: GCA_019455555.1. Classification (NCBI taxonomy): domain Eukaryota; kingdom Metazoa; phylum Chordata; class Mammalia; order Eulipotyphla; family Talpidae; genus Galemys; species Galemys pyrenaicus. The sequence goes on from JAGFMF010011694.1 coordinate 11,274,433, forward strand.
CTACTCCTGTTTTCAGAACATCACTTGTCAGTTCTGCTTGCAAGAAGTACTCCTGAGAAAGAAAGAGTGAGAAGGAGGATAATAGCAGTATTTCTGCCATACTTGCCTGGACACTCCAGTAGTTAAGGAGCTATAAACACAAGTTAAATGCTGTATACATCCTGGAGAAAAAAGCACTGAATGTCCTTTTTCCTGAGTTTCTACCTTTTTCCCTGCCTGTAAGGTATCTCCAAGACCTTAAAGTAGTGTATACCCACACCAGCACTGTATATCATTTCCATCCTCCAAATTTGGCTATAGTAGTGAGTAAACATTTAACCATTTTTAAACTTCAGTTTCTTCAGCTTGAAGGGAAGATCACACAGCACCTACACTTCACATGGCTATTGTGAGGAAGAAATACAACTAAGTGCCCAGTACCTGCACAGTGAGCATCCTTTCAAACATTACTTCCTAGACCACAAAGGTCACAAGCATAGATACTATGTCCCTCGAGGAGTCTACACAGTTCTGATATACCAGCAGGACCACAAATAATTGCTCACAAAATAATTATGGCGTCTTATTGTCTGAATTACAACTGGCTATTTGCTTTTCTTACAGTTTATATTTAATAATTTATGTAATTTTTTTCTCTCTTGCAAAAGTTGCCTATCTGCTATAGAAAGAACAGAAAATGTGTAAACACTCATGTTCTCACCAATGAATACTAACAACTAACTGTGAAATCCTTTCTAAAAAAGAAAAGCATACACTTCCTATCCACTCACAGGATTTCTGAGATGAGAAGGGATTGGATTTGGGTAAATGAAAATTACTGACCAGACTAACAATTTCTAAAATCTAAAACAAACAAATAAAACCCACTAAATTCCCAAACTCAACAGGAAAAAAGTATATCTTTTCAAACAAAGTTTTTCTCTGGTACATTTATAGGCACACTGCTACCAAGTGCTACCCAACATGTCACCCAACATGTAAGGGTGACAGACTCTCCAACTCCCAAAATTTTGATGGTAGATCTAATAGCTTCCCTTCCAGTAAATTCTGTGGGATCATGGATCACTTTATTTTTCTACCTCTACCCACAAAAAGGGCCAATTACTGACAAAAATTATCACTTGAATATTTGTTGACAGAATGAACAGCTGAATCAATCAAGCAATTACCCCACTCTATAGTGACATCTTGGGTGCCCACTACTTTCACAGATAAGGACCAATAACTGAGGAAACCTCAAACATAGAACTGCGAAGAGACTTACATCAAACTGTGTAACATGCTGGCAAAAGAACCTCTATAAGCTGCAACAAACACTACCACAAGGGAAAGGGAAAAGCAAAAGCCAGCCCCAAAGCTTCATCTGCACCGCTGGCCCTCAGGAATCCAAAGCACATGGTAACACCAACTACCACTCTACTTAAACAATGTTGGGCCATTTTGGTTTTAAACACACTGGTTTCTTGCTGATAGTCATATCCGTGCTTCATCTAATCCTCAACAGCGACTTCCTGAAGGTGATATTGTTATCATCCTCACAGGTCATATTAGCTGAGAAGTTAGGGCACTTAAGATAACAAAGCTAAATTGTAGCAGACTTGGGCTCAAACCCAAGTCTAAGTCCAGAGTCTGTGCTCTTAATCACCAAGCAACAGTGTGTATTGTCTCTCTTTCCTGTGAAATCCAGATGCAAAACTAAATGACAAAGAAGCATGACTTGATAGCACTTCTGTCAGGAAGAAGTACTCTAATTACTGCTGCATGACTGGAAGTGAATGCACATACATATGCCAGACCAATTGCCAGCTCTCTCTCCACACCTTCGACCTAGAGTTCAAAATCTCAAATTCAAGTTGCCAACTCTGAGTTTCCCAATTTATTTCAACACAGTTGCTTCTCTAGCCACTTCCTCTGCGTTATTGCCAGACTAGGAAACAACCACCAAATGTTAAGTAACTTGTCCAAAGTGAAAGTGCCCAAGCAAAGGAGATGGATGTGATCAGCAGTGTGACTGAGGCCTGTGGGATTAGGTTCTGCCCAGCTTCATAATGGGAGGGAGGGGATGCTGCTTTCACCTATGCAACACTTACCAAGTACCACCTATTTGACAAACACCAATCTAAGGATATACCCATCTGATCAGGATAAAGAATCTAAGACTTGGGGAGCCTGAGGAGCTGTCTTTGAGCAACTAGCATAACTCCATGTCACTTAGTAATTGAATACTGTGATGATTCCCTTCACTTCTCCAAAACTTAAAGAAAGAAACACAGGGACAAAAAAAGTTTCTGGTGATTAGCTACTTTTTAAGGGGATCAAAGAAAAAGGAGACAGCCAGATCTACTCTCAGTCAAAGAGGAAACAAAAATGGTTCATCACTCTAGTACTGGGAGACAATGGCACAAAGAAGGTTTTAGTGACTTCAAATGACTAGTCAAACTGTCAAGCAAGGTGAGGCCCAGGTGAGTCAAAATTACTTCAGGAAAGATGCATCTGATTTCAAATTCCAAAAAAATTCCTATGGACAAATAGCCTGTCCCAAAGAGGCTTGAAGAAAAATGACAAAGGAATGAGAAATAACAAATGAAAGAGGAAAGTGTGATAAAGATGCAAGATAATCAGCCTGGTGAAGACACTTCTGCCACTGTCATGGGTTATATGGAGTTTTTATTGCAAAGTTCCTCTTTTTTAAGGTCTGGTATTATCTTCCTCAAAATGTAAGAGAAATCCTATTTTTCTGCTTGTTTATTGCATGTCTCTTCTCTTCACCTAAAGTACAGGCTCTATTCTATGAGGGCAGGAATTTTTCTTCAAAATTATAACCTCACTGTCTAGAAATATGCTTCGCACATATCAGGCAGACCCCAAAATTAATCAATTATGAGCATTAGAGTTCTGTTTTCCTATAACTGAACAACTCTGAGACAATACACTGTTTACTAAAAAAATGGTTCAGCCATACCCTAACATCTAGCCTCCCAGCAACCCAGAACCTACGCTGGGCCCAGACCACCGCCCACACCCAGGCCCTAACCCTAGCCTGCCTCCCAGAGGCAACCCTGGCCCATGCCGGAACCCTCGGCTCCACCTGCAAGCTGAGCGGTGCCCTCTGCCTGGCCTGTGCCCTCGACCATAACCATGCCCCAAGCCAGGCCCTGACCCTGCCCCATCCCATAACCCTAACCCTAGGCACCCCAAAACGTCAGCCCTGGCCCTTAGCCTGGGCCCTGAGCCATACCCCAACCATTGGCTGCCCCCTAAACCCATGTGCCCCAGCCGCCTTAGCCGCACCCTCTCCTGGATCCCCATGAGAAGCCTGCCCCAACGTTCCAAGTCACTAGTGGGAGCAACACTTAGCTTCAGTAATATTCAGCTTCAAATATTTTTACTTCCTTAAGAAACATGCAATCTGCAACTTCAACTAAGTCATCCTGTTTTACAAAATCTTACATATTTTGGAGAGAGCTAAGAAAAAGTTTATTAATTTTTACATTTTGAATTTTAAGTTTCAGGTTTACGTATCTTTGGTTCAAGGAAAAATGGACTAAGTCATAACTGTTAGCTCAAATTTCTGTTCTAGTTCCCAACAGCCTTGAAAAAGACTAATTGACTTTATACTGCAGCCCATGAAAGGCAGTAAAGAGACAGAAGAAATAAGCGAGTGGAGGAGAAGGCTGGTTTGCCAAGTGTTAAGTGAATGCTGATGCTTTCCTACATCTCAGCCAGATGACAGCAGGCCAGATGGCTCCATGCTCATTCTCCCTTGGCAAGGATATATTCTTTCAGGGAAGTCTATTAGTAATAACAGCTGCCAGTTCATAAGAGACTAGGGCATGGGAGAGAGAGAAAGTTTAGATAAAGAAAATAATTTTTGCTGATTTTACCTAATAGTTTTGAGAATTGATAGAGCATGGGAGAAGATATATCTGAATCCAGCTGATATTTTAAAACGAACTTTTAAAATTCAATTAGAAAAGAACCAATTTTTCTTTCTTTGGTTAGAACACTTTCTGTATTGGCCATGGGCCTGTGTAACCTCAGGAAAAAGAACCCTTCTCTCCAAACCGGACACTGAGTCAAAGGTCTTCACAAGCCTGCAGGTTGATTGCTTATTCAAACCCAGTAAAATCTGACCATTGTTAAATTAACGTGTGTTCCCAGCTCCTCTTACCCCAGCCAAAGTCAAAATGTTCTCCAATGATTTAGTCATAATAAGACGCTTCTTGGCACGAGTTACTGCAACATACAGTAAGTTCCATTCATCTTCAGAAAATGACTCTAAAGTAAACAAAGAAAAAAAATATGTATCAACTCCAAAGGCTAATTATAAAAAAGCAAGTTCTTATGTAAATGTTTACTAACCCTATCCACTCACCCCAAAAAACCATTTAAGATTTATTGGCTATACATACAAAATTTTCCTACAAACACCATATCCAAAAATAAACAAAAACCTAACAGACTAGTGGCACAAAATACTGAGTTTTATTTCATGCTGCTACAGGTAAATCCCGGGAACCTGGTCATTGGCTCTTCAACTCTGAGAGGTGCTAGGTATGTACTTATGGTAACCCTCCCAGTTCTCACCACAACTATGTGTGGCTGATGGAGAAACTAAAGCTTATGAAGCTTAAGACACTTAGACAAAACAGGCCCCAGCTAGTCAAGGGCCCAGGAGCCAAAACCAAGCCTGCTCATCTCCAATGCCCATCTTTCCTCCATTTCCTGTACTGTGTTTCTGACAGTTTCTGACAGGTTCTAGAATTGTCTTATGTTGTGACAGGACAACCAGAGAAGAAAAACACATTTACAAGTCTTTCCTGCCTACCTTACGCCTCTCTTCTCTCATTCACAATACCCCAGCACGATGGAAAGAACTCAATAAAAAGCAGCTGATCTGTGAATATACTAAAAGCCATTAAATTGTATATTTTACATGGGTGGATTGTATGGAATGTGAATTATAGCTCAATAAAGATGTTAATCCCAAACAAATACATGTAATGACCAGCAGGTGGGAAAAAGTAGCAGTATATTAAATAAACTCCTCCTCCCCAACAAAAAGCAGCTGTTCTCTCTCTACAACCATTTCATTCCCCATTCCATTCCAATCTGTGTTCAATACCATGTCTTCCCCTCATTTATGAATATATTCACCAAATAAGGAAGTATTAGTATTTGTATTTTAAGCTCTCCAATGTATGCTATCCCAATTTTAAATCCATGGATATCAGAGAGTTATTAGGAAAACTGTTTGTAGGAAAACTTCAAACCATTTATCCTAATATAAACCAAAACAGTAGTACTGATAATAGTTTAACACTAGCATTGAGTATAAGTTTAAATAGATGCAAATAAGGTACTAGTTCACTTATATGGTTTTCTGGCCTCTTTAATAAAAAGAATAATAATAATTAAAAAAACAGATTGTGTGCAGAAAATAGTATTTTAAAGCTTTTATGATGCTAGATGTCATCAATGTTTGATGACAAAAATCTAAAGCTGCAGACTTAATGTAGGTTAAATTGGGCTACTCTACATATAACCACCTGCAGGCAGCTCTAAGAGAGGTGGACCTTGTGAAGTTTGGTTTTTCCTAAACCCACAGTACAAGTTTAGGACCTTGTGAAGTTTGGTTTTTCCTAAAACCCACAATACAAGTTTAGGACTGGGAGGAATTTTAGAACCAGAAGGTTTTTTCCTTCTAAAGGGATCCTTCCAAAGGTGCTATACTGTACAACAAAAAAACAGAGAATCCAAAGGCAGCCCCACAGTCAACTCTCAGAGAGGCCCTCAGCACAGCCTTACCGACTCTGAAGTGGGGCAGCTGTGCGAGGTTGTGCCTGGCACAAGGCACCTTTACAAAATCATCCAGAACGTGCACAGTGTCAAACTCCAAGCCTTTGGCTTTGTGCACAGTGCCCAAAATGTACTCTGGAATAAAAACACAGCATAGTTAGATGGGGGCTTAGATGGGAAGGAAACAAAATGGAGGAAGTATATGGTTCCTCCTATACTGTTGAAATTCAAACCACAATTTTCTTGCCTATGCAGCTTTGTGGGAAAAGGAGCAATGGGCGGGGGGGGGGGGGGGGGGGGGGGATAAAAANGGGGATAAAACACTAAAACACTTAGTTGCAGTTAGCATATCTCAGAATCACACCACACTAAGTATCTCACAGTGACTTGCTGACCCTGCTATTTTACACACCAAGGCTCAGAAGAGGGGTGAACAGTCTTGTCCTGATCTTAGGCAAGGCTAGGAAGGCAGTAGAGCTGCCCCTGGGTATACATGATAGTCATGCAGGTAGAAAGGAAGCATCAGAAGATACCTGTCCCTTCCCCTTGGGGGAAGTGAACTGTTTTCCTTACCTGCAAAGTCCCGGTCTTCTATATGGCACTTTTCTATCCTTTCCACCAGTTCTGGAATCCTGATATTATACTTTTCAACGACAGCAATCTTTGCTTCAAGCTCCTTGTCCTCAGCTGCAGTCACATACCTCTTGAAGCCACTAAAGCCTTCTTTGTGCACCCATCTTCTAATAAACTTGTCTTTAATGAAGAGGTTTTCTAGGGGGGAAACACAGGTTAACATGACACAGACGACACTGACAGGCAGTGGCAGTAGCAACATGTTCCTAACCAACACTGTAATCAATAAATAGTCAAGCTGGGAGATCCAGGTTCTAGTCCCGACTACATCACTAATCTGCTGTGTGTTCCTGGGCAAGTCAGTGAAATGCCTGTGCTTTAGCCTCTCCGTCTCCAAACTGCAGTTAAAGAGACCTACCATGAGATCCTTACCTACTTCACAGGGATGTGAAATAGCACAATAAACACAAAAGAGAAATGCTACCAAAATGTCAGAAATGACCATTTGGGACTCATGCAGAAGATGCCATGTGTAAAGTTGCTGAGGCAGACAGATGGTGGGGAAGACAGCCTAAGGGACCAACACCAGAGAGAAATTTAGACTTCTGAGAGAAGGATCTGGGAAGAACTGTCAGTACCGCTGAAAACAGATCTCAGGCTCCACCCATTTCCAGAAGAAACGTGAGAACACTGACTCAGAACCAGCCCCTTGTCCCATCCCTTGTCACAGGAGTACTTCTGTCCACTGCATCACAGCCAGGAGGGTACTCACGTTTTTTCCGTTCTTCCTCCGGCTGAAGAAGGATCCAAATATCAATGATTCTGTCCAATCCAAATGATTTAATCCCCTGAAAAAGTTTTTTGGTGGGATTTTTGGTTTTTTGTTTTTCATTTTGTCTTGTTTTTGTTGTTGTTATTTTAACAAAACAAAGTAAAGCAAACAAGGAGAAGGGGTTTTGAGATGAGATGATTTCTTAAACACAGATTATATTATACCCAAAGCATAAAGGCATTATATGGAGAACTTCTTCAAGCACAAGCACTAGCACTAGGCTATTCTGCAGCCTGAAAACAGGATTATCAAGTTGGGGCTGCTACTTAAACTCTCCTTTGATTTTTTGTTGTTTAAACTAACTGCCCACTACTTTCTTTCAAAAAGGGTAATTTAAATCATCTACCTTACAAGAATATAATATAACTGCAGTTGAAAATATAAATGGCACCTAGATACAAAATATGGAGTATGAATAACTTACCGTTGTTTCTTTTGAAGAAAAAACTAGAGGCTGCCTATAGGTTTAGATTATTTTATGTTTAAAGGTTACTTTCTGGAGGAGAGGACCTGATTTTGTCAGTCTAACTTTACCTAAAAGCATGTGCTGAGAACAAACTGTGGGTGCCCTTACAGAAGAAAGATTATAAGGACTCTACAATCAAAGAATTTATCATATTTTGGAAAGGGTCACAAACACATTAACATAAAAATGACCAAGTGAGACAGTATACGTTTTAATTCAAAACCAGATGTGATCAAGTACAATGGTGCACACTACAGGCAATGAGTAGATGTTAAGAGAGGGGAAGAGAGAGACTTACTTTATATCATGCCCAGCATGGATGACAGCCTCAAAAGCACTGTTTTTTTACAATAATGAAAATGGCTAAATTATGCTATATGTACTAGATGAAATAATGTAAGGTCCTTAAAATAGCAATGTAAAAGAAAACATGCCTCTGTGTCCACTGGAAAACAGCAGACTTTTTATGTGCACTGTAACTGCAATTATGTAATCTACCTATCTATCTATAAGGACAATGACATAAGAAATTAGCAAAAGTGAGAATTATTATATGGAACATGGAAATTATGGGTGATTTTTTCCTTTCAATTTCCAAAATTTCTCTAACTTGATTACATAAGCTTTATAAATGAAGAAAAAATGAGAACATATGTTCATGATTCATATTGGGTGCAAATACATAGTACTCTTAAAAAGGACTTTCTTTTTTCCAAAAGCGAATGAGTAAATATCTTTTAGTTGTATGACTTTTCTTTGAAGAGTTAAAAATACCATATACACGTCAATCCTAACTTCCCCGTGAAACAGGTAAAGGAAAGGCATTAGTTTTATCTTAGAGATGGAGAGAATGAGGCACACAGAAGTTGTGACTTGCCACAAGCCACACAAAGCTAGTGACAGAACCAGAGCTAGAACCCAGGTGTTCAAACTCTATCTACTGGAGCCCACCAGCACTTCCCAGCCATGCTGTCATCTCACTTGCTCTTACACTAATGAACAACATGCACGAAAATGCTCGCAGATAGCCAGCAGCTTCATTTGTATAGTCAAAGATGAGAAGGGTATTTATATCTTTTAGAATAGGGAAAAAAAGATCCTCTCATAATAGGGTCTAATTTTACAGGAATCTATGGCTAGCATAAGCACAATGGCCAGGGGTAAGTGAGGGCTGCATCATGCTGCAGCCTGGACAAGTCAAAAACCCACATGTCCACCTGCATAATAATCCTAATTAACTAAACATTTTTACTGACTATGTGTATCTACTATGTTTCTGGGCATGAAGCAGTCAACGGAAATGTATTCTTACCCCAATCAAATGGATCCTTGCAGGTACTTCTCCTTCAGTCACCCGTACGGCCTCATCAAACACATTGGCATTGGTCCGGGACAACAGAGCCACCTGGCCCTTTACATCACCTCTAATGCCACCTTTTGGAAGAGAACAAAAACGCTATGGCAAGTCCAAAAAAACAGAGGAAAACTAGTTTCTGTAGCAAATGAAAGAAGAGTAATTGAAAGCCTTACTCTGATGGTTTCCTCCAACCAAAGTCTTTTTCCTTACTCGCTTGCAAACATCCAAGATAGTGGCTCCCACATATGCTATTTCTACACCAAATCTAAAACTCTGTTGGAAAACAACAAAATAAAAAGGATTTAGAAACTGTTCCATGAAGTATGTTAGCACGTTTTTATCGTTGTCAAGTCCAGCTTTGCCAAATCCAATTGAATATTCCTGGCTTATCCTACCTGGAAAAGGTACTTGAAAATTTCCTACTGCAAATCCCTTTGTACCAAAACAGAAGCTTCACACTCAAAAGAACCACCGACTTTAAAAAAAAAAAAAAAAAAGAAACACTGACTTTACTTCCACATTTTTAGAATAGCATTTTCTGTCTTGAAACATTAATTACCTATTTTTCTTTGACCTTTGCCCCAAAATCTAAATCTTGACAATTTGTCCAACATTCTTTCTGCTGTTTTCTTATTGTTGCTACCTGCTTAGTTCAACCAACCTACTTGATCTTAAGTCTCCTCCCACTGACAAATGAGTCTATAAATTCTGCTGAATGACTCTTTCCTACACTTCTATCAAGACATGTCCTCGCTACAAAAAAAGAAGAGTAACACAGCAGGTCATCAAATAGTCATTTTGTTCAACATCATTTTGCTTAAAGTCTGCTTCTAGGAACTTACGAATGCTGTGAAATAAGGATTTACTAAGCAGAGAGAACAGTGATGGGCTCAGGTTCAAAAGCCCTCACATCTTGGACAGTCTTACCTCCCATTGTCCTCTGAGAATAACAACAAACTTTCCTTTCAACCAAATCTGCCCTTCTTTCCAAATCAAACATAACAAAGAAGTTTAAATTATATAAAAGATTAAGGGAGACCAAGGAGGGTTTTTTCCCTCACTTTTCAGATCCCTGTAAAATAATTAATTTAAAAACACTGCCCTATATAGTCAGCCCCAAATATAATAATAATTTCCTGAGCATTATTCACTATTTCTTTTTTTTTTTTAAAGATTTATTTATGTATGTATACAGGTGTGGGCGGTAAGAGGTGTGGGCGGTGAGAGGATCCACGAGAGGCGAAGTGGGGAGCAGAACAGGCAGACTAACTGAAACACACTGCTGAGGGGAGCAGTGGGTGAGGCAGGAGAGGTCTGCTACGCCATGTGGGTCCCCTCCCTGGCTGGCAACAGGGATTGAACTCATGCTGAAGTGGCTGCGGTTTGCTTCATAGTGCACTGCTTAACGCACTGCGCCACCAGGGAGGGCCCTTATTCACTATTTCTTACTCTCCTTGCCTGGGCACATGTTATTTTCTATCTTACCCATCAAAATCACTTTCTACCCTCAATACTTGGCTCATCACGCTACTTCCTTGACCAACACAGTATAAAGACACTCTTCTCCCTGAAACGCATGCATTTACAACAATAAAAAATTATGTACTTTAGGGAGTACAGTCTAAGGAGAACAATACTATCAACAAACATTCTGAGTAAATCATAATCCAAATTATAAATATCCATTATGTCCATACTGATATAACTTAACAGTTGAATAAATAAATGAGAAAAAACAAATCTCCCTTGAAATTCCAAATAATTTATGTAAATTTTCCAACACTATCCTTGTGTGAGGGCTGGAGTACTGACTTTCTACCAAAGGACACTGCATGAGAGGCAAAGAGAGAGTGACTTGGAGAAGCCTATCCAACACTACTAGGCAAGGTGAACAAGGCAACATCAAAAGCCATCATTCAGTTTGGCAATATGTGTCCTCTATACCATGTGATGAAAATGACACTTTACTTCTGAGATCTTCATCCCAAGAACCCTTTACACCTGTCTAATCAGAAGAAAAACATCAGATGATTCCAGTTTAGGGACATGCTACAAAACACGTCACCAATATTCCCAAAGTCTTCAAAAACAAGAAAGTCTAAAAAACTATCATTGTCACAAGAATAACAAAAAGACATGACAACTAAACATAATGTGGCTAACTAATTAAGATTCTGAAACAGAAAAATAACATTGCATAAAAACTAAGGAAATCTGAATAAACCATGGAATTTAGTTTGCAATATTGTATCATTCTAGTTCATCAACTGTGCAAGTATACCTTGCTAATATAAGAAGTTCCTAATAGAGGAAACTGAGTGCAGGGTAAATGGGAACTTTCTGTTCTTAGTTTTTCTGTAGATTTGAAACTGAAAAGTAATGTTTACTTAAAAAACTTTACTGTGAGATGATGCCACCCTAAATTACGATAATATATAATAGAAACTTAAAGGGACAAGTCAGTCAGAGTAGGTACAAGACTTCTGTAACAAAACAGAGTTCAGGTTAGACTGAAAAAAAGTTGTACCTGTCATATCTTATAATTAGAAATGTTTCTTAAAGCAGCAATTCTCATACCTCCTAGTGTCAGAACCCTTTACACTTCACACTTTAAAATTATTGAAGTCCTTAAGGAACTTTTATTTATGTAAGTCGTATCTATATATATTTACCCTATTAGAAACTCTCATTAATTTAAAAATAACAATAAACTCTTTGTATGATAACATAAAGAACATATTTTTCAGAACAAAAAAACTTAGCAAGAAGCTGTTTTATATTCATGTAAAAAAAAACTTTTTAATATACCCAGTTCAACAGAGAACAGTTAAGATTCTCATATCTCTGTTGCATTCAATCTGTTGCTACAATGTTCTGGTTGAAGTATATGAAGAAAAGCCAGCCTCACACAAATACATAACGAAAAGGAGAAGAATGTTTAATGACCTTTGGGACAATCAAAAACACGATGACAGTTACAAATATTGATTTCACTTGAAAGCCAGAATTTTTTTTTTTTAATCTTTGGCAATCAGCACATGCCAGTTGTACACTAGAAGTCATAGCTTTTGGAAAAAATGCCAATCCCAAGATTTGAATAACCAGAATTGGTCTGACAGCTGTTCTTTCAAGTACAAATGGTATTACAAGAAAAAAAGCAAGTAATTTTTTTCTTGTGCTCTTGGTCAGATGACCATCATACTTCCGTACGTGGCAAAAGTACCTTATATATACTTCCTATTTCATCACATAGACCATTAACAAGATCTATCCAAGGGTCAGCAGTTAGTGAAATTCATCATTTTTGCTGTTTCATCAAGGAGATTTTGAAGTGAATTACTTTGTTTAAACAGAGAGTGTTGCAGTAAAGAACACAGGGACCACTAGCACCATTCGTTGCAGTTACCCATCAACGTTTTGCATCATTCATGTAAATATCAACAGAGTGCAAAAGGCAAACTACAATTAAGAAAGTAGTTTTGACTTTGCAGATTCCCTGAGAACCATACTTGGAGGACCACTACTAAAAAGCAACTTATTACAAGCCTGATGCAAAACTCTGCACACAATAAACAAACATTTGCTTATATGCTTCTGGGGACTCAGAAGCAGAAAGCGCTTACCTGTGTGAGATAGAAGACATGAGTGTGAGGGACTGTAAACAGAGCATTGACTGCACCACGGAAAGTATAGATCTGCTGGTGTGGGTCCCCTACAAAGATCTTCCCACAGGGCTGAGACAGAACTATATTCATGATGGCTGCAATCAAAAAGAGTGAAAGTAAGAGGTCTGAAGGAACACTGACCCACAAGCAAAAAAGGAACCTTATTAAAGAAGAAACACTTTCATGACACTAAGCCAGGACACTCTGGACAACATGCATTTTTTTCCTGCAGGATGGAACACTCAATCCAAAGAAACAATTTTATAATGCACAAAAAGAAACAATTTCTAATACTTGAAATTTTAGTAAAATTTATTTACTATTTTATTTATTTAGTCAATTATTGAGTAAAAGAAACCACAAAAGCTAATACAAAATAAGGCAACTGTCCTCTTCTGAATACTGCACCTTAAGGACACAAAATGGCCTAGAAAGTCATTGTATTTTCTACTAGCCACTTAAAAAGATACAACAAAAACTGTTCATTATGAATTAACACCTTTTTCCTACTCAGCCTGAGTCCAGCCACTAACAACTGATCAGTTATGATTAGTCGACATTTTAAGAATAAGCTAAGCAAAACATTTAAAGGAAAATATATCTACTTTGGGAGCAGGGTGGAGAAAGGTGAGGGGGTGAGGAAGGTCAACTGTTGAAATCCCAAGTCTAGTAATAAAGAATTTCTGAATGACTAAATATCATTTGCTCCTCTTCTTTATTACAAATAAGAACAATCAACTCATTTCACATATATGTCCTCTTACATAATCATGATGCTGTTTCTATGTATTTGAGACTACTGATGTCCTGAATAGTTTATCACCTGGGGTACAGTCCTGGGCCTCATCCACAAAGATGGCGTCAAAAGAGGCAAGCAAAGGTTTGCTCAGCTGCCAGAGTTTCAAGTAGCCTAAAAGAAAGGAGGAGCGAGAGTGAGATTTTGTCACTAAAACAGGTACTTTTAACAGATGTCACAATGTGGGAACTTCATACCATCATGAGTCATTTGGTAGGCCTCTTCTTTGCACTCCCCCAGCTTCCGCATGTTGTCCCAAAGTCGGCTTGCTTCAAGGACACCATTCTAGAAAGCAAGTGACACGGTAACTCAGTATAAGACTCTGAAAGAGACAGCACCCTGAAATCACACTTTCATTTCCACACATGGAGGTCAGAGCAAAAGCATCATCACAGCGCGACAGGCAGCAACTGCTTCCTAACCTCCCTCTAGTGGCCCAACAGTCTTCCAACAGGGTCAAGTGCCAAGGTGAGTGAGAAGTGGGGGCCATACCAGGCCCAGTGATAGAACATCATTCAGAGAGCAATAAACCTCCAGTGGGTTATTCAATGTCTGTGCCTCATCTGTTTATCAGGAAGACCAGCATGAGGACCAAGTGAGAGGTCCATGAGTGTTCTTCACAGAGAACACACAGCTATCAGGCTGGGCTACACCCTCCACCTCCAACTCCTGCGAGCAGCTCTGAAGAAATGAAAGACAAACCTAACACTGAATGAAGCTGACTCTTCTCATTTATCCCCAGAGTCCTCATACTACAGATTTTATACACTCACCAGTTTTTCATTCGGTTCAACCATAACCCTCTGTCCTTGGCTGTTTTTACACCAAATAGGCACGTGATCAATTGTCAGCTCTTCATCAGCAGAGGCAAAGAAGTTTTCTAAAGTCTTACACACTAGTTTGGCCCTGATGAATCCACCTTTCCCTTCAGCAAGGACAGAATTGACCATGAAGGGTGTTAACTTGAAGAGATTCAATTTCTTCTTTGATTGGTACCTGTAATACATATCACAAAGGAACATAGCTTTACTGGCAACTTGATAGTGTTCCCGCACCCCCAGCTGCCAACTTCCCTTCTGTCTGATGACAGCACAAGGTTTCTCTAAGTGAGGTGGGGGGAGTAAGCCAGAGAATTTGTGTTTTTTTTGTTTTTTTTTTTAAGCCAGAGAATTTGAACGAGCTCCACATAAGACTTGAATTGGCTTCCTTAGGTTTCGGAAATGCACGTATAATAACCCAAAAAATGAAGGAGTTCATGGCAGATTAGACTACTGTTCCAAGGTGTGGACCAGAGCTCCCTAGGGTTTGGGTGGGGAGGCAGCATGGCACCAGAAGTTCCCTGAAGCTGTCTGTCCAAGGGAATGCTAATTCAAAAGCCTCAGCTGTCTTCTCCCCATCTCCACCAAGAAAAATATAAAACTGCTCAGGTTGATGATATTCTGAACTTCAGACAATTCATCCTGACTTTTGTGCTTCAATTCCAGAGACATGAGACTGCCTCCTTCTATAAGATTTTGTGAAATACAGCAATTTAACAATGTGAAAACTAATAATTAGGTATAACAATGGTGGCAAGGCAATGCTCACTTCCGCCCGATGTGTCCATAGGCCATAGAATGAAAGGTTTTGCAGGTGACGTTGCTGGGGAAGACTCTCTCAGCCTGCTTTGCGATGCTCTTGTTGAATGTCACATACAGAAACCTGCTCTCAGACCATTTCTCAGCATACTTGACCAGGGTAGAAGTTTTCCCGGTGCCTGTGAAAGCCAAGAGCAAGAGTAATGAGTCTCTGAGCAGAAGTATTCCCAAGAATACCCTAGCCAGGTCTTCTCCAAGCTCATCTCACCTCTTGCTTGAGACTAACCAGTCACAAGTTTTCCAACACTGATAAAAACAACATAGTGATTAGAGCAGTCAATTCTAAACCAGATTAATGTGGGTTAGAATCTTGGCTCTGGCAGGTTATAGCACAATTTTAAAGGGCAAACACTTATCCTCACTGAATTTCAGTTTGTGCCTTAGTCATATATGGGTAACACTCACCTTGTAGGATCTGGTAAAATAAAGATAATCTTCAAGGTATCTAACAGAGGAACTTAATAAGTGGTAGCTCTTGCAGAGTTACTAGTGCTTCCTCAACAAGAACATGCAAATGAGACTCAAGGATTCCTCTGACACATTCTAGCCTTTGTCTGCCCTACCTCTTCACCATTCATTTTGATTATTCAACGATCTGAATTGTCATTCATTTAACAAGTATCAGGCTGGCTTTAGCTCAGGAGTAACTTCTACAAATGCATCAATTTTCACTTAACAAGCACTTGTTAAGCACCTACTGTATGTTTAGCAGTATACTAAGTACTGGGAGTATAAGGAACATAAGGCAAGGTTCTTACATTACAGTCTAGTTAGTAATAAAGTAATAACAGAGTGGAAACAATTAGAACAAAATGAGAGTATAAAGAGAATTCAGTATAGTATTAAAGAATAGGTACTTGAAAACAAACAAAAAAGTCTCACTTATGAAAAAAGTAACATAGTACCTACCTTTCTATTAGCTCTACCTAACAGAGTTGTTTAAAATTTAATGAAATATTAAGTTTTATATTTGGAAGTATTTATAAAGTGCTTGCATTGACTATTCACACAGTCAGGTACCAAATAGTTATTACAAATTAGTTATAAAACTTAAATGGCTGCAGCAAAGTTTCCAGGAAAAAAAAGAAAGATGGAAGTCAAATAGCAAAGAAAGAGAGTGCAAGAGGAAGGGAGGAGACTTCCAAGAGGGGAGTAAGGGAAGGGGCGGGGAAAAGAAAAGGTATGTTTGAGGAAACAGATCCAGCTTTGCATTCTCCCTCCAAGCTTATTTGCTTATTTAGCCCAAAGAAGTCAGTTAATCTAAGCTTCAAGTCCTTATTTATGAAAGAGATAACTTATCAATCTCACATTAGGATTAGCACAACAGCAGGCACATTACTATTGTTTGTAGTAGGGTATCTAGGTAGGAAAAAAGCCAGATAGAACTCAGATAGCATTCAGATAGAGAACAGACTATAAGCAAAGGTTAAGAAAAAAGAATAATCAAGTACTTTAGCAGACTATGAGCTGATTGAGGCATGGGAATAGTAAACAAAATAATCAGGAATATTGGTTAGAACTAAATAGCAAAGGGCCTTCATCCTACAGAAGTCAGGAAGCTATTGAAACATGACCAGTTTCTCCATAAGACAGAAGACAGGCTCCATCAATCCCAGGGTATCCATCCCACAGACTGCTTCCTATGGACTGTTATCTGACCAGAACACCAGTGTGCATGCTCCATGGAGACATAAGAGGCAAGTATTCCTTTTCAGATTATTTAATTACATTAGTTTAATAATAAAAATGAAGGTACTCTGACAGGTCACAGGGAAGGGGCATTAGTGATAAGAGCAAAACTGACTTACAAAAATGGAGCTCCATTACCTGCAAATGCCATAATTTTTACCACCTGAAGAGGTTCCATCTTATGGCTCAGAATTAGTTGTTGCTCATGTGTAAGCTGGATAGTTTTCTTGCTATAAACATTACAAAAGAGAATTTAGAAAAAAAGAAGAAAATTGAAAAGACCAGATGCTAGACTATCCAAAAACCACACAGGACAATTACATGAATGGAAAATTTAACCCCCAAAGTTTGCAGTCCATGCCCCCAATGTGCTGACAAACTAAAGAGAGAAAGTGACATAATTTTAAATGATTTCTAAAATTGGGTAAGAAAAAGTATCATTAATCAATAAGTAATATCTTAGATTTAGAAAGCTTGAAGATTTTGTGCAAAGCACAGTCAATGAATTTTATGCTATTTTCTTTTTTTAATGTTACCCATACCTGAGAAAAGCCAATGTGTGGTTTTATGAGAAAATTAACTAAAACCCCTGACATCTAAGTGGAGATAGTACAAATGCAAATGAAATGCCTAGAAAAATGAAACAAAAAAAAAAAATCCATGCACTGATGTTCGATTTTATATAATGTAAACTATACATCAATAAAATGTAAATTATCACACACACACACACACATACACACACACACATACCCCTATGTACATACCCTGGCCAAACCGATGGTTCCTCCTTAATTTCTGTGGTATGAGTACAGGAATTCTCCTGAAGATACAGGCAATAGAAAATGTTGTAGTGAATCCTAATAAGAAAAAAAAAGCAAATTTAGAGATTTTCAAATTATCACTCTCTTATTTTTTTCTCAGATGTATTTAAACCAATTACCACTGCTTAAAGAAAACACTGAAAACCCTTTTACGAAAAAAGGGAAAGAATCGAAACCTATCTAGAGTTGATCACAGTTCGCTGGGAAGCACTGTTCTCAGAAAGATACCTGGCTTCAGTGTGTATTGGCAAAAGGAGAGGCTAGGAAGTGCTCTTTAGGGAATGAGACATTGGTTATGAC
Source organism: Galemys pyrenaicus (assembly GCA_019455555.1). Lineage (NCBI taxonomy): Eukaryota > Metazoa > Chordata > Mammalia > Eulipotyphla > Talpidae > Galemys > Galemys pyrenaicus. Next base: position 11,292,371 of record JAGFMF010011694.1, read on the forward strand.
TGTAAGAGACAAATTATCACAAAAATAGTTAAGGGGCCCTCCGGATAGCACGAGGGGCTAAGTCTCAGCACTGTGATACTTTCAGCAGCCACTGCAGCATGAATTCAATCCCTGGCCAGGGAGCTGACCCACATGGCACACCAGACCTCTCCTGTCTCACCTGATGCTCCCCTCAGCAGTGTAGTTCAGTCGATCTGCCTGTTCTGCTCCCCACTCTGTCTCTGGTGAATCCTCTCACCACCCCCCCCCCCATGCCTCTGGCCTACCCTCTAGTTCTTGTATGCATAAATAAATAAATCTTTAAAAAAATAGTTAAGAATCAGTTGAAAACAAATGTAAATTATGCTCCCTGCCATAGGATTCTTGCTGGACATCAACTTCAAGTTATCTTATCTTTCTGAGCCTCCATGGCTCTGTTCCCTGCCTTTTTGCAAAGTGATAATGGTCTAGAACAGAAAGAATATTCTCTTTCAAGGTCCCAATGGTAGGGTGCTACATGCATAACAAGATAGGATTACCAAGGACTAGAAAACACAAAGCTTTCTGATGCAACCGGTAACTCTAAGAATACATTTCAATCTCTGGTCTTATTATCTCAAGTAAAATACAAAGTAATATAAAAACACAACCAAACTAAACATGTCAAGTCCATGTAAACATGCAGATAATTTGTGGGTTCAACTCTCTCACAGTGGCAAGTGCCTGAAAAACTTTCTGCCATGCAGTAGGTACTTAAATGTGCCAAATGTACATATCCACTTTTATATTACAAATACATCATCACCCTGGTAAGTGAGACAAGTAAGGGAATTCTGACTGAGTAGCCCACATGCCATGACTTTTTCACACTAAGCTGCTGAGGTGGATAGCACTTAACTGCAATTTTTATAGCATATCCTCAGAAAGAGAGAAATGGAGGGATCAGATGCCAATGTATTCCTAGACAACTACAGTCATTATGAATAAAGAAGGCTTCTTTTAGTGGGTATACTTCACCTCAGGGCTTCAGCTGCACGGCAATTTACATATACAAAGCACTATGACCTGTGTGGTCAGCCTCATAATACCTTCATTTCACACATAAAGGAAAGAGCGGAGCAATGAGTGTGTGACTCGCCCACTGTTAAGGTCGGTAAGTGGCAGAGCTGGGAATTACAGCAAGTCTAGGACTTTTCACTCTATTGCAGTGTCTTGTTCTTCCTCCCACTGCTTTACCGATTGCTGATGTTAATTCCCTTCTCCCTCATGGCATAGAGAAGCACAGCAATGCAGTATAAGGTCTCGGTGATATCTGGCATAGTCACAGTGGAGCTGGGTCTCCTGAGGCAGAAGAGCAGCTGCTGGATGTCATTCACACTGCTGGACAGCAGGACAATGGCTGCCACCAAAGCCCACACATTGATACCCTGTGGAGGGAGGCAGACCAGGAGAGAAGACCCACAATGCCGGTTACCATTAATAAAAATCCTATCAGAAAACCAATGAAGAAAGTCACATTTGTAGTTCAGGTGCCACATACAGATTGTACAGTACAGACTGTATTGTATGAACCGAGTTCAAACTTCCCAAATGATGTTTGCAAAATAACAGGAAGGAACCTTTCCTTTTGTCCTGGATTTCTTCATATTGCTTTTGGATTTGAGTTCCTAGTGCTCACTAACTATGAAATACTCGTATCTAACATAGGACCTTGCACAAAGATGATACTGTCATCTCCCACAACTCTTTTCCAGGTCAGGTGAGTTCTCATGGACACAGAGTGTGTCAAAACAAGCTTACCATTAGCCAGGTAATAGTAAGTAATAACCTGGAAGGCACAAAGTTAAGCAATACAAAAGAGAAGAGAGTAGTACTTTAGGGAGTAAATCAAGACTGGTAATTCTCTGGTATTAAGACATTAATTTACTATTTATTATTTAACAATTATTAAATGTTGACTATTACATGAATTATTGAAAATTTATTATTATAAAGGGCCTCCCTGGTGGCGCAGTGGGTTAAGCAACACACTACGAAGCAAAGTCACTGCAGCATGAGTTCGATCCCTGCTGCTGGCCAGGGAGGGGACCCACATGGCGCGGCAGACTTCTCCTGCCTTGCCCACTGCTCCCCTCAGCAGTGTACTTCCGTTGATCTGCCTGTTCTGCTCCCCGCTCTGTCTGTGGTGAATCCTCTCACCCCCCACACCTCTGGCCTGTGCCCCAGTGCTTATATGCATAAATAAATAAATCTTTAAAAAAAAAAAAAAGAAAATTTATTATTATGAATATAGTATGTTCCTCCATATTAGTAAGAAAATGTTCACTAGCACAGAAATAGTCAAGATCAACATATAGTTTTATCAATCGTAACATTATTCAAATCCCCATAAAAACTGAATTCTAAGAAAGGAATTCTTCTATGACTTTATCACTACAATCACCCTATGAAAGAAAACTCTCTCTACCATCACCAGCAATCATTTCACTAAAGTAAAAAGAGATGCACAAGTTGGATTTCCAGTCCTCTGCTGGCTACAAAATTCAGGCTGAGGTCGCATGTAGTTTAAAGATAAAATTTAACAATGCTGATCTAGATGAAGGACGACAAGACTGAATCCAGAAATTGAGGACTACTTCTAATCTCTTATTAACTCACTGCATGTCTGCAGCAAGACCATTCAATTCTCTGCACCTTCCAAATAATTCAAGTTGTCAACAACTTGGATAAGTTGTCAACTTGGATGAGGGCTATCTTGCAAAGAAATACTTATTAATCAAAGTGATCAGAGGCTAGATGAGAATTCCTCACAAGACTGAGAAATTGGACTAAATGCTTTTTAAAATTCCTTCCAAATATAGGAATCCATAATAATGTGACCCTTTATTTTTCTAATGGAATTACTGACAGGAAATATGCTTCAAAACAGAGGTTCACAGGAGATTGTGAAAATAAATCTAAAGGAAACTAAAGCTGAACTAAGTCACCAAAACACTTTTTTTCCCAATGAGAAAAACTGTCACCTTCCCCAGCAACCCCCACAGTCTCTTCCCATACCGCAGCAGCAGCATAGAGGTCTGGGAGGTATTGCCGCACGCATGCCTTTGCCTCTGGAAGGAGGAGATGGTCCCTCAGACTCCACAATGCCCTCCCGGGATCCACACTAGGGGAGCATTTAATGGTGGCTGTATATCTGTAAGACATTCATAGAAGAGCCCACAAGAAAGATGATCATATACGCCAAAAAATGGAAAAGGACTTCAGAAATACTTCCTTCCAGAAGAAAAGGAACTCACCGGATGAGGTTCAGCACACACAAGTCGGACTCCTTCTCGATGCCACAGTTCAAAAGGATACCATCCACTTTGCTAACAGCTTGCTCTTCATTCATCAGGTATCGATGATACAGTTTTTTCCAAGGTATGAACTATACAGTTATAAAAATCCAAAATAAAATACAGACAACAGCTATTAGCACATTAGGTCATAAATACATAGGATATATTTCACCAATTTAAAAGCAATTACAGCTCACAATTAAAAAGTTGAGAAAATTGGGGTCCCCCTGGGGGTACAATAGATTAAGTCTCAGCACTATTAAGCTGTTGGCAGCCATTGCAGCACAAGTTCGATCCCCAGCCGGGGAGCTGACCCACATGGCACAGCAGACCTCTCCTATCTCGCCCAACACTTACTTCAGCAGTGTATTTCAGTAGATCCATCTGTTCTGCTCCCCATTCTGTCTCTAGTGAACTCTCTCATGCCCCTACACCTCTGGCCTACACTCCAGTTCGTGTATGTATAAATAAACAAATCTTTAAATCTAAAAAAAAAAAAAAACAACACTGATAGAATTGAAGGGAGAAACAGACAGCAACATAACAGTGATTGAAAACAATAACTCCCCTTTCAAAAACGGATAAATCAACTGGATTAAAAATCAATAAGGAAATAGAGGATGTGAGTAACACTAGACCCACTGGACGTAACACCACCATCTAACAATATGGTGAATATTGTTAGAAATACACCTGGAATAGTCACTGGGATAGATCACAGAGTAGGCTTAACAAATTGTTAACGAGTCTTCACAAATTTTGAAAGACTGAAGTTAAAAAAGTATCTTTTCAATCAATAACAGAAATCAAAAGCAGAAAGAAAGCTGAAACGCTCTACAAATATGTGGAAATGAAACAACACACTCTTAAAACCACCAATGGACCAAAGAAGAAATCATAAAGAAACTATAAAATAGCTTAAGACAAAGAACAACAAAACACGGCATAACAAAACTCATGCAGAGATGTGAAAGCAATGCTGAGAGAAGTTTACAGATATAAACACATACATTAAAAAAGGATACCCCAGAATTCCAAGCAGCACCAGCCCTTCCAAAGTAGCCATTGTCAAGAGGCAACCATGGCTCTGCACAATCTATGGCCATGGACTAACAAGGGCCACATGGTGACCAAGAACATGAGCAGGCCAAGATAGCTGCCACCACAGGCGCGTCACCCAGCACACCAAGTTCTTTTGGGATGTGATCGGGATATGTGTGGCTTTGTGCCCTAAGAGCAGACGGGTCCCATGGAGTTGCTCAGTCTCTAAGGACAAGTGGGCCCTCAATTTCATCAAAAAAAGGGTGGAGGGAGAGGGAGACACACATCTGCACCAAGAGGAAAAGAGAGGTGTTGGTGGGGTCTGGCTGCCACAAGGAAGGTGGCTATCAAAATAGACTGCACCCCTGCATAAATAAAATCTTTTCAGAAAAAAAAATCTCAAAGCAATAACCTAACTTTATACATAAAAGAACTAGGAAAAAAAAAACTAACCCAAAGTTAGCAGAAGCAAGACAATAATAAAGACCAAAGCAGAGAAACGAAACAGAAAATAAAAAAACTAAAATAAGAATGAAACTGAGGAGCTCCCTGGTGGCGCAGCGGGTTGAGCGCCACACTGTGAAACATCTGCTGTACAGCAGTACAAGTTTGATCCCCGGCCAGTTAGGGGACCCACATGGCACTGCAGACCTCTCCTGCCTCGCCTACTGCTCCCCTCAACAGTGTATTTCAGTTCATCTGCCTGTTCTGCTCCACACTCTGCCTCTGGTGAATCCTCTCACCTCCTGCTACTTGGCTTGTACCCCAGCTCTTGTATGCATAAAAATAAAATAAAAATCTTTAAAAAAAAAAAAAAAGAATGAAATTGAGAGTTTGTATTTCTTGAAGATCAACAAAATTGACAAGCCTTAAGTAGATTAAGAACAAAAAAAGAGAAGATTCAAATAATTGATAGCAGAAATGAAAGAGGAACATTACAACTGATGTCGCAGAAATAAAACGCATTATAAAAGAATCGTGAATAAATGTGCACTAATGAGTTGGGTAACAGAGTAAATGAATAAATTCCTAGAAACACACAACCTACCAATACTGATCATTATTAATGACTAAAGAGATTATCAAAAACCTCCCAATAAAGAAAAGCCCAGGACCAGACAGCTTCACTGGAGTTTATTGAACATTTCAGGAATAATTAAATATCAATTCTCCTCAAAATTAAAGAGGGAATAGTTGCAAGCTTTCACTATGAAGCCACAATTACCCTGCTACCACCACCTGTCAAAAACACTATAAGAAATTTAAAAGAAAACGAGATCTATTACAGGTTACTGAATATAAAGACATTTTGTCATTATTTGCCAATACCATGGTAATGACAAAAATAGCATTATTCAAAAATTTTAAGAGAACAACTTCATAAACTGGGATCTTTCTCAAAATATTCTCAAGTAGAATGGAATGAGGGGTAAGACCTCTCACCCTATTTACTATTCAGTTCATATCAGAGATCTCAATTCAGTGGATAGAAACACTAAGACACAAAACAGAGTTTACCTCTAAATGCAAAAAAGTTGTATCTCCGAAGACAAGATCACACACAAAGAATGAAGCAAGACTGATGCGAAATTTCCTCCAAAATCTTTTGTGCTTCAAAGGAAATTGTAGTGTAAGTCTTGAAATACTCATCTCGCACTCCAGTCTCTAAACTTTTAAAACTTCAATATATTTTAAGAGAGTAATCTCTGTGTCTCTGGTTTATTCATAATGGTTAGTGTGAGGAATATAAAAACTAAGCAAATCATTCTCCCAACCCTCAGATTTACCTAATAATCTGAACCTGGGAAGTGAAGAAATACAATTTAAAAGCAAGGAAAGCTCAGGGAGCCAGGATAGTAATGTGACTGAACCAAGAACTCTTTCTGAGAGCATGGGTTACCCAGTTGTCTATCAATGAACTAATAATTTGCAGGAGGAAGCCTTGATAAAACCATAATACAGAATGTGAAAAGTCTGAAGAGGAAAAATTGCCATAGTATTACGGGGAAAATGAATAATTTCAATGGAATGAAATGGGAAAGAGTAGTTAGAGCAAGAGGAAAGCCTTGAAGAGGAGATCAACAGATGCATGAGAGGCCCTTTACTAAAGTGGAGGGAGGGGGATCAAGCCAATATACAGAAGCTGAAGAATACAGTAAGGCCTTGACTAATGTCATTTCATTGTAACACTGATGAAAAAAAAGATTACTGGACAGTATCACTGTGCCGAGTCCTCCCCATGTCCATGTGTGTCTTCTCTGGGGACTCTGGTTTCCTCCCACATCCCAATGATGTGCAAGTGAGGTTCACAGGCATGACTTAAATAGTCCCAATGAGAGAGCAAGAAAGAGAGAGTGTGTGTGTGTATAAGATGAGCCCTGCAGGAGGAGGGTGTCCTGTGCAAGGTTGGGTCCTGACTTGCCCTTGAGCTTCCAGGAGAGGCCCCTTAATCCTGAACTGGATGGAGTTAAGTAGTTGAAAAATAAATGAATACATTTATAAATAAATACAAATGACTGTTTAATAATATAAGTGTTTGGCTCTTTATTTATAAGTTAGGTGATGTTTCTGTGACCATAGGAATTTAATTTGCCATAGGAATTTAATTCTTAGGATATAATTCTTATGAATTTGCCATAGGAATTTAACTCTTGGGATATCATAATTTGCCATAGAAATTTAATTCTTAGGATATCATAATTCTTTTTTTTTTCTTTTTTTTATTAAAATATTTTAAAATTTACATTGGATATCATAATTCTTATGAATTAACTTAAATCTTAATTCATAGGATATCAATTAAATTATGGTCAAATTAGTTTCATTCTACCATGCTTAGCTGGAACAAAAGGGAGGGACAAACATGGAAGGCCTGAAATGCTTCTGAAATTTGAACATTAATCTAAAGGCAAATAGAAATGGCCATTTCTGAAGAAAAGCTATAATCAGAAGTATACATTAAATGAAAGAACCCGTACAACTACAGCATTTCACATACCAGTGGATCACTGATTATCTCCTTCCACAGGTGGCACACCAAGCTCAGGTTCCAGTAGAGATCTTCCACCGGAAGGAAGGCAAAGATGTGCCTCAGGACTTCACTGGGCAGGCTACAGATGTGGCTCTGGGGTTCTTGGCAAGGGGAGGTCCCAAGAAGCCCATAGTAGGAGTCAGGAATGGGATCAGGTCCTATGTCCTCCACTTCCTGGCTGATTTCTCCAGGCTCTGCAGGGAGCCAGAACAGCGAATTCTCTGCTTCAAGTTTTACTTCTCTAGGCTTCGAGCATGAGGATAAACAATGCCGAGGGGTTTTCTTAGAAACTCTATCCCAGTGGCTGGTCCCTATAGCTTGATTCCGCTCATCCTCAAAGGATCGAGAGCGCTTCCGTGCAGGCAGAGCAGACCCTGGAGAGCCCAGTCTTGCCTCTCCATCCTCCTCCTCAGGCAGGGCACAATTGCTCTCTGCAGCAAAGATCATTTCCCCTTCCGAGTCCTGAGAGCTGTCCTGGCCCACAGAATTGCTTTTGGCCATGTCATTGGTGCACTGCTGCTGGCCAGCTAGGAAAAATTCAGTGATGTGTCTTTGATGTCCTTGACCTGTGGAAAGAGCACAGTCCGAATGAACAAGAAATGAACAGAAATGATCCAGTATTATTTCCATGAGAAAAACTAACTTTTAATTATCTACATTAATAAGAGGAAAGACACAGATAAATGTATGGGTCAACTGATCATGTAAACAGCTAAATCAAAAAATATTTACGTTTGGCAGTGTCATACAGTCAGACACAAATTTGGAAAAGTATCAGAGTGGTGCCTACCCTAGTCTATATACTTATTCAGTAGGCACTTACTGCCCACCTAAGATTCTGAGACAAATAGAATATCTCTTCAGGCACTTACAAGAGCCTAATTGGTGATTTTATACATCATCACTGAATTTAATAAAAAAAAAGTCAATAAAGCAAACACCTTATCAATATACAACAAAACAAAAGGTTCCTTCCTAAATGGCTACAGTCAGACTCTTCCTTTTGGAAGCAAGCTTAACAAAACTAGGTTTAGCCTTTAACAGAATTTAAGAAGTTTACTATTTCTTTCTGTAGTGGGGGGTAGGGGTGGGGGAATTACTAGTGTGTCTGGGATAATTTGGTAAAAACCAACATTTTGAAGTTGCTAGGCTTTGGTTAAATCCTGGTATTTTCCGGCTGTGGAACACGATCACACCAGTACTTAATGCTCAGCGCCCGGACTCCACATGTTGATGAAGTCCTTTTTAGTAAAGAACTCAAACACAGAGAAGAAGATTTGCACACATACAACAAACAATCAAACAACATATAGCCATTGAATTTAAAATTGCCTCAAACTATTGGTTATAGTAGTTCCAAAGAGTGATAAATATTTATTACAATATGAAGATAGTAAGATTTGAACTGGATTCTGAAGTCAGATATATCAAAGGGAAATATGGCAATCCAGACTACATTCACAGTTACTAACAAAAGTAGGAATTCATTTGGCATGTAGATGGGTGATAACTGCCAATGTGGAATTGGTATATACTAAATAATAAATATCAGGTGCTGGCAAGTTGAATCTGAGTCCATAATAGGAAAATAATTTACTTATGTTCTTGGGACCAGCAGAGCCATGAGAGAAAACGGCATGAAGGAATATTAAAGTTCTAGTTGATTCAGAGGGTTATAGCAGTAGTCCAGGGATGAGGTGACGAAGGAGACTGTCTATCATGAAAGGACTGGATGAGGGAACATTTTGGAGAAAATTAATGAATAGGGCACTTAGTGACAGATTCAACAAAGAGGAATATTGAAGAGATAAAAAATAAGAATGCTTCTAGATTAGAATAGTAGTGACATTAGCATGGGTTTCCACCATGTCATAATTAATAAGCAAGCTAATGGAATTCATTCAAATACATTTTCCTGGGACTTTTACTAACTGCTATAATATGCAATGGAATTTGCACAGAAAACTCACAAATAACGGGAAGGGGTTTAAGACTTTTACAATAGGACTACAAAGTGACAGTGGCGATATTTACAAATATTCTAAGGTCACACAGACTACAGATTCTCAAACACAGATACTTTTTGGAAGACATACCCCTAGTCCCTCTTTTTGTTCTGGATCTAGGATAGAGACCGTGATTTGGGTCTCTGTTTGTCCATCTTTGAAGGAAGGGCTGGGTCACAGTCAAGTGACTCCGAGCCAAATGTTGGCAGTCGATGGCTGTAAGATGCTTCCGCTTAAACCGCCTCACTGTTGTACCAACAGGCAAAAGAAATGGGAAACTTGTTAGTTATCACCAATTCTACAAGCTAGCCAGCAAATTATACTCAATTTTCCAGAATACAGTGACTGACCGCCCCAGACAGTCCCTTCCTTCTCTCCTATATTCCCATCAACTTTTAGTCACGTCATAGTTACTTAGCATTTCTTCCTTAGAATTTAAGAAGGAATCCTGAAATAAGACTACAAAATGACTTTTTTACTTATACCCTGATCATGAAATGATCATTCGAAAAGTTGCCACTAATGAATAAATAGACATTTGGTATCTTTTCCTTGATGTCAGCTAGGCCATGTATGTTTGCATAGTTACCATAAATATTTAAGACTTTGCTGTAACTTTTCAAAAATAAACTCATTCATCATTCCCTACATAAGTCTCAAAGAACTTCTCCAAGTCTCAAAGTAACAGTCTAGTAACAGTCACTGTCAATTCCATGTGTCCCCCTTAGCCTTCAGAATATCTAGTACTGAGTGCTAACTTAAAAGGATGGGAGAATCGAATCTACTTTAAGCATCTTCAGAAGAGGCAATCTCATTTGCTCTCTGAACAACACATTACAGCAGCAACTGTACCTAGAACTCTGTCTCCAAAGTACTGAAACATTTAGTTTTGTATTAGTTGTTTTCTGTTTGGTAATTTTCATGTTAAACCAAAATTCTTCATGTTTCTGTATCAATTAATACATGTAAGGCCTAGCTACCTTGTATGGCATTAAATAGAATAGTTATACTACTTCAAAATAGGACAGTTACATTTAAAAAACAAAACAAACAGGAGAGCACAAGAACAGATATAGAACTAAGGTTAACTTTTACAGGACATGGTTGAGCGAATAAGACCAGTTCCTGCCAGTACCACATTAACCTAAATTCACAGGTCCTAAAAATGCTAAGGTCAACGATGGTCTTAAATGCCACAATCTCACTCAAATTTTCCATTAGGCATGAAAATGGCTAAAACCAAGGTTCTAAGTCAGACTGCTACAGTTTACATTTATCATTATCCATGCCAGTTATTAGTTTCTTCAGTGTTGATGCTTCCAAATTTCCCTTTACTCTCTCAAGGTTTAACAGATGTTTTTAACTCTTCATGGACACTTTGACTTTTAACAATTATTTCTACACACATAAATAATTCTACAAGCCCTTTTCAAAAAATGCCAAAGGTCGTGCCTCTCTTGTAGCCTAGGGGTTAAGTCTCAATGCTACCACCAACAGTGATGCACACCAGGGAGCTAACTCACATGGTGCAACAGCCCTCTCTTGTCTCACCTGCTGCTCCTTCAGCAGTGTTTCAGTAGGTCAACCTGCTCTGCTCTCCATTAGATCCCAGTTATTGCATGCATAAATAAATCTTAAGAAAAAGAAATTTTAAAAAGAGGTCTTATAACCACCTGAATTTAGAGTTAAGATGCAGTGATCTTAACTCTAACTGATCTGCCATGGAGCAGGATTTACAAATGTGCTGTCAGATAAAAGCAGTACGGTACAGTGAGCAGACAACAGATTTTAAGGGAGAACACTAGGTGTTTGGTTTTTTTTCCCCTCCAGCCTGGAGCTGTAGGATACCACCTTCTCTAAGTTTTAGAGGTGTTATAATGATTAAATCAGAAATACATTCCAAAGCATTTGTTAAACAATCAAGCCCTACACAAATATATTCCTCAGCTTAATCTACTTAACAAGGCTTACATATTATCATTTTAATTAAACATTGAGACAACTTTTAAATTCCAAATATGTCATCTAATGGCAAAAAAAAAGCAGACTAGCAGTGCAATTACAGCCAATTATATATTACTGAAAATATCTTAAAACAAAAATGTCTAATTACTTATTATGCACAGAAAACACTCCCTTTATTGCAATAGTGTTACAAAGCTTATCCATTTGTTGTTGTTAAACATTTTCCTCTACACAGAAAACTTCAAACTCACACCTGGAGAGGCAAAAAAAAAAGAATGAAGCTATGTCAATTTTTTAAATTTTTCTATGTTAAAAAATAAACTTAGTCTTATTGTAGATTAACTTACAAGGGGAAAACATGAATGTGAAGGTTTTCTAAATCAAAGAAATAATCACTACCCTAGCCTTCTCCAGCCAACTAACTGTAACAATGATGCCATAATCAAACACAGAGGCATGGATAATGACCATCAACTACACAGTGATGTCTTCTTTTAATAATGTGCCTAAGTGTCATTTTAATAGGCCTGAGCACATTTTAATAATGTGCTTCAAGAAGTTAAGGAACTCTGTCTTTTCCAATGTTGCACACTCTGCCTGAAGCATGATGGTACACATAAAATATGTTCACCAAACACTTAAACAGTAAAGGAGTTTGAGGAGAACAAGGTAAGGGTGGCAGGACTGAAGGTACAGGAACCCAACCCTGGATCACTAGGGATTTGATGCAGAACAGCAGTTATGTAGAACTTGGCAAGCATAGAGTATACAGGAATACTTCTTGTAAGTTACACCAGACAGACAAGAGAACATCAAAAATGCCCAAAAGAAATGTTCTTGGAAAAGTATATAGGAGTAGACTTATGCATTTATTTTGTAAAATATGTCTGAATCTTAAATTCTCGTTGATATAAAATTTTGTAGAATTTTAACACAGGCAGAGACGAAAGAACTAATGGTATTCTGCCTCTAGTGTCCTGGTAAATTCAAGAGTTAAGGTTAACAGCTGGGGGAGAGGCCCTCTACCTTCTGGGTACTGATAAGAGTTGCCTATATTGTCCATCTATGTCACCTGAGTCATAACCATTTACCTGGGAGGCAGAGTTAATAAATTATTGGATTTACCTTATCAAATTACTTTTTTTATTTTTTTTTTAAAGATTTATTTATTTATGCATAGAAGGGCTGGGGTACAGGCCAGAGTCCAGGGAGGTGAGAAGATTCACCAGAGACAGAGTGGGGAGCAGAACAGGCAGACGGATGAAACACACTGCTGAGGGGAGCAGCGGGCAAGGCAGGAGAGGTCTGCTGTGCCATGTGGGTCCCCTCCCCAGCCGGAGGCAGGGATCGAACTTGTGCTTCAGTGGCTGCGGTTCGCTTCATTGTGCAGTTGCTCAACCCACTGCGCCACCAGGGAGGCCCCAAATTACTTTTTTTTAAAAAGATTTATTTATGCATACAAGAACTGGGGTACAGGCCAGAGGTTCAGGGGTTGAGAGGAGTCATCAGAGACAAAGTGGAGAGCAGAACAGGTGGGTCTACTGAAGTACACTGCTGAGGGATGCAGTGGGTGAGACTGGAGAAGTCTGCACTGCCATGTAGGTCACCTCCCTGGCCAGGGATCGAACTCATACTGCAGTTGCTGCAGATAGCTTCATAGTGCTGCGCCTTAGCCCCTTGCACCACCAGGGAGGCCCCTTTATCAAGTTACTTTCTGACTTCCGTTAGATATCAAAAAATGACATTGTATGTCATCTGTCTCTGAGGTCACTGAGAAATGAAGTGTTGAGATTCACTGAGCTGTGATCCAGAAGCCTGGCATCTAACTCTAGTGTTAAATGAGTCATTTAATTAAAAGGCTGTGTGGTGTGTTCAGATTTGGAAATAAGGACCTCCTCCACTTGGTAGATGTGCGAATCACTAAAAGCTCTGAATTCCTTATTTATAAAAATGTGGGTTATAACCTGCCATACTGAATTCACAGAATAGTGATAAGTGTGCCATATTACAGATGAAAGTACTGTTTTACACCCATGTGGAGGCTGACAAACTATCAGCGAAATGCTAGATGAATTCCATGCAACCATACTATTCTGAGTGTTCCTGAAAGGTATTTACATTTAATAGCATTCATGTTCTTTCAAAATTATTTTTAAGACATAGTAAAGTTCTAACCACCCTTGTATTCTTATGAATATACTTTTAAACTTGTTCAAATATAACTTCTCAAAATAAAGATGGTGAGTTCCTTCTCTGAGTCACTTGAATCTTGTGGTGTTCCTCCCTCCCTCCTCTAAACAGCAACACTATTTAGTCGCATCACTATGAAGCTATCCTCAGCCACTGCAGCAAGAGTTCGATCCCCAGCCAGGAAGGTGACCCCTATGGCACAGCAGACCTATCCTGTCTCACCCACTGCTCCCCTCAGTAGTGTATTTCAGTGAATCTGCCTGTTCTGCTCCCCATTCTGTCTCTGGTGAATCCTCTCACCCCCCCTGCACCTCTGGCCTGCACCCTAACTCTTATATGCATAAATAAATCTAAAAAAAAAATTAGCAGTATAACTCTGCTTTTGCAACACTGTTAAAGGGTACTTGTTCAAAGCTGCTCATAATTCTTCAAGAAGCAAAGGTAAAAAGAGCACCCTGATGAATATGCACAGCTAAAAGGATGCAGGGCGGTAATAATTATTTGTGGGCTTTCAAAAATACTACACACACCCTAAAGATGTTCCACTGCATTTCCTCCATACCAAAGAGGGTACTTGCACACTCCTTGGAGACTCCATCCCAGGGATTCATAGATATATGTCATAGCCCTCAGGTGTTAGGGGAGGGAAAAAAAAAAACAACTCAGATCTTTCTAAACAGAATCGACATTGTCCATTCCCACAATGCTTTTTCCACAGAAACTTTCTTAGCCATGACATTTTCCTGACTCCCGAATCCAGTGGCCTGCCCCTTAAGAGAACTCCAAGCTCAACAAATAGGCACCTCAGGTTCCTAGTCTCTCTGCTGCCTAACTTGAAACTGGTGATTACCTGGAATTTGGCTCTTTACCTATCACTGAATCCTTTTACTTTAATGTCCACACCACAGCCCCTCTTCTAGCCCACCCCACTCTCTAGTCAGGTCATCTGCACTATGTGGGTCACCTCCCCAGCTGGTGGCAGGGATCGTACTTGCAGAGCACCATCTTTTTGAGTGTACTTAAAAGGATACCCTCATTCAACTACACTTACTTCTCGATGAGTCACTACACTATAATACCCTAAGAGGCAAGGCAAGAAATATTATTGTTATTGTTATTATTATTATTCTTTAAAGTGCTTGGCATAACAGCTATTCAAATATTTGTTAAATATGAATTACTTGAATATGATTCCTCTATTCTGTTTTAATCTGCCCAGTTTCCTTTCTTAATCTTTACTGTAGAACAATTTACAAAACAAGTCTCAGGAAGTACAACAGAACGCTTTTTACATGTTTTTGACAAAACTGTGGTTCTCATCTTCCTTGGTGCACAGCTAACCTACATTTTCCTGTCTTAGCTTGCAGGTAGATGTGGCCTCGACGGAGCTCTCATCAACAGAACGTGAATAAAAGTTTATATCTCTTCCAGATTGGCCCTAAAATAGTGCATGCTTGTTTCCCCATTTCTGTTCCCCTGAACTTAACAGAAAGCTGATTCCTTAGGGTATCCTTTTAAGTACACTCAAAAAGATGGTGCTCTGCAAGTACGATCCCTGCCACCAGCTGGGGAGGTGACCCACATAGTGCAGCAGACCTCTTCTCCTGCCTCACCCGCTGCTCCCCTCATCAGTATATTTCCGTAGATCCATCTGTTCTTCTCCCCACTCTGTCTCTGGTGGATCCTCTCACCTCCCGTGAATCTGGCCTGTACTCCAGTTCTTGTATGCATAAATAAATAAATCTTTAAAAAAAAAAAAAAGATTGTGCTCTGGCAGCCTGGGTCCTTTCATTACTGCTTTAAAAAGAGCCACTCCTCTCCCACAACACACACACACACACACACACACTTCAACCTGGACAACTCAGACTGTTATGTGACAGGAAACTAAACTTCAATTGCGAGGTTATTGCACATTTGGTTCTACTTGGTACTGTAGCCAAGCTTACCCTAATTATTCAGGATCATTTAAAATTGATATGAAAACTTAGAAGTTAATCTAAGTGGACATGGTTAATATAATAAAATTCCATTAATTCCTGGAGAGAAAAATTATTATTAAACACCATTTTTTCCCTAAAAAAATGAAGGAAATGCTCCAGTACAGGGTGCTTGACTGGAGAGACTGCATTTAAGATCCACAGAGGGCACTTTTGCTAACCAAGTAACTCACTTGGTTACTCACCTACCCTTATCTTGTTAGTGCTCCACAAGTCTCCCACTTTGGTTTGAGGAGCTCTGTGATGATCAAGAAGTAGACACTTTCCCTCTTCTATTTCTACAAAGAAAGGAGAGGTACACTGCAATACAGTCCTTATTACAAGGACTCAGGTATTTCACAGGGGAAACTACAAGGTAAAGTGAATCAATGAGACCTGAGAGTTCAATTTAAACATAGCTGACAATGTTATTCTCCAACTCCAACACTGGAGAAAGTATTCATTCAAGTTCAGAAGCACCTTGCAGTAATAAAGTCAACAGTGTGTTTGAGATATGTGCAGCAATGATTTGTATAATTATAACATTTAGTATGTATTACGTACAAATTGCTACATTTTATATGTTATTAAAAATTGTGTGTTAAAAGCATGAACATGTCTTCTATACCTGAACCAAAAGCTTTATGGTCTAGTGAGAGGGAGGAAAAGTGAAGCATTCAGGCCCAGCACCCAATGTTCCACAAGTAACTGCCAAATACATGAACGAATGCATGGCTACAGTGCTTCCCTCTATAGAAGTTGAAGCTCTCTTCCTTGGCTTTGAAACCCTAAATTAGCTGCAAGTTCCTAAGTGCATTATAGTTTTTAAGTTCTTGCCCATTTGACTTCATACTATCCTCTGTCCCACAGCTGACCTGGGGCTCAAAGAAGACTTGCTTAAAGTTACCACACAACTTGTAGGTAACAAAACTTAGGTATTCTGAGTCCCCCAGTTCAGCATTCTTTCTACTTTCTCCCTTCCATATCCATAAAGATGTAAAACAGTTTGTAAAAATTTCAGGTTTCATTTCTGTGTCACTTTTTAAAAATCAAAATGAAGTATCATAATCAGAGACTTAATAACAAGCAAGGAACTTAGAAAATGTAACTAGAAGGAATATACCATACAATCAAAACAGTACAACTTAAAAATAATTTGTCCCAGTCTCTAAAGGAAACAAACAGAAAGAATGAACCACTGTGTTAGTTCCTTCCCAGAGTGCTCACTCTAGGATTTCACAAAGCTAAATCCCTCCCAGAACCAAATCCTGTTTCTCTAAAAACCCAAAAGGTCCAGGCTGTTGGCATTCCTGAGAGCGTTATACCACCTTGCACACACCTGTTCCTCCTCTGGAGACAATACTCATTTATTGTAGTAAACAAATGGGAGAGAGCTTCTCTCAAAGTATCTTTCTCAGAGAGAAAAGGGCATGGTGAAAAGAAGGAAAAGAAAATGATCAATATTTGCAGAACAGAGTGTATTTTTATGTGTTTGAAGGCTTTTTCTAATGCCTACACATTCCACAAACATGTTCAAGTGGTTGTCTACTATGTCTCAAATTCTTTAAAACTGACAGCTTCCTCTCTTAATATCGCTGGTGTTAAATGCTATTTTGGACATTAAGGATACAAAAATAACTAAGACTTAGCCAGCCCATAAGGCAGCTACCAAAACCAACACAAATTACCACACATAGGCTGCGTAAGAGCAACACAAATGTGTTCCTGAAGTGCTATGTTTGAGAAGGGTTAACAGCTAGGGAAGCCTGCAAAAGGTTTTATCAAGAGATCAGCCTTGAAAGATGAATGTGATCAAGTAAGGCAAAAGAGTTGTGTATAAAAATACAGAGAAAGAACACAGTATTGGTATGGCAAGGAAGTCAGGTTTCATTAAAGCAAGGTTCATGAAGAAAAGAAATTTGGAGGCACGGACTAGAAGGCCTTTAGATATTGTACTAAGTATATTGAATTTTATCATGCAGGTAATTCAGGGAATCATCCAGCTTATCAGCAGTATGCACACTTTAGAACAGCAACTCCAGAGTCTAGCTAGAGGACCAGCTGACACAGATATTGTCAAAACAGAAAGTAAGCATTTATTAACTGAGGCAAGAATTGTTAAAGGCCTGAGAGCTGCGTCAGCAAAAATAGGGAGAAGGGGAATTGAAAACCAATGTCCTTTTTGAAAAGACTGGAAGAGAAAGAACCATAGAGACAACTGATATTTCTAGCTAGAACTTAACAATGTCATTACCTTGTAAAGGAGAAATAGTGTTTTTTTCTAATCACATTTTCCTGCAGCGAAGGCAAGATGAGAGTTTTCAGTTTTGAATGTAATTGTTTTGTTTTAAAGTTATTTACGAAATGTCAGGTTAAGTTTCAGGAAGAACTTTGAAATATGGTCCTCGGAAGACAAGTGAGTGACAGTTGAAGACGGAAGATCAAGATGCTTTGGTGATAAATTTCACAGCCAGAAGAGCAAAGTCAGAATCCAAATTCAATCTTCAAATAAAATCAGCCTATGAAAGATAGAGGGATATGAGAAGCAGAAAAGTTAAAGACATCAAATCTGAAATTAGAGAACTAAGTCCAACACCAAACATTTGGTGTTCACAAACACAGGTCACAAAAAAACCAAATGGTCATGACCTCAATGCCAGCACTAAATTTCACATGATCAAGTAATACAATCTATAGAAAAGGAAAGAAAACATATGAGTAACAAATCACAATGTCAATGGTGACTACATGTGAAATGAGACCATAAAGGCCAGACCATAACTCCAAAGCCTGCACAGAAGAAATGGGCAGCCCAACTGGAAAATCAGGGAGACCCAGAAATAACTTTATCCCATAGTTTAATGTGTAGATCCCTCCTTATAGATTGACTTTTACTCTAGAAAGTTGTAGAGAAATTCACAGAGAGGAAAAGGGGAGACACAGACCAAGATAAAAAGAAGGCAGGAGAGGTAGCATTGCATTTGAAACATCACTAAAGTAAACAATCATCTGGATTGCAAACATTCCGTCTTATTGTACATCCACTCGTCCCACTTTTGTTTTTCCAATCAGGGAAACGGGATACATACTAAAGAAAAGGTGGGATTACATGCAATTAGAGTGCCAAGAGAATTAGCCACAAAAAGTGTGAACCTACCAGGTGGCTCAACTTCCATTTGTACAACAGCCGTCAGAATAATGTGTGGCGTGTTCTAAAACTTTATTCAGTTTAAAGCATATCTATGCCTTCCTGTTAACTGAAACAAAACAATCATTTTGGCAAAGCCTATACTGGGCCTAGTTCTGTCCCCAATGATTATATATTTCAGTAAGTTAACCAAATTCAATCTGCTCATCAGTGAAACAGACTTGTTTACATGGCACATACCAGAAGCCCATTTTCATTTTCTCTCCCTTAATTTACGCAACCACAATGCGGGCACTGGTAGACATTCACTAAGTAGTATGTTTGGTCCTTCCTTCCAGTGGGAAAAATCACTAACTTCTTTAGGCCTCAATTTCCCTTGTGTAATGCCTCACAAGGCTATTTGCAGATTAGACAATTAGTGTCGTGTTTTGTAAACCAGAGAGTACAATACGAAATATAAAGTCAATTGTTTATAGACCTGGCAAGTAATAGCAGCACACGAACTGAAAACACCAAAAGGTTTAAATGACTGACAGCTAATACAATCAGGTAAAGAATTCAACACCTACCCATCTCTTTCCTACCACTCCATACAGTTTGCTCACATCTCAGTATCCTCCACCAGCTCAAGGTCTTTCCCACAGCACACTAATTTTCTTAATATTTAGTATGGGGGGGGGGGAGGGAAGGTGCAAGTGGAAAGTAAAAGGGACACAATAAAATGACTCGCCCAAGGTCAAAACATCAGCAGAAAAGCAAATTCTGGCTTGCCGGCAGCCGAGACCACATCCCCCGTGACTCCTGCAATCACCGAGAAACGACGAGCGCCTCTCTCCTACGAGCGCAGCGTGGGGGTATCCCTCGGCCTCCAGGGTGCACGCCCCGCCTAGTCCCCTGAAGGTAGGCCACCCCCTACACACTAGCGCTCGGTCGGGAGCCTGAATCCCACCTCCCCCGCAGACGCGCTCGCTGACCCCGAAGCCGGGTCCCCACTCAGAACCCCAAAAGACTAAGTGTCCACAGGTAGGGCCGCGCCCGCGCTCCCTGCCACGTCCGCGGCCTCACGCACTATGGCGCTCCAGACCAGTGCTCCCGCCGCCGCCGCCGGCCCGGGTCGCCCGGCCTCCCAGTCCCGGCGTCCCCAGGGCAGCCACAGCCAGAACAGGCCTCGGACTTCCTCCGCCAGCTCCGCCCCTGCCACAGCCCAGGGAAGAGCCCGCCGCCGGACTGGACAGACTGCCCCCGCGACCAATCGGAACATTTGTGCGGAGAGGGAGCGCGGACGGACTGTTCGGAAGGCCAATTGGAACGCGTTCCCGGAGGGGGCGCGGCCGCTGAGCCAGCCCCGCCCCGCCCGCGCTTCCGCTAGGGTCGGGAAGGCGAGTGGAAACTTTCCCAGAGTTCCTCCGAGATCCCGGGGACCCGCGGCAGGGTGGGGGTGACAGCGCCTGGGAGGGAGGGGCTGTGGGAGGCGACGCGCCGGCTCACCCCGCCTCCGAGAGCCCGCAGCCCGCACCGCTGCTTCTGCGGCGCAGACTGCTCTGGAGTCAACCTCCTCCACCCCTAGCGGCGGTCAGAACCTGGGCGGGCCCTGAAGCAGTGCGGGTTCCGCGACAGCAACCCAGTATCCTCTGGTCCCTAAAGGAAGCCAGCGCAGGCAGCAGCATCCGAAAGGCCGTGAAAGCCCCTGGACTGCATGTTCCTAGCCGCCCACGAGGCATCTCATTCGCTTGGGGTCTAACCCTATCCGGTTAAGAAGTGCGACCTGTCCCCGCGCGGGGCAAGACTGGGCCGTCGGGGGAGGGTCCCCCGCGGGAAATCGAAGTCCCTGAGCGTCAGGCACTCACACCGCGCGAAGAACAAGACTGGGGACGCATGACGGCGCCCGGGGATCCGCGACGGCTCTGCAGGCTGGTGCAGGAAGGCCGGCTGTGCGCCCTGCGAGAGGAGCTGCAGAGCGCACGAAGCCCCGCGAAGAGTGCCGGCGGCTCCGGACCGGCCGGAGACACCCTCCTGCACTTGGCCGCCCGCCACGGACAACGGGACATCCTGGCCTACCTTGTCGAGGCCTGGGCCATGGACATCGAGGCCACCAATCGAGACTACAAGCGGCCTCTGCATGAGGCTGCCTCCATGGGCCACCGGGACTGCGTGCGGTACTTACTAGGCCGCGGAGCCACGGTCGATTGTCTGAAAAAGGCGGACTGGTAGGTGGCCGGAGTTCAGAAAGAACCGCACTCCTTTCCCTTTCCCTGTAGAGTCTTAGATTATCATGTACTTCCTCTCAACTGATTCTCAAGATAGGGCGATTTGGTGACTGTCGTCCTACCTCAGTCTTCTGTAAGAGCAGATGATCTGCATTGTTCCTGCCCCTGTAGTTAACAGTTTGGTCGAAGCAGTTGCTTTCCTTTATAAAGCAAAGAATAGTATAAAATATAACCAAATAGAACATAAACAATAAATTGTCCACTATATGTAGTATGAACTCCCGATCCAATATTCTTCTGGTGCATCCAGCTATTAGAGTTTATGAACATCTTTATGGTTCATAACATAAATGAAGTTCCAACCTGCAAGTGATTCCTGATCTGATATGAACACAGCATACAGCCATAAAGTGTTAAATAAACTGCATCTTTCCCGCTGGAGCCTAGGGAGAAGGCATGGTTATATTTTGAGAATGGCACTGTGGCTGTGATTAAGCACTACACTGATTTTCTGGTGCTCTGGTAAACTGGCTGAAAGATTGTTCAAAAGTTACATTACTTCATATACTCTTGAAAACAATTCTGTGGATAAGGAAGTAGCCTGGGTGCTAGAGGGACTTTAAAAGGATAAGGTTCATTTGATTATGTATTGGGAGGCATAGACACAGTGAGATATTTTTGTCCATTTCCACTTTCCTTCCTTTCTGAAATATCTTCTTACCTATCAAGATTTCATTCCTTCTGTGAAACCCTTCTGAAGATTCCAACTCTCATTTATCTGAGTTTCTTGTTTAATATTACTATGTTAAATATATATATGTATAGTGTTGGTGATTAATGTCATGGCAATCTAGAAAACAGAGCCTAGAGACCATAGTGGACACCTGCCAATTGCCAGGTACCAAATTCTAAGGCAAACAAGACATGCTTCAGCTTTCCAGGCTGTCAGCTCCCTCATTTTGCTAACAAGAAACTGGAAGTGTGGGCCTCCCCTGGTGGCGCAGTGGGTTAAATAACGCACTACGAAGCAGATCGCAGCCACTGCAGCACGAGTTCGATCCCTGCTGCCGGCCAGGGGGTGGGACCCACATGGTGTGGCAGACCTCTCCTGCTGTGCCCGCTGCTCCCCTCAGCAGTGTACTTCTGTTGGTCTGCCTGTTCTGCTCCCTGCTCTCTGTGGTGAATCCTCTCACCCCCCCCCACACCTCTGGCCTGTGCCCCAGTGCTTGTATGCATAAATAAATAAATCTTTAAAAAAAAAAAAGAAACTGGAAGTGTGTAGAAGTGAAATGACTTACCATGATCCTGGAGAAGACCAGAGCTTGATATGAGTGTAGTTTATGCTTCCATAATTGTGAATACAACTAAGTTCAGAAATTTATTATATTCACAACTGTTTCATTTGCTTCACCAATGAACAGGAGCTCATTATGAACAGGTACTATGTCAAGTGCTCTTTTCAGATTCATTTCCTGATTGGAGAGTACCTCTTAGGGCGAACATTATTCATGACAGTCTCTACGATTTTGATTAACTCTGTTCCAGTTCACTGCCCTACTATATATAAACTAGTTCAGAAGTAGCTTGGCCTCCTCAATATTTTCTTCCTGCAGTTATGCCTGAATTATAATCACTTTCCCCTTGTTAGTTCTCTCAGGGTTCTCACAGAAGACAGGGAAGTTGCCAGTGAAAGCTCTTTTCCTGCTCCCCAGATCCCCAAATCCTTTAGATTTTCCATCTCTGCCAAAAAGGTTTTTTTTTGTTTTGTTTTTTCTAAAAACCTAGCTGCACACTTCTAATGTTTCAGCTGCTCTTCCACCTGACAGTTTGTCCTTATCGGCCTTAGGACTCCTCTGATGATGGCTTGCACAAAGAAAAATCTCGAAATCATCCAGGACCTTGTAGACCATGGTGCGAATCCACTCCTGAGAAACAAGGATGGCTGGAACAGTTTCCACATTGCCAGCAGAGAAGGTGATCCTCTGGTCCTCCAGTACTTGCTCACAGTTTGCCCAGCTGCCTGGAAGACAGAAAGCAAAATTAGAAGAACACCTCTGCATACTGCAGGTATGTAGGGATACATTCAGTTTTGTGTGGATATAGGCAGAATGTGCAGCCTGCTTTACCCGCTAATGCAAAACAGCACCTAGACTGAGTCATCCGTGGTAAAATGGAGGGTTTTGGAAAACAGGGGCAAGAAACAAGTAGCTTTGATGTACTTTGGCATACTTTTAGTTTCTACAGTATGTAGAACTTGTATAACTTGGTACTTAACGGTGCTCTAGTTTCTTGTATTAGTTCACTTTTCATATTTATCTTACCTTCCCCTCCCTGTCTCCTAACAAGTCATTGATGAAGGAACTGTCTCTTGAGCAATTTCCCTTATCACCAAAATAATGATAGAGTATTCGTGTTACAGGGTGACACAGGGTGTAAGGAGCAGACATATGTGAATTGCTTAGCACGATGCTTAACACAGTGGCACAGAACAACAGGCCACATTCTTGATCATGTTTACATTATTGTTATGATGATGGTGATGATTACAGACAGGAGGAAGAAGTGATTCATCCTTATATAAGTGCTGATAATTAAATATCTGGGCTTAACTGTATCTTATCTAGTGATAATGTCAAATGTAAATTTGGGAAAAGGTGTTTATTGTTAGGAGTAATATTCTTTGAATTATCCATTTGTAGATTTTATATTGGTAAAGAGCAAAACTGCTATGGTGTTAGACAAAAATAGATATTAAGGAGCTTCGTATCAAGAAATATAGAAAGTAATCTTTGACCTTCTAGATAAAACAGTGAATTAGAATACAGAATTTTTAGTTTCTCTAAAAATTAATACCTGTGACATGTTACAATTCAGGAAACATGCATATGATTATTCTATAGCTACAGCGACCAAAAGTTAGGGACCAGAGAATATCTTTGTGAGTAGAAAAACTTTACTCTGCTCATGAAATGTTTGACTAGCTCCCCTATTCTTTCAGAGAAGCAATCAGCACCCAGTTGTTCAAACTAGGGGAGAACAAACTAGGGAAGAACACAGAGTCAAAAGAATTTCTTTTTTATTATCTCTATTTATTTTTAGTAGGAGAATTACTGATTATTTTGTCATGGATTGCTACTAAAATGTTTTTGCATTTTCTGGGCAAAATTGACTGACACTATGGATTTGCAGCATGAAAATAAGGATTAAAAATTTGCAATGAAAATGTTCACAAAGACAAGATAGTCAGATGTTGTCTATGTGCCTGTAACATGAAAACATTCTTTACCATTTATCTGGCTAAATTTTTATATTTCCAGGATAATAGCAGGGTGTGTAATTTAATTACTTCTTCCGGCAAGTCAAAGCTAAAAGGCTGGGGGTAGGGAGACGAAAGAAACATTTAAAATAGACACTAAAAAGCTCTCATTCTCAACTCTCTTCTCCCAGCAATGCATGGCTGTTTAGAAGCAGTAAAGGTGCTTCTTGAGAGGTAAGAAAAAAAACAGCAAATTGAGGAAAATATTTGCTAATTACAGTAGAGTTAATATTGATGTTACATACAATGCTCAGATTGTTCAGAAAGAAGCTAAACTACCAAAAGAGACATAAGCAAAGGCTATAAGCAGATAGGCCAGCGAATTACAAAAATAGCTAAGAAATGGGAGAAAAAATTCATTTATATGTTTATTGAACAAATACTCATTCAGTGCCTAATATAAACTAGCCACTATACCAGATACAGGGGCTACAACAGAAAAGAAACCTCAAATGTGGCTTTTCCCCTCATGGAGCTCGAAGAAAAGACACTGTACCATGTGCGAATCTAAATAGCATTACAAGGAATTGAAGGGTCCCTGTGGGAATATATGACAGAAGCACCTCATTTGGTCTAGAAGTGAGGACTCAGCCCCAGTAATATTTAAGTTGTGACCTGAAGGTGGCTGAAAGTGGACGGCCGGGGGCATTCTGGGCAAAGATAACAGTTCTCATTGAATTCTCAAGAGCTTGGAAAAAGCACCATGCATTGGAGAATCTGAAAAATGTCAGTATGTGTAGGGAGAATGGTGTGAAATGAAACTGGACAGGAAGGACAGGTTTATAATGCTGGCCATATTTTACAATTTCAGCCATTGTGAAGGACTTTAGAGGCTTTTTTTCTATGCATATAAGATGCCACTGAATGTTCTTAAACTGTTTAAATAGTTGGAAATAGAAAATAATTTGGAGGAGGAGTAAGAGCAGGTGCTATAAAAAACCAATTGGGAAAGATGATGATAGGTAGACTAAGAAGCTGATTATAGGGATGAAGAGAAAGACTTGGAGCTATTTAAGGAGTAGAATCAACAAATATAAATGAATAATTAAGTAAAAGGAATAAGGGAGATGATGAAGGTAGATTTGACTTTTGGGTTTTTTAAGTAACTGGCAGTGGTGGTGTTTTTTTTACTGAGATGGAGAACACTCAAGGGGAAACAAGTTTGGGGAGGAGGAAAATAGAAGATGATAATTTTACTTTTAGACATGTTGATTGCATATGGTATATGCCTGTGGTATATTCAAGCAAAGATGTCAAGCAGGTGGAGATACATAGAAGAAGTATGGGTTAAGATAGAAATGTGTACCTCGTCAACATAGAAATGATGATTGATTCCATAAGAGTAAAAAAGATTACCTGAAGTGATAATGTATAGTAAGAGAGGAGAGCTTAATGCAGTGCCCAAAAGCATTGTTTATATGTAGTAGGACTTGCCTCCTGAAATTAGAACATCCTTGATTGTCTTCAAAACTATAAAAATACCTTCGTTATTCACCCAACAAATATTTTTGAGTATTTCCTATCTGTCAGGTGCTAAGTGATAAGCAAAACAAACACAGACCTTATTTTTTTTAAAGATTTATTTATTTATGCATACAGGAACTGGGGTACAGGCCAGAGGTGCAAGAAGATTCACCAGAGACAGAGTGGGGAGCAGAACAGGCAGAGCGACTGAAGCACACTGCCGAGGGGAGCAACAGACACAGAAGGAGAGGTCAGCTGCGCCATGTAGGTCCCCTCCCTGGCTGGGGATCGAACTCACACTGCTATGTAGTGGATGCTTCACAGTATGGCGCTCAACCTGCTGAGCCACCAGGGTGGCCCCCAAACACAGACCTTTCTGTAGCTACCTACAGGCTAGTGTGGAAGCCAAGTATAGACAAATGCACAAATAGATATAAAATTATAAATTAAACTAATGCTCCCCAAGGAAAAGTACAGAATAAGTTGTTACTATAGATTAGGCAGAGAAGACAGGCTTCGTAAGATTACATTGAAGCTTTTATCTGAAGGATGAATTGGAGTTTGCCGAGTGAAGAATGAAGAAATAATGTTCTAAGCAGAGGGGATCAGCAAGTGCAAAGGTAGCAGAGGGCTGGCAACTGGAGGACAAGAGAGTAGGCAAGGAAAGAGGCGGGATCTGAGGAAGATAGGACCAGAAAATAAGACTCATATAAAAAGTAGAAACTAAAAAAGATAGGACCAAGAAGACAATAGGACCGGTAAAAAGTAGGACCAACATGGTAGGACAGGTTATAGGTAAGGCATATGGTAGGAATGGTAGAAGACAGGAGAGGAAGAAGGTAGGAAAGGTAGAGGATTGAACCTAAAGTAGGTCGGACCAGAAGAATATAGGTCAGGTAGAAGGCAGGAACAGGGTGGAAGGATTCCAGAGGATAGGTCTAAAAAGAAAGTAGCACTAGGAATATGGTAGAACCCATAGAAAGTAGGAACAGAAGAATGTAGAAGATGATAAAGGTATAAATGGGAAGCGGTAGGACCAAAAAGAAAATAAAACTAAAAACAAGATTGGAGTAGAAAACTGAATAAGGTAGGACCCACAGATAGTAAGACCAGTAGAACTGAAAGAATATAGGATTAGAAGAGGGAAGAATGGAAGAAGATAGGATAAATAGGTGTTAGACCAGAAGGAAGTAGGACTGGTAGAAGGAGAGAGAAAAAAAAGTACCAGAACATAGACCTGAAGAAGAAACAGTGGAAACAAGAAGGTAGTATTCCTGGAAGGTAGGGCCAAGAAGACTGAAACAGTACAAGAATGATGAAGATAGGAACATGAAGAAGTAGGACAAGGAAGAGAGGGACAGAAGAAGGTGGGACAATAAAGAAGTAGGACAGAAGGACTTGTAGAACTCAGCCTAGATAGAAGATAAGGCCAGGAAAAAGGTCGGTTGCATTAAACACAGGGAGGAGAAACCTGGCAAGAGGCAAGCTGGTGCAACATACTGACCATTGGAGATCATGCTGAAGTTAGTGGGGGTGTAGAGAGGGAGAATGCTCCAGATTTTCACAGGTCCTTTGGAAGGTGTGTCATTTACTGTAGGAGATCAAGAGTCACTGTTCATTGAGTTTGAAGCAATGACTTTCTAAGTTCTGTTATTTTGGGTTTGGTCTCTAGGTGCCATTACGAACCAGACTGCAAAGACAGGTGTGGTCTCACACCATTTATGGATGCAATTCAGTGTGGCCACATCACAGTAGCCAGGCTACTCCTTGAAACACATAAGGTATAGAAATGGTTTGATTTTATTCCTTTGGTTCATCCTATAAAATTTAGGTCATAGAATAAGTAGGAAGCATAGTTATTCAAACCCTGAGTTCAAACCCAGCTCTGCCACATTCCCCCTGTGGGCCCCTTGACCTCAGTATTTTCATCTGTAAAATGGAGACAAATTGAATCACTGTCATGCAATTTATAGGAGATAAAAATCAACAAAAGATAAAAATGATAATATCAATAGATGGAGAAAAAGATTCAGTACCATTTATAATAAAAACTCTAGATAAAAATAGAGGAAACTTAATATAATGAAGGTTATATTTTACAACTACAGCCAACATAATACTTAATGGTGAAAACCGAGAGCTCCCCCTTTAAGATCAAGACACATTTGCATTGTTGGTGGAAATGTCAACTGGTGCGACTATTTTGGAAAGTGATCTGGAATTACCTTAAAAAATCACAAATGGAAATAACGTATGACCCAGCAACCCCATTCCTGGGCATCTGTCCAAGGAATGTGAACTATGGACACAAAAACCTGTACGTTCTACAGCGTTACAGTACTGTTTACAAGAGCTAAGATATAGAAGCATCCTAAATGCCCATCAGTAGAAGATTGGATTATGGTGTGGTATTCTTCACTATGGAATACTGTTCAACCATAAAGAAAGAAAAAAATTACCATTTACAGTAGGAGTTTGAGGGAATTATAGGTAGTAAAGCAAGTCAGAACGACAAAGACAAATAATGGGCATTCATTAATCCATAGTGGGTGATTCACCAAGGTAAAATACTTATTAAAACTAGTGAGGCTTTAAGAGTGAAGGAGGAGGGAGAAAGGATCAAAGGGACATAAGGATGGTCGTGGGAAATGGGGACTAATTTCGCCAAAAGAAGGTTACTCTAATAATTAAGGAATATGTATAAAGCAGTTAGCAAAGTTAATATTCACCAAAGTACTTTATAGTTTAATGATAGTAACAAATTCCCCACTGACTACGCTTCTGATACTTTAGCCTAGATGGTTGAATATGAACCTTTTATTTTTGGCCAAAATCTTGAAGGATCTGACAAAAACAGTGTATCATCTGCCAAAAAAAAATGTTCATAGACAACAAAATTTTGCCAGAATGTCAAAAAAGCTATCAGCTAGGGATCCTCTGCTTATTTTTGTTCTCTCCCCAATCTGTTAGGTCTGTGCTTCCGCTGAGGATTCCCTGGGGGCCCAGGCTATCCACAGGGCAGCGGTCACCGGGCAGAATGAAGCCATCCGGTTCTTGGTGTCTGAACTTGGCACGGATGTAGATGTGCGAGCAACAACCACCCACCTCACAGCGCTTCATTATGCAGCGAAGGTCTGTTTGTTCTTGCAGCTGTGTCCCTGCTGCTTTGGGCTTGCCTTATCCCGTTGTTGCTTATTTCCTTCTTAGGGCTGATTTCTTTAGCTCCATCTGTAGAACTGCCCGTGATACACTCCTGAAATGTTCATGATTCTGAAACCCTGTGTCTGTTTAAGTAGAAACCTGAGTTTACGTTTTTCTATGTAAAACTATAACAAATACCTTTACTCCATATTAATGCCAAACTTTGTGCTCCTTCATACCCTTTTTTGTTTTCAGGAAAATGTTATTTGCAGAATTGATGAAATTCCTAGCTTTCGACCTTATTTCTGGATTTCAGAAAGTTGAGGTTTCTTTAATTGCAGCAAAAGGCATTTATTGGGCTCTTCAGTATATAAAATATTTAAGACAAAAAAAGTATAAAAAACTTTTCACCAGATTTTCAGGAAAATATCTGGTTATATCCTCCTGTCTTACATACTATCTGCCTTTACTTGATTTTCTGGTTGCAGGAATAAATAAATTGTTTTCTGATCTCCACTCTCCTGCCTACATTCTCCCTATGATGAGAAAGCAGACACATAGATGAGGGTGGGTTAAGAGTATGGTCTGTGACCACAGGGATGAAAAGGCTGGCAGGTCCATATGAAGATGGAACCCGTAATCTTCATTTTTGTCTACCATGTACTTATGGGTTAACAGGCTAGACAAGAAGTATATAAATTGCTTCATAAATAGTAGTGCCAGCTGTGATAAGAATCCTATCCAAGAGAGGTTACAGTCTTCCTATTTTATCTCTGCCCTAAAGATTTTTGCTGAATATCTTTGCTTTAGAGATTTTAGAACTATGTGTTCTGTGTAAGTCAAAAACTGTACTTATACCCAACTGTATTGGTTGACAGTGTGACCTAAAAAGTTGATCATCTGTATTCTAGTAACTAAATGTCACCAACATCTTTACTTAAAAGTGATATAAATACTGACTTCCTTTAGATGTGAAAATTCAATTTTAGGAGTTTTTTACAAAAAGTACCTAATATTCATCTGAGTGTGTTTAAAGGCTGCTTTTGTCCTCATCACAGTGATAACAAGTTTATTTCAACTCTCAGGAAGGACATGTAAGCACAATCCAGACGCTCTTAACCTTGGGTGCTGACATCAGCTCTAAAGATGAAAAAAATAGATCAGGTATGACTTCATTTTACATCTGCTTAGTAAACTGAATGTAAACAATGCATAGACTTTTATACCAAAAACATTGGTTTTTATATTATTTCTCCAGTAACTCAGCAACATTTCCTTAAAATAACATCCTGTTTTTATTATTTTAAACCCTGTTTCTTAATCTGCAGTGACATCAGATGTCACATAGATTCTTCATAGGTCATATCTCTTTGGAATGTATTTTAAAACTATATTCACTATAATTTTTAAAGTTTAGGGATGAGAAAGATATTTTCAGAGTTAATTATTTAGACTTGAATTTTGTAATAAACCTGATAACATTCTGTGTGCAGATGGCCCTCTGCGAGTGTTTAGTGGAATATTAGTGGTGCTTGAAAGACTCACAGATAATGGAACTGGGGGACAGTCACAGATTTTCTCCACGAGGATCTCAGAGCAGTCCTGCTTGCCACTCATCAGAAATCCTCATTGCTGATCTTTAACCAGAGTGGGAATTTTGGCAGTAGGCTTTTTTTTTTTTTTGGTCCCCTCATTTTTATTCATGGTGATATTTTTCACTTAAAGAATTCACAAAACTTTGAAATAGTTCTCTATACCTCCTAAAGTCTCCTATTTCTCATCAACTCATTTTGTTGCTATAGACAAATCTCTTTAAACCCTCTCCAACTGGTTTTGTTATCTTTAAAAGATTTCCTACCAATTCAATAAAAAGGAAAACTGTTTTGATTCCACTATATGGAGTCATAGGGATGAATTTTGGAGATATGATAGCTATATAATTGAAAAAAACCGTGTTTTTATGAGTAGCAACCCACTCAGTGGGTCATTATTGCTCTGGGAGTCATGCACTAAATTCCTGTGGTTTCTCTTTCCACTCAGCCCTGCATCTGGCCTGCGCAGGGCAGCACGGGGCCTGCATTGAGTTTCTCCTGCAGACCGGCCTGAGGGACTCTCCAGACAGCACGGGGACCTGGGCCCAGCAACTCACCCAGAAAGCAGACATCCTGCAGTGCTTCGCCCGCCAGGAAAAGCCACAAGGGTGTTTCTAAAAGAGACAATAAGATGTATGGTCATTTATGTCTTGCTTCTCATGTCATTACCAAGTCAGTGAAATCTGTGGCCACATTTCCCTCCACAAATCTGTGGCCACATTTGCTCCTGCCCTCTCCACGTCAGTTGAGAATTCCCAGACAATTAGGAGACTGGGTTCTGAGCTGTGTGGCACATTCAGAGATGTAGAGCACAATCAGAATCTTTCCATACCTGAATTTCACTTTTTCCCCCATTAAAGTGAAATTAGAAATTACCTTTGTGTAATCAATACACCTAAAATTGTGTCTAAGATCTACATGCTGTTTTTTGTCCTCTCCCATCAGCCTGCCCGAAGCTTGTTTCTATTAGGGAGTGAAACACTTGAAATTGTAACTGAAAAAATATTGTAGCAACTAAAACGTATTGATAATCATGAGTCCCCAGGCATTTGGACTCTTCTCCTGTTTTTTTTATTTTATTTTATTTTTCTATAATTCCCCTGATTTGCAAAGAATAATTATTAATTAAAGTCAATAAGTTAAAAAAAAGTGTGTGTATGAATCACAGTCAAGAGTTGATCACACTGTTCAGTACAATCCAGTAAGAATTTATTATACACCCACCTATTCTCAGCATCATGCTAAACTGGATAACCAGCAGGAATTTCCATGTCTCCTTAATTATTCCCAGATGGTGCTGGCTCACTCCTACCCCTAACAACAAAATAAATATTCTGTTAGAAACACAGCTTGAGCACAGAATCCTGTCTTGTGGCTGCTACATCACACACTGCATGTTCCCTGACTGAAGTGGCAGTTGCCATTTTCCTGTGGTTTCAGAGATGTCTTAATGTTGACGCCCTTTGTGTCTGAAATGGTCTGTTACATGACTATCCAGACGTGCAGCATGGACAGAGATCAGTCTGGGACTGGCCTTTCCTCTTAGTGCACATATAACACTGCTTTTTTGTTTGCACTGATTCCATGCACGATCCACGCACATCTTAGCTTTGCTTCTTCCCTTATAAACTAGCAAACATTTCTCAGGTCACTCTTTAGTTTCCCAGGAGTTCTCGTTGTGATCTGTCCTATAATAAAAACTGCAGCTGCTAGACACTGTTGCTCAATCTATTTAAAAGCCAGAGAAAGCAATGATATTAATAATAGCATATTAATATTTACTATAATAATAAAGAACACTAATGACAATGGTGATAGTAAATAGTATTATTTTCTCATTTCCTCATTATAATAACTTTTCTTACTTCTTTGGGGCCTTAAAAGTCACTTTTTCAGTGAGACTTCCCTAGGCCACCCTTTGTAAAATTTTATTCCCCTCTTCAGCATTTTATAACCTTTCCCTAGTTTAGTCTTTCTCCTTAGTATGTCCCACTATCTTTCTTTCTCCAATTCCACTATCTTGTCTCTCTCCAATAGAATATAACTCCTTGGGAAGGGATGTTTGTCTCTTGTTCACTTACCATATGTAGAAAGTTATACAGTACCTATTCTGGCACATAGTAGAATATTCTGGCATACAGGAAGGTTTTAAACTACTACACAGCCAGTTGAATGGATAGCAATTTATTTTTCTTAAACACTTGTTATATACTGTGCTCAATGTCCTACCTGATGGTGTCAAATGATACAGCTCTTCCTAATTATTAATCCATCTCAAGCATCTTTTCTCATCCAAACTTCTTTAAGAAGTGTCTGCACGATATGATAATATACATAGAGAACCCCAAAAACTACAGAAAATCTAATCAAGCTAATCGGCCGGTTTAGCAAAGTAGCAGGATAGAAAATCAACGTACAAAAATCAGTAGCCTTCCTTTATACAAACAACCAAGCTGAAGAAGAAGAAATAAAAAAAACCATCCCCTTTATAATTGAAACCAAAAAATTAAATACTTGGGAATAAATCTAACAAAAGAGGTGAAGGACCTTTACGAAGAAAACTACAAAACATTGCTAAAAGAAATAGGAGAAGATACAAAGAAATGGAAAAATATCCCTTGCTCATGGATTGGAAGAATTAATGTCATTAAAATGGCCATCCTACCAAAAGCAATCTACAGATTCAATGCTATTCCAATAAAAATTTCAATGTCATTCTTCAAAGAAATAGAAAAAATATTGATGAAGTTCATATGGAGACACAAAAAACCCCAAATAGCCAAAGCTCTCCTAACTGAAAAAAGGGAAGTGGAGGGATCACACTTCCAGACTTCAAACTTTATTACAAAGCCATAATCATAAAAACTGCATGGTATTGGAACAAAAACAGACACATAGACCAATGGAATAGAATGGAAAGCCCAGAAACAAACCCACAAACTTATGAACAACTAATTTTTGACAAAGGAGCAAAGAACATACAATGGAATAAAGACAGCTTGTTCAATAAGTGGTGCTGGGCAAACTGGACTGCTACATGCAAAAGAATGAAACTA
>JAGFMF010011694.1:11333488-11353513 GCA_019455555.1 Galemys pyrenaicus
TGAGGTGATGGTGCACTGGTGAGATGCTGATGGGGAATACATGGGGATTACAATTAATGGCAAGTATATGTAAATTTTAAAATATTTTAATAAAAAAAAAAAGACTTTGCAGCCAAGGCACTCAGTAGTCTCGGGCACATAATGACAATAAACGACACAAGCCTCTAAAATCTCGGATCCAGTTCATCAACAAATGCTATTGTCTATTTGAGGCAGTGAATGCAAATGAGCTCTGGGCGCAAGTCTGTTCATCAGAGGCTGCAAAGCTGGCAAACCTCTTCCAGAGTCACAGTGAGAAGTCATTTCTCCTCTCCTATTTCTGCTCCTTGGCTAACGATGGTCACATGACTTGGGTTAGAACTATTTATGTAGGCTATTATGTAGTCAAGTCCTCTAAACCGTAGCCCTTCAGGGCAGCAAGGCATAATTATCATTCTTCATTGTCTAACCTCCAGAAGCGCTGTGTATCCTCTCTGGGCCATAGTGTACCACAGGAATGACTTAAGGATTTGAAATAAGCTTCTCTGTGACGTAATGCTCAAGCATCACCCAGGCACACCTCAGAGATACTGGGGGGTTCAAATCCAGACCACTGCAATAAAGCAAATATTGCAATAAAGTGAACGACACAAATATTTTGGTTTCCCAGTGCATATAAAAGTCATGTTTACACTAGACCGTAGCCTATCAAGTTAGATTACTTCAGAACAATCTGAAAGACATGTACACACCTTAAATGTGGCAGAGATATGAAGTGAGAGCATGCCGTTGGAAATGTGGCCCCCACAGGCTTGCTGAGTGCAGGATTGCCGAAAACCTTCAGTTTATATAAAAAAAAAAAAAACAGTGATTGCACAGTGCCCAAAAATGAGGTATTTAATTTTTAATATTTTTATTATAAAAGAAATGATACTTTTCATAGTAAAACATAATTGAAAGGGTGCAAACAAACCTTTATCAGCCTCTTCATTCACCCAAAGTAATCACTGTAGGGGACTTTCCAAAGAGGGATAGGTATATAGATACATCTCCTTTTTGATTTTAAATAGGATCCTATAACACTGACTCTTCTGGGACATTTTAATATAACAATGCATTTTGGACATTGTTTCGCTTTAGTTCGTATTGATCTGCCTCAGTGTTTTTAATATTCTGTCATTCACATGTACCATAATTTGTCTAAACTGGTTCCTTTTGTGGACATAAAAAAGATAATTCTAAGTTTCTTTGCAATTATGGTAAAATGTGGTACAGTGAATACCTCTCTTCATGTTCTTCTGTGAACAACTGGAAGGTTGATTCATAGAAGTGGATGTAGGTCGTGTTCCCGGTTACTTGCTGTATCAGCTAGAGAGCACACACATCCTGGCCAGCAGACCTGGAAGAGAGGAGACTTGTCACAGGTACTGGCTGGCATGCAGAGCTGTGGGGACCTCTTACCAACAGCTCTAGCTGAATGCCTTCCAGTCGCTCTGCAGACTGGCCTCAGGAACAGCTGCTACCTTTGCAGTGACAGGAATCCTGCTGCCTTGGCACAGTCAGGAAACAAGAACAATCAGGAAGTTTCTGTGGGAAAAACAATGGCAGTGTGGTTTCCTCTGTGAACTCCAACAATTAGCAGAACCCAACTGACATCCAGAGTCTAGTACTATGAGACCCCAGGGAATATAGTGTATAGCTTTCCTGCTTCTGCCAGAAAATAACTATAAAAGGAGATGGGACAGGTCTTGGGTGCCACACACCTCCCCACACTTGGTATTGCCAGGATACCTTCCAGAATCTACCGTGTCTAACGGTGTGTGATTTCTCCACACCATCACAAAGCTACTAGTGTGATTTCTACAAGTGTGGTCAAGTATCTCAGTTTTAAGTTTGTATTTTTTTAAATTATAAAACAGATTGAAGACCTCTAGAATAGTTTTTGGCCTTTATATATCTCTTTCCTATTTTTATCTATAGCTGTTACCTAATAATAAACTGTCCCAAAACTCAGTGATTTAAAATGAGAGCTGTTAATTATTTCTCAAGTGTCTAGGTCATCTGGATGATTTTGCTGCTCCTTGCTGAACTCTGCTCATAGCTGGGCCACTCACATGTCTATGGTCTGCTGGCAGGGCACCCATGCTGGCTGGGTCCATAAGATCCCCGGTTAGATGGAGTTGATTCTGCCTTATGTGGTTTCTTTCTCCGTTAGGCAAACCCAGGCTCATTTTCATGACAGTGGGAGAGATCCAAGAGAGAAGAAAGATTCAAGTGCTTTTTCTCGGTTCTGTTCTGTTCATGTAGATAGTCACATCCCATTAGCCAAAGCAACTCAGGCAACCAAATGTACCCTCGGTGTGGGAGGAACTGCCCAGCAGACTTCATATGGAAAGAGAAGCCAGTAATGGGGGCTTTCATTAATTCAATTGCTTGCATTATTATATTTTGACTGTTATTTTGTTTGATTTGATTTGTAAGTCTTTTAAAAATTGAGTTGATTCCTCCTACACATGATTTCAAATGATGACAATAAAATTTTTTGTATATAGCTGTAAGTGAAAAAAAGCATTACAGAAGTAATATTCTGTATGTATCCTTTAAAAAGAAAAGCTCTTTTGAATAGTTATTTACATACGCAGGCTGCCTAAAATGCTGGCATTAAGAAGATAGATGATGGGTGGGGTGGGTATTTGTTTTGATTAGTGTGTGAAAACTAAAGCAACTCTCAGAGTTCTAGAGCATTCATCTGAACCAGCCTTTATTTTTCCCTATTTAACTGAAAATCCACAATCAACCAAATGAACATAAAAGACATAGGAACAAAAAACGCAATTTGTGGGACTTCCTGCCCCTTGGAAACGTAACCTTCTCCCACACAGTTCCCTCTCTTGTAGTTGATTCAGGCTCAGCTAATTCAATTTTAAAATTTAACATTAGGTTTAAAACAAAACTCCTCAGTAAGACAGGTACACAGGTAAAGAAAAAATATACTCCAAAACCAATTAAAAATGGGTCATCTGCCACACGTGGATATCATATTTTCTCAAAAAAACATAAACACACCTACTTCCTTGACTTTATATACACACATAGGCAGGCACATACACACAGAGGGAGTGGGGAGGAAAAATAGTTTCATACATTCTTGTTCCTTCTGAGAGCTTCCATAGCAGTATTTATAGCTGCCTTGTTGCCAGTATTACAACATAAATTCTATGCTAAGACCCGAATTACAGCAGCATAAACAAGTTCATTTCTCTCTAGTAGGGGTCTGGACAAAGGGAACCGAGGTTGAATTAGCTGGGGACACCCCCAGTGTTGACGTTGGTGACCCAGGGTCCTCCTGCAGTTCGCTATAACAGACAAGACCCCCTTCGATGGACTCCAGGATTGTTCACCAGTTTGTGGAAAGGGACAGGGAGAAAGGGAGGGCTCACCCCTTTTTCAAAAAGCCATGTTTATCCTTTTCGCTCATATCTCATTGGCCACAACTTAGCCATGTGATCCCTAGAAGAGGATTAAAGTTGGGAGCCAGTGAGGGGCTCTGCTTTGCAGACTATTTGTACAATCACCTGTCCCCAAAACTCTACGGCCCCTCCCACATATACTTTCTCCTTAACCTCAAATTCTTTTTTTTTTTAAAGATTTATTTATGCATACAGGCATTGGGGTACAGGCCAGAATCGCGGGAGGTAAGAGGATCCACCAGAAACAAAATGGGGAGCAGAACAGGCAGATCTACTGAAACACACTGCTGAGGGGAGCCGCGGGTGAGGTAGGAGAGGTCTGCAGCACCATGTGGGTCACCTTCCAGGCTGAAGGCAGGGATCGAACTCATGCTGCAGTGACTGTGGTTTGCTTCATAGTGCGTTGCTTAACCCACTGCGCCATCAGGGAGGGCCCTAACCTCAAATTCCTAAGCCCTAGAAAGCAAAGCTTTATAGACTTCAAAGTTGGAAGGAGCTTAGAGGTGATCTGCGAGGACAGTGCTGGGATGAGAAGCAGGCTCGGTGGCTATGAGGAGCTGGGTCTGCAAGGTCATGCTACTTCCCAGCCTCAAGAACTGCTGCCAGTTACTTAAACTCCTTGCCCTGTTCCCCTGCTGAGCAGAGGTAATAATGACATGTCCTTCATGTGCTTATTGTGAGGATTAAAAGGATTAACATGCATGGTGCTGGCACCCAGTGAGTTTAGGCCTCCTGGTCGTTAATCACAAGAGCCCCAGTTTGTCTCTGTCAACAATGAATGGAAGTCATCATGGCTAACAGCTGGACATCAAGGGGAAGGGCTGAAAGAAAACCATAATGGGTCAAGTCCTCTGTCCCTCTCATGACTATGTCTTATCACTTTTATGTACAGCATCTTAAATAGCTGCACTTCTCCCCACCTCCACTGCCACCACACAAGTTCTAACCCATATTACCCAGATAAAGTCTAAAGATTTCAATCTAAAGAATTCAGATGGGCACATAGGGATGGCTGCCTCCGCCCTGTGTAGCCACCTCCTGTTGGTAGCCTCTTTCTTCACATGGGCTTCTCCAGAGCTCTCTCTGTAATGGCTGGTATGAGCTCCTCCCAGGACAGAGGCTGGGGTCCGGGCGAGCACCCAGAGAGGCAAGTGAGCAGGCTGGGTCAAACCAAACTGAGGTGCCTTTCATTTCCTTACCTTACTTGAAAATGACCTCAGGCAGTGTCAAGATTGTCCAAAAAAAAATCTCACCCAGTTTCAAGGGGAAGGGAAATCGACTCCGCCTCTTCGTGGGAAGTTGTAAAGTTCTGGCAGAACAGGTGGGACCAGCAATATTTTGTAAGCCCTTTTCAAACTTAGAGTTAGTCACATTTACCTAGCCTGGGTTACCACAGTGGCCTTGTAACTGGTTTTACTACTTCCACTTCCATAATTCCTTCATGTAATTCTCATACAGCAGACTGAAGAAGCCGAGACAGACAGGTTCATGTCCCTCCCAGCTCACAACACTTCACCTGGGATAAAGTTGCGTGGTGTGACTGCCTGCAAGCCCACATGGGTCAGCCCAGCCCAGCCCCCAGCTAGATTCTTTCTCCAAGCCACACCCTGTCACAAGCCTTCTCTCAGTTCCCCAAACAGACCAAATTGTTTTCCATCTCAGTATCTTCCTGGAAATTTCTCCTCTTGAGTTGTTGTGTGGTTGACTCTTACACATCCTCTGGTCTTTGAATGTGAGGGCCCCAGAGAAGCCTTCTCTTGATCAATTCTCCCAGCACTTCATAACATTCCTTCATATAATTACCCACGATTGTCTGAATACTGCCTGTCTTTCTTCAGTGCCTGTTAACTCTTCAGTGTCAATGTCCACATCTGTTTTGTGCTTGCCTTAGCACAAGCCCTGTATTTGTTGATTGGATGGAGCCAGGAGACTGCCTCTACACTCCAGTGTCTGACGCTGAAAGAAGAGCAAGACTTGCATACACCTTTCTGGCAGGCACACTGTGATGGGGGACCATCAGGAGCTACACAGGAAGGCCTGTGGGTGAGCGCTTCATAGATGCAGTGGCATATGGGCAGGGATTTGAAGGATGGAAATGACTTTCTGTTGTGGTGGGAAAGAGCCTTCTGAGCTCAGTCAACAGCGAGGATGTGGTGCAATGAGATGGTAAGATGCAGTTAGGTTTGAATTGAGTATAAACAATAAGTAAGAACATTTTAGTGTGATCGTGTCCCAAATATTGCACAGAGCACACTTATACTAAAAAGTGCATTTTTTTGTTTTTCTGAAATTCAAACGTTACTGGGCATCTCGAATATTTTCATTTGCTATGCCTGGCAACACGACAGAAGATGCTAATTCACAAAGCAACTTTGCCTCTTTTTGTTAAAAGGCTAAACAACATCTGCCCTTTAATTTGTTAGTAAACAGAGAAAAAAAATTAATGTAGAGTCCAACATCTCAATCCTTGATGAAATGAAACATCTCAAAATCTCAATAGCTTAGCTGAATAAAGATTGATTTCTCATATGTGAAACATCCGTTGGAGCTACTCTCAGCGGGTGGCTCTTTGGTGCTTTCCCATGAAGCAATAATCTCAAGGGTCTAGGCTTCTTCTCTTGTGGGTATCTCTGGTCTCAAACTGGGAAGAGAGACCAAATGAAAAGTCATATGCCCTTCTGTGGCCAGGCCTGTAAGTGGCCCACAGCAAGTCTAGCCACATTCCGGCAGCAAAACCAGGCACAGGGAGGGCCAGAAACTGTCACCTGCCATGTGCCCAGAGCTTGATGGGAAAAGTCTGATCGGGGGGTACAATGAATGGAAAGGAGACAGACTTTGGCAGCTGAGAACTCTGAATTTCAGCCTTGTCTTTCACTGGAAGACCTTTATTTCATTTGTAACAAGGTCATAATACCCAGCTTGCAGTATTTACCCTCAGGTCCCAGTGATCCACTCTTTGATAATCATTTTATTGAATTTGTGGTTTTGGAACACTGGTGGTCTGGAGTGGGGGTTGGAGTTCACACACCCATCTGTGTAATTTATTTAGGACTATCTTTCTCTCTAACAAGAATACAAAGTGAAAAGCTGTTACTATAGTACAATCTGTTTGTGACCGCTGGTTAAAAGTACCTGCATGGCTTGCTATGTGGTGTTGGTTTTCCCCTATAGCAACACAGAAGACTACTATCAACATTTTCCATATGCTAGATTTTTATAGAAAAATGATCTAAAACAGTATGGGCACAGCCAAGCTCATAACTCCACTGAATTCATGGAACTAAGGGTTTCAGAATGCAGCTAGCACCCTGCCCTCTTAGCAAGCAAAGTACATTGATCACCAAATGTCACCCAGACATTTCCACATGAAGGGGTCAGGCTGCACTTGCTACTTCTCCCAAATAGTTGGAAAGTGCCCTTTATTTCTCTTTTACTATTTTAAAATATCAGTGAGAATTATGCCTAGGCTGGAATTTCAGTGTACTACCATGATGCTTACCTTCACCAGCTTCAGCACAACAGTTACCTTCTCGGCAGTGCTGAATTTCCCACCATGGGTTGAACTCATTTTTTCCAGCACATATGCCACCCCCATGATAATAACGAAAAACTTTTACTGTTCAGCTATCAATCTGAACTGAAAGTGATGGCTAGTGACAACAGACAATTAAATGGCTTTGACCACATTTCCCCCTTCTTTGCTTTTTGGTTTTCAACTTGGTTTCAGTTTGCCTCGCCAAAGGAACCAACTGAGGATGCTAAACCACCAGTGACCCAACAGCAGAACCCGTGAATCCTAGTCTGTCAGCATCTGTCTACACCGCTCTGGTTAATTTATCTTCACCATATTTTCCCAACTGACAAGAAAGAGCGGGGTCAGGGCGAGAGAAGCAACTGTGGCATGAATGTATCAGGTTTCCCAGCTGTATCATCTATTATAATAGCCTTGGCTAGTTTATTATGGTGGCCTCGCCCATCTGCCACTATCTAAAAATGACACGGGAGTGTCAATAAAATTTTCTCCAGACCTTACGAAACAATCATTTCCCCTTTTTTCTTACCCAAAGGTGAGGTGGTACACTTAAGGAAATAATGTCCTTCAATGATTAACCCAATGAATATTCCTGAACCTTTTCTTCTGGACAAGTGATTTTCAGTGAGTAACAAAATACCATTATCTAGTCTAGATATTTCCTCATGGCAAATTACAGTACATATCATCATCCACTGAGCAGATTGGCAAGGGAATGTGTTCAAGGCTGTATTATAAATTAAATATCTCATTCTATAATAAGGCTTTCAAGTATGTTTGAAAAAAAGAGGTTTATGATTTAGAGTGTATTTGCAGCAAATATTGGAAAGGGTCTCCCCTAAGGAAAAAAATCATCATCCCATACTGTTTGCCTTGTCCCCCAAGAGGGAGGGCTTACCCTTAAGGCAGTGTACTCTTTGGATTGACCCACATACAGGATGAGAAAAGTTCAGCAGGAGCCTCTGAGTCAACATCCAGGCTTCCAAATTGAGGGATTCCGAGAACAGCCAAAACCTCAGTTTTCCCTCTTAAAAAAAACAAAAACATTAAGAGCTTCTCAAGGTAAAATTCATAACAAAGACCAATAACTAAGTCTAACTGAATTAGACCCTGTGAAATCAGTTACTCTTCTCTCTTACTGCCAAGTATAGCTGGGCAATATATAAAGCTCCCAGCTCCCCTCTTTAATAAACAGAAAGAGAGAGAGAGAGACACAGAGAGAGAGAGAGAGAGAGAGAGAGAGAGAGGAAATTATTACTTATGCAGATGAAAATAGCTAGGGTGCAATCTTATTTTTACCGAGGGAGGAAGGAGAAGCTATTTTGATAGAACAGCTGCTCTTTCCATCATGAGAGCTAGATAATTTAAGAAGATTGTAATTGTTTTCCTCAAATTGTATTGATTTGCTCATCATTTACATAACTATAATTCTGCAAGTACAGCTTTACTCACCCTCCACCAATGCTCCAGTGAGCCTTCTTCTTTCCCCAAACCCTCCTTCACACCCCCACCCACTCTGGTATCCCGATAGTTTTCACAAAGTCTAAGGACTATTTTTGTTGTGTTTTGAAAACAGTTTCTTTTCTTCGATTGTTGACATTCCACAAATGAGTAAATAAATCCAGTACTTCTCTTTCACTCTCTAACTTACTTCACTTAGCACAAGCACCTCAAGTTCCATTCTATCTGTCCCAAAAGACACAATTTATCTTTTAAGTAGCTGAATAGATATTAAACAGACCATTAAGTATATGGAATTGTATTTTTTTAATTTTTTATTAGATTTATTTAATTGTATTTGACAACATTTGTAGTACCCAGGGAGTTCCCACCACCATTTCACCCGTCTGTGCATGGTCACCTCAGACCCTTGTGCTCTTTATGCCCTCCTCCCCGTCTTTGTCCTCCCCTCCTTCTGCCCCCTCCCCTGTTCCCTTTGGTCTATATTTAACCTTTTGATCTTGTTGAGTTTGTTTGTTTGTTTGGTTTTGGTTGTAATTGCCTATTACCTTGAGCTTTCTCTTGTTTGTTTTCTTCTTTTTTATTTTTTTGTTGTCGTTGTTGTTCTCTCACATTCCTCCTAAAAGTGAAGCCTTCTCTTTTGCCTTCTGACTTGTTTCACTGAGTATAATTTCTTCTAGCTCCATCCATGTTTCTATAAATGGTCCTAGTTTATCATTTTTGATTGCTGAATAGTATTCCATTATGTATATGTACCACATCTTCTTGATCCAGTCATCTACTTTTGGGCATTTGCGTTGTTTCCAGGTCTTACTAATTATAAATAGTGCTGCAATAAACATGGGGGTACAGGTACTTTTTTGGATTGGTGTTTTTGTGTCCTTTGGGTAGATTCCTAGGAGTGGGATTGCCGGGTCATGAGGTAGTTCCATCTCTAGTAGACTGAGGAACCTCCATACTGCCTTCCATAATGGTTGGATTAGCTTGCATCCCCACCAGCAGTGTACTAGGGTTCCTCTTTCTCCACATCCTTGCCAACATTTGTTGTTGTTGGTTTTTTTGATGTGTGCCATATTTACCGGTGTAAGGTGGTACCTCATTGTGGTTTTAATTTGCATTTCCCTGATTATGAGAGATGTTGAGCCTTTTTTCATATGCCTGTTGGCCATTTGTATGTCCTCTTTGGTGAAGGGTCTTTTAAGTTCTTCTGCCCATTTTTTGATTGGGTTTGCTCTGATTTTCTTGAGTCTTATGAGTTCTTTGTATATCTTTGTGATCAGACCCTTGACAGTTGTATGGGGTACAAAGATTTTTTCCCAATCAGTGGGGAGTCTCTTTGTTTTGGTTAATGTTTCTTTTGATGTACAAAAGCTTTTTAACTTGATATAGTCCCATCTATTTATTTTCTCTCTCATTTTTATTGCTTTGGGGGATGCATCTTCAAAGGCTTTACTGAGATGTATGTCTTGTAGCGTTTTACCTATGTTTTCTTCTACATATTTTTTTAATTGGAAAATAAATATACAACTTGGAATGGATTTCAAGCAAATTGTTCCATAAGCAGATTTTCTTTAAGATTTATTTATTTATGATTTTTAAAAGATTTATTTATTTATGCATACAAGAACTGGAGTACAGGCTAGAGGTGGAGGGGGTAAAAGAATTCATCAGAGACAGAGTGGGGAACAGAACAGGTGGATAGACTGAAATACACTGCTAAGGAGAGCAGCAGGGGAGACAGGAGAGGTCTGCTGTGCCATGTGAGTCACCTACCTGGCTGGGGATTGAACTCATGCTGCAGAGAAGTAGTAATAAAGAAAATGTTTCCAATACTGGATGAGCAGCACAAAAAAATTGAGTCCAAATACACAGATAATATATTCATTTGCAACAGTGCATCTTTTAAGTACATGCTATTGATTTCAGCGTGCATGTAGAGTCAAGTACCCTTCACCAAAAACATGCTGACAGTTCTAAAGAAAATTACTTTTTAAGAGGGCATAATCCAGGGCCTCCCTGGTGGCGTAAGGGGTTGAGCACCGCACTGTGGGCCTTCCGCAGTCACTGCAGCACAGAGTTCCATCCCGGGCCAGTAAAGGAACCCACAAGATACAGCAGACCTCTCCTAACTCACCCGCTGTTTCCTTCAGCAGTGTACTTCAGTGGATCTGCCTGTTCTGCTCTCCGCTCTGTCTCTGGTGAATCCTCTCATGCACCAGGCCTATGGCCTGAACCCCAGCTCTTGGATGCATAAATAAAAAAATCTTAAAAGGGCTTAATCTAGATGTTCCCTCATTTGACCAACCCCATCGATGTTTAGGTGTGCAGAAGGACTTAGACACTTCCAAAGTAAGTGCAACATATTGCTTGATTAACTTTCTAAAATATAGTTTCAAGACAATCACGGTAAAATAAAGGAAGAAAATGTGGAGAAATGAAGTCCTAACTACCATACATGCACATTTTTTTGACATAAGGTGAAACTTCTACAGATAAGTTACAAAGAAAAGGCAAATAGTTTTGCACAAGAAATTGAATACATTCTGTACAATGTTGTGATTATTGCATACATATACACATACAATGCATTCCATACACATGCTGTCATCTGGGCCTTCCTGGTGGCGCAGTGGATTAAGCAACACACTTTGAAGCAAATCGCAGCCGCTGCAGCATGAGTTTGATCCCTGCCGCTGGCCGGGGTGGGGGACACACATGGCGTAGCGCAGACCTTTCCTGCTTAGCTTGCTGCTCCCCTCAGCAGTGTGTTTCAGTCAGTCTACCTGTTCTGCTCCCCACTCTGTCTCAGGTGAATCCTCTCACCTCCCTGGACTCTGGCCTGTACCCCAGCTCTTGTATGCATAAATAAATAAATCTTTAAAAATAAAAAAACCAAATGCTGTCATCATTTGTACAAACTTGTCATAGTTTACTTGGTATCTGCTTCCCTGATTATTCCTTCCATGCTTCATCTATTAAC
The DNA here is from genome assembly GCA_019455555.1 of Galemys pyrenaicus. Lineage (NCBI taxonomy): Eukaryota > Metazoa > Chordata > Mammalia > Eulipotyphla > Talpidae > Galemys > Galemys pyrenaicus. The sequence continues at coordinate 11,344,911 of JAGFMF010011694.1, forward strand.
TTCTCCCCAAGGTTTACCAACTCAATGACAGAATTCCTTTCCCTTTCTTCTGGACTGTACAGTCAACAGCATGTGGGAAGGCCTGGGTAGGTGCAAAGGGCGGGGCTAGATTTGGTAGTCACTGGTTTGTAATAACATCTATGCAACTCTTCATTTTACCTCACTGTTCTCTCAGCTCCTTTGGGGCCAGGCAGAAAGTGGCCTGTTTTTTCCTTCAGATCCGACAGGCCACCAGCACCCTCCAGATGTGCCAAAAGCAAATACTATAAACACATCACTCTTCTTTCCACACTAAATATGGATCAGGCACCTGGATTATTATAAGTACAAAATTGAGATATTAAATTCCTATATAATAAGAATTTTACTCATTTGTGTGTATATGTGTCTAATGTTAAAAAAAAATTAAATGGCTTATATATTTAGAAAACTCAAGAATGCTATTCAATACTGTTTTAGTATTTATTAAGATGCTTATAAGACATTTCCAAATAACATAATTCACATGCCATATAATTTAAATAAGTATCCAAATCAGTGGTTTTAAGTATAGTCACAGGTATGTGCAGTTTTTATCACAAATTTAAAAACATCTTCATCACTCAAAAAGTAGCCCCATAACTTTCAGCTATCATATTCTCTCCCCTCCCCCAGTTCCACTTCCAGCCCCTGTGGATTTGCCTGTTGGACGGTTCATATATCATGGAGTCATATGACATTTCTTTCTTTGTGACTGGCTTCCTTCATTGAGCACAGTGTTTCCAAGGTTCATCCATGCAGTGACATATATCAGAATTTCATTCCTTTCATGGCGAAATCATATTCTATTGCAAAGATACACCACATGTTGTTTATTTATTGGTTGGTGGACATTGGGTTGCTTTCACTTGTTGAATAGTATGATCAATGCTGCTCTGAAAGTTCTTTCACAAGTTTATATGTGAACACAAATGTACATATTTTAATTTCTCTTGGTAATGTACCAAGAGTGGAATTCTCGTGTCACATGACAATTTTATAAGTAACTAGGATGCAGATATTTAATCATTTGAGGAATGGTCAGACTGTTTTCCAAAATGGCCACACCATTTCAAACCCCTCTAGCTGTGCATGAAGGTTCTGATTTCTCTAAGTCCTCACCAACACTTGCTACTATCTTTCAAGGATACCCATCCTCCTGCACAAGGAGTAGTTTTGACCTGCATTTCTCTGATGACTGATGATGTTGAGAACCTTTTCATGAGCTTGCAAGCTGTTAGTACATCTTGCTTAAAGAAATGACTATTAAAGTCTTTTGCCTAGTTTTAAATTTAATTGCCTTGCCTTATTATATTAAATTGTTAACCTTCTGGAAACTTTCATTCCTTTCTTCCTGCATTCTTTCTTCCTTTTCCCACTGATAGAGCACTGGAAGATGACTGCTATAACATGGTTTTAAGCTGAAGATTTCAGACTGATAAAGGAAATGACACAAAAGAAGGAGCAAACTTGTATTAGGGGTGGAGGCCTGGGGGACTTCACAATAGAAAAAGCAGTAGAAATGAGTTGAGAAGGCATTTCAGCTGGCTCTGGGACCTCAGGGGCGTCTTCCTCTGATTCAGCTCTCTAATGAACACAATGCAGGAAGGGAGAAGGAAGTGCTTTCAATGCAGCTGTGCTCACTGAGAGTTATTTGTATGGCAAGTTAAAGAACAAACACAAGGATTAAACCATGTGTGAAACAAAGCTGTTAAACAGCAGCTTCTGGTAAACATAGACTAGGCAGTCATGTGTGGTAATGTGGAGATTATCGAAAGACCCCTTAGAGATATCACCGACTACCTCCCATCTCTTTAACCATCTCCCACTGCCAGCACAGAACTCCGTTTTCACTGTTGAGACATAAGACATCTAGGAGGGTACATGCTCGATCACTGCATTACTAGCAGCAGTCAGTTTCTGAACGTTAAATTTTGAGTTTGAACCCTATCCCGACACTAACCGGTTCTTTACTCTTTGGCCAAATTCTGTTTCTTTCTCTGTACAATGAACTTAGTAATATCTACTTCGGGTGGTAATTACATGAATTAACTAAATCAGCACATGAAAAATACCAAGGTAATGTTGGGTCAAAACAGAACCTCATAACAGTACTTTGAATTTGTGTCCAAAGACTTTGGAGAACAGAACAACGGGACACAACAGGTGAAATGGTACGGTGAAGACGAGCAGCCAGGAGTGGTCTGGTGTGTGTTCAGGGAGCTGTCTTAGAGGCGACAAAACCTTACAAGGGAGCAAATGCCAGATATAAAAGGCAGAGAGGGGCTCTAAGAGCAGAACACAAATGGCACCCCATTTAAATCCCATCAAGCTAGTAGCAACAAAGTGCAGCCTTCCAGGGACTCCACATTCCATCAGGTTCTGTCTGATTGTCCCCATCAGTCCTGCAGGGATTTCCAGGGAAGGTTTATCAATGCATTTGACCTGAACACTCAACAGAACTCAACTCAAAGCTCAGAGGGACCGGCCGTTCCCCATTCTGCAACATGCAGCCTAGACCTGAGTGACACTATTGCCTAGGACCCCTCACATACAGAATTAGAGACTCTGTAAAATGGAAAGAAATCTTCCTGCTTTGCAGGGCCAGCCATTCACCCCCAAAGAAAGATGTACTTTCTAACTGTTTTATCCTTACACAATGGCTGCTTTGTTCCTGCCTGGTAAACTTGTTGCCTCCAGGGAGGCTAGGCAGGCCAGCAGTGTTGGGGCTGGGAACACGCAGTCCTTTGATAATAGTCCTTTATCCAGGCCTCTACATCAAAGTAACAAACACACGCAGAATGATTGCAGCAAATACAACCCAGACTCCAGGTCTGACCTTGAAATGAAGATCCACTTCCAGGTAGAGAAGCCTGGCTTCCCTGGGGGGAGGAAAGAGGAGCTTTGGATTTCTGCAAATAGCTGGGTTTACCTCAGTCACTCAGACAAAACTGATTTACCCAGAACAACTTTCCCAAAGACGCACTTAAACACCCCTCCTCTTCAGCAACTATTTTCACATGCTTACATGACTTTTGTGTCACTTCAAAGGCTATTTGAGGTGAAATTCACATGCCATGAAATTAAACATTTAAAGCAACGATTCAGAGACATTTAATATATGCACAAACTGTGTAATTGCCACCTCTATTTAGTCTCAAAATATGTTCATCACTTTAGATAAAAACCCCCGAAGCAGTTACTCACTTTTCCCTGTTCACAGCCTCAGTTACCCACCAGTCTGCTTTGCTTCTTTGGATCAACTCATCAGATCTCACATAAATGGAAATCACATAATATGTATCCTTTTATGAACACTTCTTTCCCCCAGAATAGTTTTGACCCAAACACCAGCACTTCATTCCTTTCTAAGATGTGTGTGTGTGTGCGCGTGTGTGTACTCCAAAACTGTTCATCCATTCATCTACTGATGAGCATTTGGGTTGTTTCCCTTTTGACAATGGTGGATGATTCTACTATAAATATTGGTGCACAGATGTGGGTTTGCGTACCTGCTTGGCAATTCTTTGGGGTATATACTTATGAATTGAATTGCTGGGTCATATATCTACAGTAATTCTGTTTAACTTTCTAAGAAACTACCAAGTTGTTTTTTGTGGTAGTCTGGCCCATTTTACATTCCTACCAGCAATGTACAGGGTTCGAATTTCTCCATATCATCCTAACACCTGTTTTGACTATTCTAATATGAGAGCCACCTCATGGTTTTGCATTACATTTCCCTAATCCCTAATGGTCTTGAACAGCTTTTCCTGGTCTGTTGGCCATCACTGTATCTTCTTTGAAGGAATGTCAATTCTTTTGCCCTGTGGCTCCATATTCCTTGGCTATGGCTGCATCATTCCATTCCCTCTATTCATCTTCCTATAGCCTTCTTTTCTGTGTCTGTGTGTTCTTTTCTGTCTCATGTAAGGCCATTCTGATTAGATTTGGGGGCCATCCTAATCCTAATCCAGGATGATCTCATCTGGAGATCCTTGATTATACCTAACCTTAATTACACCTTCTAACAAATAAGGTCGTATTCATGGGTTTCAGGGTTAGGTCATGGAACTTTAGAAGGAACCAGTCAACCTACAACACAGTCCATGGGAGGGAGGGGGAAAACATCTTGTTCTGCCATGAATATAGTACTTTGCCAAAAAACATGCAGCTTACTCTTTTATTTGGGTGCTCACTCTGAGTGTTTCCAAACTGTGTTCCACTTTCGACCTTAGTAAAATTTTTGGGACCTCCCTGGTGGTGCAAGGGGTTAAGTCTCACACTTTGAAGCTATCTGCAATCACTGCAGCACAAGTTAGATCCCTGGCCAGAGAGGTGACCCACATGGTGAAGCAGACCTCTCCCATCTCACCTTCTGCTCCCCTCAACAGTGTATTTCAGTAGATATGCCTGTTCTGCTCCCCACTCTGGTGACTCTTCTCACCCAACACCTCTGGCCTGTACCCCAGCTCTCATATGTATAAATGAAGTTTTTGTATCATACCCTTTAAAAAAAAAGTGTGACTCAACAATAGAATGTTATGTCCGTTGTATCTGCATAGGCAGAAGTGGAATAATCTGTAAGCTATATTAAGTGGAGAAGAATAATATTAAATCTGCTGCCATTTAAATTGCCAGGTACCTGTACATACACATAAAGAGTTTATGCATGGAGTATTTCTGGGAAGACACCCAAGAAATAGAATAGCGGGGATTATTGTTCAGGGTAGAAGTAACACGTGCTTCTTGACATTGTATACTTAAATGTTACTTGACTATTTAAACTAAGTATGCTATTTTAAAATCAAATGTTAGGTAATTAAATATAGGTAGTACTGGCATTTTAGGGTGAAGTCTGTAAAATAAGTTTTCTAACAACACAGAAAGGTCAACGAGTCTGAGTCAGATGATTTCTTTCGCATCAACCAGTACAGCTGCAGTTAGTCAAAGTTAGTTTCATGTATCATATGAGAGGCGATGGAGGATTAGAGGATACCCAGGTAATTCCCACAGAAGAACAAGTGTGAAGTCAGCCGACATGCAAATAAGGCTGTTGGACTAGATGATAATCTTCACAGCAGTTTTCCCAGAGGAACCTGGTAAGCTGAATGAGCCACACAGGGAGGGGTGCCCCTCAAATCCACAGCCCAGCTCACTTTTACTCTAGACCTGGATGATGGTTTTGGCTTTAGGGTAGTCAAGGCCCCTGGAGAGATGACAGAGCCCCAGAAAACCATCATTTGCTAGTGCTGAAGGAAAGAGGAAGGTTCGTGGCACTCTCCATAGGAGGGTAGAAACTCTTCATTTTGTTACATTTTCCAACACACATAGACATACTCTACCTTCTTGTGTCACTAGTTTGGAAAAGTGTCAAAGATCCAGGGGAGCAAAGTCCTAAAGAGGGGAGAGAAAAGGCAAGAAAAAGTGGGAAGAGGGAAAAGAGAAAGTGTGTGAGAGAGAGAGAACAGAGGATATGTTTTAATGACCCAGGCAAACCAGATGGCCCATTGGTCATCTTCTAAACCATTTGCCATCTGTTCTTTCAAGATACTGCTCCAGTGCAAAAGAAAGTGTTACCTAAAACCATAAAAGAAATAATGTCAAAAGAAGCCTCTAGGCTCAAGGATTCACTTAAAAACTATATGTTGGCTGTTTTTATTGTTGCATGACCTATAGAATAATAAGCAAATCACACACTCAGTTGGACTGAGTCAGTTAGCTTAGTCAAGCCCCCAAAGCAAAGATGAAGCACACTGACAGCTTTGGGCTGAGAACTGTATCAAGAGTTCTAGGGCTGGAAGCTGAAGAAACTCTGTGAGTCCATATTAAAATCTTTGAAGCAAGACTTAATAAAACATAAAATGTAGACAGAATCCCATCACAAGAGAAATTTACCTTAATGACTGAGAGATGGTACAGCTATTTAAACTTTCTTAACCACAGGTTTTTCCACATTCATAGAACAGAGCCATTAAGGGAGTCTCTAAGGTGGTTTCCATTCATTCCAGAATCCAATGACTCTAAATTGCTAGTGAAGTGTAGAGAGGTGAAATGGGACCAGGCCATTTCGTTAGCATGTGGGAGACTAAAAGTCTTGTGAAGAAATAAAATATGCTCATCTGCAAGTGAAAAATGGCAAGAATAAAATGACTCCATCTAGTTTACAGATGAGACAACCAGCTTGAAAGCACTGGGTTGGCAATCAACCACAAGCTCCTGTTTGGAAGTTGCTTTCTTTTCCAGTTGTTTTCGGGTATTCACCTAAGCAGTCAGGCTTCGCCCTCTGGCCATAGAAAACTAGAGAAACCAGCAAAGTGGCTCCAGATCACAGCTGCCATGATGCCCACAGGCAGGGGTGGTGGAGGGAGCAGAGAAGAGGCCAGATAAGGCCACCACTTAGCAGGGCATCTTTAAAAAAGCCTGACTTTCCCTACAACCTAGTTTTTCATCTGCCAAGTGCCCTTTGGATTCCTTTTACTTTTTAAATGTAAAATACCACTTATCTTCAAACGAGCTTTTATCTTAAAAGTATTTTAAAAACTCTTGGTTGATTTTTAAAAATACTGAACTTTTAAGAGCATTTTCAGGTTCACAGCAAAATTAAGCTGAAGGTACAGGTTGCCCACATTCCATCACCACTCCCTCACTCCCCTGACTACCACCTCACTATCAACATCCTAAACCAGAATCCTATTTGTCTGAAAGTGGGTGTTTTCTCTCTAAGCTTGATGTTCCAGAACCCAGGACCTTCCTGGTTCAAACTGCTAAGAGTCAACCACTGTCTTTTGTTGTGTGGAGGGATAAAGGTAAGAATGGGTCCAGGAACCCCACCATTCCTTGTAATACCTGCAGTGACTCTCCTGTTTCCCCCTAGATCCGAGCCTGCCCTTCAGAGGTTCTGATTCTCCCTAACTTCTGGTCTTTTCTGGAGTGCCCTAGTTTAAGTGAGTTTGCTTCTGGATGCATTACCTCCATAAAGACCCTAAAGTTTTGCTTTTCTGTGGAATGTGAAGTCACACTTGACCATCTGCTTCCTGTCTTTCAAAATTCTATCACCTCTTCCCTTAATTGATCTTTTCTATTATCACTGAGTTTGGGTTTATATCCCCCCTTTTTTTTTTATTTCTTTGGGGAGGGAATCACAAAAAAACATGCGCTCAATTTGCAAAATGTCACTTAAGCTTGATCTTTCAAAAGATTATTTTCCCATTCCCCTGCACCCCTCTTCCCTGATAAGTACCCACTTTCTCCTTGAATAAATACCATTACAAATCAGCCTCTACAGGTGCATTAAACATACACTTACTTTGAACAATGCATAACACCCATATGTAAGTCTTATAGTAATGATATTTTTACTAGAAATCTCATTCTGTTCCTCACTTGTCACAATTGTTTTTCAGCTTTGTCCACCTAGCTACATTGTAGTTTGACGTTTCTGATCGCTTCTGGGAGGTTACTACTACTGTCTGCTACCATATATTAAAGTGTGATGAACACTTTAGTTTATCTTCTTGTACAACAGAGAATTTCTATTTGATATATGCCCAGGGATAGAGTTGGGATATAGGATTCAGGCATGTTCAGTTTCATATTAAATGCTACCAGATTTCTCTCCAAAAGAGAAGTGACAGTGAAAACTTTTCATAGCCTTTAATACCTTTGTTGTGACTCTCCCAAAGGAGGATATAATAGGTAGCATTCCCCAACCCTTTAAGGCCATGGGATTCTTTCCTCGAAAAGCTTCTTGATCTTTCTGTGTCCCACAGGATATATGGGAGATACTGACATGGAGAATGCAGGCCTGGAAGAGAGGCACACTATGTGGAGAGATGGAGAAGAGATTGGTAGCTGTAAACCTAGCTTATTTGTAAGCTCATAATCATTCTTTGTAACCTTCACTAGATAGTGAATCCTTACTTGCCAGCTAATTACTAATTTATCTTTCTGTTTTCTGAGAAAAGATGTCCATTCTAATACTTTGTTATTTATTTCTGGCGGGAGTTAAGACTAACCTTGGATACCTCCCACCCCTCATGCCCTGGAGATGAACAGTTGAGAGTCAGTGTTCAAAACTGTGACTTTTGTGATTCCAGTAAAACAGGGGGATGTGTTCACAAAATGCTGAGAAGAACACCAAGACCAACATTTAGTTCTGACAGCCAGATAACCCCACAGTAATACAAAGGAGAGAACTGATTTAAAAACGTGAAAACAAAAAAATAATAATTAGATAAAGGTAAAAGGACCTTGAAAAAAAGAAAAGCTTCATGCAAAGTAGGACCATAGTATTGTAACCACCAAATCAATCTGGAATTAAAACATAACCTCTGTGTAGACAAAACATCTACTTAGTTTACTAAGTAGCAGCTAGCTCAGCAGAGATACAATAAATAATTGCTGAAGAAACAAATGAAAAATATCAGATGCTTTTGTTTCCAAAGCGTTATTGTGGGAAGATTTTGGGTTAAAAATTTTAAGGTATGGGGCCTCCCTGGTGGCGCAGTGGGTTAAGCAACGCACTATGAAGCAAACCGCAACCACTGCAGCATGAGTTCGATCCCTGCTGCCGGCCAGGGAGG
>JAGFMF010011694.1:11353563-11413938 GCA_019455555.1 Galemys pyrenaicus
CCCCGCTCTGTCTGTGGTGAATCCTCTCACCCCCCCACACCTCTGGCCTGTACCCCAGTGCTTGTATGCATAAATAAATAAATCTTTAAAAAAAATTTTAAGGTATGTAGATAACATAAATATATCTCTGAGGAAAACATCCCCTGAAACATGACACTGAATATAGTATATACAGTCAGGCTCGGAGACATCACTTCTAGAGTTAAGGAAGAGGAACTGGTGCCTAGAAGATCTGTTCAACCCTCTTTTCTGGGAACTGGCTACTCCCTCCCACAGGTGTGGATTCCTGGCAGCCATACTTCTGCCAGGTGCCTCTGCACAGCGACTCTAGTCAACTGGGTCAAGTTGGACACATTCTCTCTCCTGGAAACCTGATACTGAATTCTGAAAACATAGACTGCCTGGGCCAGTAGCGCTCATTCAAGGTGATTTTTATCTTTAGAAACATTGGCAATGTCTGTGGAGACATTCTGATTCTCACAGTTGGGGAGGAGAGGTTGAATACTGTTGGCATCTGGTGGGTAGAGGCCAGGGCTGCTGCTAAACACCCTGGAAAGCATAGGACCCCCCCCCCCACCATCAATAATTATCTGGCCTAAAATAAAATGTCAACAGTGTGAGGCTGAGAAACCTCCAGTAGTAGGACCTGAACAGATACTGTGTAACTCCCTGGAGCAGGGTTGCACACTGTCACTACCCACCACCGTCAAGGGAACAAAGTCAACTAACTAGGTAGAGAGAAAATAATGAAAAGGTCGAATAGAAAGAGGTTGAACTTAGAAATAATTTTCCAATTCCTAATTCTAGTTCTTTCAGAGACTTTTATTGTTCCTATAAATTCTCATTCTATATTTAAGATAAACTGATATTTTTGTCTGTTGAAACAAAAATAACTTAATATAAGAAATGCTCAAGTGAATGACTTCAAAGTAATATAAAAATACCATGAAGATCTGGACAGTTTAGCAATCATTCTAGTCTTCTAGAATGGAATAAATAAAATCAGTTAATTGTCATTATTTTTCCGTGACAGCCATGCTATTTTCCCACAACTTTACAATTAGGTACTAGCGTGAGTTGAAGCTTTCTGGAGGTCAAAGGGATCGAGACCATACCTATAAAATACTTATGAGTTTTTTGGGAGTCATGACACCTGGCTCACCTGATCTGTCTCTATACCTAAGCTCCACCCAATTCACCAACTCCTAATCACTGTATGTAAAGTATCTGATAGAGATGCTACTAGTTACACTTGATAGTGGTTTCGCTTTCACATGTTATGTTTGTATTACCATGCATAGCATCAGTTTTGGTATGATTTCATTTCTCTCTATACAGGAATTCAATAAAAGTTGTGATCAAAGGCAAACCACTGAAATGGCCTTTGATACTCAGTTTCTCTCTGGAAGTTATATTTTTCTTTGTCTGAGTTGTAGGAATATTCTAAATTCATTCCTTTATCTATGTATGTGGCTTCTTTATTATTTAGGTGTTATTGACCCTTTTGGGAATCTGATGGTGAATTTTCTCTCTGAAAAAAAAAGTGCATGTATGGGCCTCCCTGGTGGCACAGTGGGTTAAGCAACACACTATGAAGCAAACTGCTTCACGAGTTCAATCGTGCTGCTGAAACTCTAGGCTGAGTAAAAAGTCAAATGGTTCCAGCCAGCATACCTGGCTCAGGCTGAGCCCCCTCACCTCTTTGTACTAAGTCTGCTCTGGCTGTGGGGACCAGAGCCCCACTTGCCAATTGCTGCTTCTGCCATCAACTCTGCAGCACGAGTTCAATCCTTGCCGCTGACCAGGGAGGGGACCCACATGGCGCAGCAGACCTCTCCTGCCTTGCCCGCTGCTCCTCTCGGCAGTGTGTTTCGGTCAGTCTGCCTGTTCTGCTCCCTACTCTGTCTCTGGTGAATCCTCTCACCGCCCTGGACTCTGGCCTGTACCCCCCAGCTCTTGTATGTATAAATAAATAAATCTTTTTTAAAAAAATAAAATGTGGATTTCCATAATCTCATTTAAAAAAATGTACATGTGCATTGTATTTTACATAAATATACAAATTGGTTGACACACCAGTTAGAGGTCATGATAATTATCCCTCAGGTTGTGAACCCTTGCAGCAAATATTTATTTAGTGTCTATTATGATCTATTTGGTGAGGAAAAAAAGGACAAATAATGGTGAATTCTCCTTTTGAGAGGAACACAATTAAGTTAGCCTACAGAGTCTTAATACCCAATGGCTACACAGGTGACAAGGGAAATAGCACTATGGTGACCTAGAAAGAAGGAGTTTAATCCAGATTGGGAATTAAAGAAAGATTCCTGGAAGTGACATCTTCCCTGAGAAATCTAACAAGTAAGAAAGCAAGGCCTAGGAGAATAGTGGAAGAGCATTCATTGCAGAGGGAAAAGTATGTAAACAAGGGAAAGAGCATGGTGAGTTCATGGAATGCAAAAATATTTACAGCAGCTATGCTAGTCATGTCTGTTGGCTCTCAGTTCCATTCTTGCTTTTCTAGATATTGCATGGGGCTGAGTCAGCAAGTCAAACTCCGAGATCCTTTCGCCAGCTGGCTTTGGCTGGCTTTTGCCAATGGAGAGCATTATTGAAGACTGAAGACAGAAGTGAGGGAGAAGCCATGCTCCCTCTGCTGTTGATAGCATCTCCTATGGTGGCAGAAGCAGCAATTGGCAAGTGGGGCTCTGGTCCCCACAGCCAGAGCAGACTTAGTACAAAGAGGTGAGGGGGCTCAGCCTGAGCCAGGTATGCTGGCTGGAACCATTTGACCTCTTACTTAGCCTAGAGTTTCAGGCAAATTCTAACCTTGAGTAACCTGATTATTTTTGCTCCTCTGGCCCTTCCAGATTTTGAAATCAATTACCTATATTATATTGTCTCTATTAAAAATACCTAGAGTGTTTTTCTGATTAGACACTGACTCATATAACAATGAATCAGAAAATATGGTGAGGGGTGAGAGAGGTTATTATGAGAGATCTGGTTAAATAAGTAACTGAGAGCTCATTCAAGTCTGTTACAGGAAGTGACCAGGAGTTTGGACTTGTTCTAAGAACAGTGGAAAACATTAAAGATTTTAAAGGCAGGGTCAAACCAGTCACTTTTGATTTTTGTAACTATCACTTGTGTATAATACAGATAACAGGTTTGGGATACCTAAACTCAAGGTCAGGTGTCCAGTTAGGAAGCTTTTGCAACTGTGTAGGAAAAAATTTGGTGGTGTCTATGCTAGGGTAGTTGCATTGAGATTGGAGAAAAGGGACTGGAAGGACTTTTATGAGGTGAGATGGCTAGAACATAATGGGGTATGGTGGCAGGTTAAAGACGGCTACAGATTTATTGACACACTTTCCATTGACAGGTGGGATCTGTAGTTCTTCCTTTTGAAATTGCATGTACTCTGTAAGTGCTTTAACAAATAGAACATGGCAGTAGGGAGATTATCCCAGTTTCTGTGCCCAGGCCACTGGAAACCAGTAGCTTTCATTTCTTATTTCTTGCAACTTGCAGTTTTAGAACACAACTACTATAAGACTTATAAGCCAAACGGAGAGGCCACACTCAGAGCTGCTCTGGTTGGCAGCCCCAGCAGAACTTCCACCCAACAGCTAGCATCAACTGCTGGCCACGTGAGCATATGTCAACCAGACTTGGCTGTCTCGTCCAGTTCAGCCTGTACGTGATCCCAATTTTCATCCCTGAATATCACAAACCTAAGCAATTTCCACCTATCTGAGCTCATTTAACCCACAGAACTAAAGAGATAATAGTGCATTGTTGTTTCAAGTCACTAGGTTTTTTTTTTTTTTTCAGTCATTAAGTTTTGGGTACAATGGTATTCAGTAAAACATGAATAGAGGTGGAAGAAAAGTAGACAGAATCAAGCAAGATATCTAGAATTCTGGTTAGTGCCTAGAGTGCAGTAAGTCACTACTGAAATGGAGAGTAGAAGCTACAGTTTATGGGGGGAAGGGTGGAGTATATGATGCATCATGAGCAAATATATATTTTTGGAGCTTTTTTTTCTACAGATCTTATTCTTTCAGCTTTAGCTATTCATGTTTTAAGCAAATTTATTTATTATAGAACTTTATCCTTTAAGACTTCCTAAAATATTCATTTTAGTATCTTATGCTATAAGTAAAGCGGTACTTCTCAAAAGTATCAGGAGTAACTCGTACCTATTTCATCCCTTCTAGTCCTTGTTGACTTAGGGATCAATTTCCAGATCTCTTATTTATCATCATTATTTACTCAACATCTACCAAGTATGCAGCACTCTTCTGTTAAGGAAATAATTGTGCACAAAATAGATAATATCCTGCCCTCTTAGCATTTACATTCTCATTGGCAGGCAGACAGTAAATGGGTAAAGAAAATAATTACCAATTTGGTAAAATGCTAAGCAGGGTGTTGACAGAGGAAAAAAGTTGAGTGGGATCTACTTTAGATAACTTTTTAAACTGAAGTTTAAGGAAGTGGAAAGAATTGTTGTGAGAAGAGGTGCAGGAAGGGAAGTAAGGGTGGGTGGCTAGGGGACCAGCAAGAGTACAGAGGCCCTTGGTGGGTAACAGCCTGACCAAATACTAGGAACTGAAATACTAGGGTGTCCAGAGTATTGTGAGCAAGAAGTATATCAGGTTGGAGAGTTATTCAAAGGGGAGTTTAAATGATTCTTTGTAGAACAGCCCAATGTAAGGGATTATATATGGCTCTAAATGTAAAAGATAGGTAGAATAATATGAACTGACTCACATTTTAAAAAGTCAGGAGTGGGCCTCCCTGGTGGCGCAATGGGTTAAGCAAGGCACTATGAAGCAAACCACAGCCACTACAGCACAAGTTCGATCCCTGCCCCTGGCTGGGGAAGTGACCCACGCTGCACCGCAGACCTCTTCGGCCTCGCAGGCCGCTCCCTTCAGCAGTGTATGTCAGTAGACCTGCCTGTTCTGCTCCCCACTTTGTCTCTGGTAAATCCTGTCACTCCCATACCTATGGCCTGTACCCTGGTGCTTGTATGCATAAATAAATTAACCTTTAAAGAAAATAAAAAGTCAGGAGAGAGGAAGCTGGTTGAGAAACTGGTATAGCGGTTCAGGAGAGAGAAGGATGGCTTAGACAAAGTTTCACATTTTTCCTTAGGCCTTTTCTCTTCTTTGTAAAGTCAGGGGGAGTCTTGGTAAAAACACATTAACAATTATTCCCCACTATCCAAGCTTAACAAAAACTTGTGGGACCACCAACTATATACTTCCTCCAAATCTTAGGTTTTTATTCTATGATGTTATCTCTGGCCTTTGATACACTCAACTAATAACAGCTTGGAAGCAACTTCACTATAAACAGTATTTGTTGTTTATGAAGTACCTTGGTAACTGGAATACTTGAGGAGCTTTATTAGCCTTCAATTAAATTCTTTCATCCAATGTCTAAGTTTCTTCCTAACTCCAACTGAATACTGATAAAATACCCTCCAGTTAGCACATAGTAACAATTCATCTGATATGCTTAAAGGCCTCTTCAACATTTAGAAGCTGATGGCAATGAGAAAGACACTCTATTGTTATTGTGTTTTTTTTTTAAAGGGTGAATATTTCATGTCAGTTCAAAAAATAGTTAACATTACAAAAGTAATAGAGAGCCTGTGCCCCTTCCACCATGTAAGGACAGAGTAAAAGCGTGAATCCAGAAGCAGGTAGTACCACATGCAGAATCTGCTGGTACCTTGGTCTTACACTTGCCAGCCTACACAACTGTAAGAAATCAACATCTGTAGTTTATAAGCATATATATTCATATCATGAATCTTGATTACTTGGAGAGTAGCAGCAGGACCTTTCTCAGGTACTGTTTGGTAGGCCAAAAGAAAATTCATTACATCCACTTGAATAATTAGCTGAGTACTCTAGTAAACTTTGCACTTGATTTCCATAGACTTATAAAAATTAACTTGGTTACTAATGTATTAAAGTTGTATGTCAACTTAAATTGTTTTCTCTCCTCTCCTCAAAAAATGATGCATTGTCCAATATAACACACCTTTTGAAACTCTTTATGGGATAGAGAAACAAAGCAAAAATGGTTACATTCTTTTCCGACTCTTAATTATTTAAATAGGAAGGAAGTCAGCCTGCCAAGATGTGCTTTGAATAGCTCTTATCTAGCTATATTTGAGAGAAAATCTAGAAGGAAATAGCAACTCTTGTCTGCTGGGTATGCAGACCTATCACAGGCTGAAAACACTAGTTGACAGCATCCTTAGCAAAATCATTTGTCTAGAAGACTTCTATAGCATCTATACTCCTTGACTGAGAACACTAGACTCTGTTTACAGCTGTCTTCACCTAAAGCTGGAGAGTCCAGGGCCTCCCTGGTGGCGCAGTGGGTTAAGCAATGCACTATGAAGCAAACCGCAACCACTGCAGCATGAGTTCGATCCCTGCTGCCAGCCAGGGAAGGGACCCACATGGCATGGCAGAGCTCTCCTGCTGTGCCCACTGCTCCCCTCAGCAGTGTACTTCTATTGATCTGCCTGTTCTGCTCTCCTCTCTCTGTGGTGAATCCTCTCACCCCCCACACACCTCTGGCCTGTACCCCAGTGCTTGTATGCATAAATAAATAAATCTTAAAAAAAAAAAATAAAGCTGGAGAGTCCAAAAAGAATCCTAAGAAAAGGTGTGTTGGGGAGAGGCTATAGAAAAGCAAACAGGGATAATTATATCTACACTGGTGGCCTAACCCTTTTCATATACAGGTCAGCTACTATTTTTTTCAAAGATTTATGCATTATTTATTTATGCATACAAGAGATGGGGTACAGGCCAGAGTCATGGGAAGTGAGAGGACTCACCAGAGTTGGGGAGCGAGAAGCAGAAAAGGCAGATTCACAGAAATACGCTGCTCTCAGCAGCGGGCCAGGCAGGAGAGATCTGCCAGGCCATCTGGGTTCCCCTCCCTGGCTGGGAATCGAACTCTGGGGATGCTTTACAGTGCAGCTGTGGTGCTCAATACACTGGGCAGCAGGGAGGCCCTCTGCTACTATTTTTATATGGTTTAAGTTACAGTTCTCACTAGGTACAGACCAGCATCCAAATCAAATCTTTTCTTCCCCTTTATTTTTGCTGAGTTTTTTTTCCCCTGTTCAGGAAGCATTTTTATTGTTGCTCCGCGTTTAGAATTTGCAATGGCAGAAAAATAACACTTTGCGATAATCTCCTGCATAGCCTCCCTCAGCTTTTTAATCTTTATTTTTACAGAAATATTAATGTATTTCCTCTCCATTATAGACAATTATTCCACCTATGCTTGATGGATCAGTGGTAACTTCTAATGTCAACACTTGGTTTTCACTTAGGAAGTTAACCAAGCAAATTGATCAAGCTGGACGTAAGGGGAGAAAACCTCTAATTGTCATTGCATTTAAATTTTCCACTTTAATAAAATGCTTAACGTTGGAGTTCAGAATAGAAGTAGCCATTTTGGGTTCTTTCAAAAGTTGTGCTTTTTCAACAACTCCTTTTCTACCTGTTCTTGCTGTTCAGACACAGCAAAATAAAAAGCAGTGGCTCAGTACCATAGACACCCTCTATCTGAACAGGTCGCCTCACAAGCTTGGCTAATGACCTGACCACATGGGTAGTGAAGCATCATACTTGCCGATAGAGCCCGGAAACTGTCGGGCGCGGCCATCTTCTCCCCCACAACTACTTTTTAAAAAGGTATTTTTTCTTTTCTTCTTCTAAATTTCCTAAGACTGCACCAAATAAATGCCACAGGGTGGAAAATAAGATAAAACAGACCATGTGATTTCTGAACCTATGTTGGCCCTTTTACACCAGAAAACAGGACAGATAAAAACACTTTAAAAGTTGCAAACAAGACTGAGCACCGCCGAGGGGGTGAGTGGCTCGCACACGATCAAGGCCTGTCCCTCGGCAGCAGAAGGGGTCAGGTCACATTATGTAACTTCGCGGGACAGAGGGAGGTCGTGCGGGCCCAGACGCTGGAGCCGCGTTCCTTGTGCCGCACCCGCTCGCACCCGCCGCCCGCCGTTCTGGTCCACGTGGCCGCCACAGGATCAAAGTCCAAGGGTGGCAGCAGGGCACAGGGATTTCGGTCCCCTTTAGGCGACGGAGAAACAAACTTGACAGCAGTTCTTCGGACGCCGAGACGCTCCCTCCCCAATCTTCCCGTGCCCCCCGCCGTCTCCGCCCCCAACCACGGTGGCAGTGGACCCCACGGGTAGCCGGAACTTAAGATGGACACAAGCCACCTTCTTCTCGCGATAGCTGCGAAAGGAAGCAAATTGGGTATAGAAGATGCAGCCAATGACAGTGCGTAAAAGGCGTGATCGACGGTCCTCTGAGCGCCTTCTCTAAGCCCCGCCCCCCTGCGGAGGCCCGGGTCGGCGCCCGCCTCTCCCTCCACTCCCTGCCCTTCCTCCCCTCCCTGCCCCGCTCGTCTCTTTCCGTCTGAGGTGGCGGCCGACCTCCCTCCAGCTCAGTTTTACCTCTCCTCCTGGCTTTCCTTTTCTCTCAGGCCCGGAGACCTGGCTCGGCGCTTCCTCCGCCTCGTCAGGGTGGCTGTATAACTGCTGGTCCCTAGAATCCCTGGTCTTTCTCTTTCTTCTCTGGGCTACGGTCCTCGCCCTGCCCGCCATGAATGAGGAGTACGACGTGATTGTGTTGGGCACCGGCCTGACGGTGAGTTCCGGGCGGCTGCCGTGGCGGAGGAGCCGAGGAGAGCACGCAGGCCGGGGAGGGCGGGGGGCTGGGGGGCTGTGGGGAGGCTGGAGTAGTGGGACTAGGGTTCCGGGGGGGTGCGAACCGTGGGTCCCCTCCCCTCTCGCTCCTCCTTCCTGTCCACCCTTTGCTCCCCGGCGCGGCGAGAGGCTTGGGCCCTCCGGGTCGGCTGCAGAGTTGCGGGCGGGTGCGCAACCCCGTAGCTGCGCCTCCGAGCGTCTCCTGCTGGAGACAGTTTATACACTGTGGTCGCGGTTCCGGGTTTTGTTTGGAGGGGAGTGGGCGCGGGGTGTGGGGCGCGATGGGGTGGTGGGCGCGTTTCCCGGAGACCGGGCTGCTGCAGTATTCGGCATGCTCGGGCTCGCCGCCGCGCAGCCCAGTCGGTGTTGTGGGGAGCGGTCTGTAAATGTGGCAGGAAACATCGGGAGGTGGAAACGCAGCCAAGTAGTTAACGAACAGTAACGATAAAATAAAGCAAGTGGGAAATGAGAGTTTCACTTTGCTACGGAAGAGGGGAAAAAAAGCCTGGATTGGGGTACGGGTGCCCTCCACCTCCTTTGGAAATCGAGAAGCCCAAGGCGGAATGGGGGCGGGTGGAAGCTACTTACAGTTGCATTTCCTATTTAGCCATCCACTAGTGAAGTCAGTTTTGGCTACCAAAACTAGGCAGAAGTTTTGGTTTCAAGTCATCGGACAAGCACTGTTTTGTGATTGTTAGCGTTAATTTAAGATTTTGGGGAAAATACGAAAATTAGTTTTAATCTTTCTCTGCCACTCCAAAGAGAAGATATAACCTGTATCTTTTAACCACCTTCCCACTTAATTGAGCATCTGTAGAACTGGAAGTGAGTTTTCTCAGAAGTTGTCTATCAAAGGCTTTCACCTGACCTTTTCCGTCATTTTCTTTTGTTTGGTCTATTCCTTACCTCCATTGTCTCTTCTGGATGCTTTCCCCTAAGAAATGGATGGGCGATGCATTGCTATAAGCTATGTTCTCTACTACTAGACTCTCTTCAGGGAGTTAAAGATAAATCGATAACAACATAAGACTATAATCATAATGTGAATGCAAGACGTTCCTAATATGGTAAATTAATTTTCCTGGGTACATGTCTCTTAAAGAGACCTTTAAATAATACTCTGCAGATAATGTAGGCAGGTATTGTATCTGGTAATTAAGTTTCTTTGTGCCTTTTTTAAAGAAAATGAAATCTCATCTTGCAAAAGAATTCCATTTGAAGAGAGCACCATTTATATTGTCAGGTTTTTTTTTTTGAGATTTGGAATTTTAACTTTGGGCTATTTCATCGTAAAAAGATAAACATGATATAAATCTTGTGTGTTCTATACAATCTGACCTCAGAGTCCAAAGTCACTTAATGTAAACCATCACTTCAGATTTGTTGAATTGTATTGTGTTCTTTTGGGATCAGATGAATACTCATTCCAGGTAACACCCAAAATAAAAATTGGACTTTCATTTGACTAATTTTTTTAGGTAAAGATTTCTAAGAATTAGAATAGCACTTGTCTGGCCTGCCATTTTTCTGTTTATAGTGAATTATGGTGGTTTTGTAGAATACCAATTTATAAATGCTTCATTATGTTTTGATATGTGACTCCATTAGGAAATAATACCAAGTAGAGGATTACTTACTCAGAAAGCTACTGGGTCATTTCTAGTGTGAGGGATTCAGTTGAATTTCTTCTTGATGGTGAATTTTGAAGACTTTTGGATGTCCAAATGAATAGACTTAGTTACTACTGCACGGTTTTTTTTTGTTGATTGGTTTTAAAATTTTTACTATATTCAAAGAACTTAATTGGGGGCTTCCCTGGTGCCACAATTGCAGCCACTGCAGCACAGATTCTATCTGGCCAGGGAGCTGACCCACTTGGCACAGCAGACTGCTCCTGTCCTGCCTGCTGCTCTCCTTAGTAGTGTATTTCAGTAGATCTGCCTGTTCTGCTCACCACTCTCTCTGGTGAATCCTCTTGTCCTGCACCTCTGGCCCACACCCCAGCTCTTGTATGCATAAATAAATAAATCTTTAGGGGAAAAAAATCTTTAAAGAAAAAAAGTCTAATTGCAATTCTGACTGGGTTTAGAAGTTTGTGGTAAGAAAAAGAGCAAAACACCATTTAAAAATGGGCAAATAATTTGAATATGTTATTATCAAAAGACGTTACCATAAATTTATAAGTAAACTATATAAAGTACTCAATCTCGGTAGTTGTCAGGAAATATAAATTAAACCACATTCTAACTAGAATGGCTAAATTTTTTTAAAATTTTTATTATTATTTACAATATTTGCTTTTCTCAGGTGTAATCCTATAGACTTTCCACCACCAATTCACCCATGCACCAGTGCACCATCACCATAGTCCCTTGTGCTCTTCTCACCCTCTTTTTGATTCCTTTCCCTCTCCTTCCACTGCAGAATGTCTCTCTGATTTATACTTAGTTGTCTGATTTGTAGTTGTTAGGAATTCCCTATATTCCTCCTATTAGTGAAACCATCTGATATTTTTCTTTTTCCTTCTGACTCATTTCTCTGAGCATAATTCCTTCAAGCTCCAGCCATGTTGCTGCAAATGACATGAGTTTATCTTTTTTCAGTTGCTGAATAGTATTCTATTGTGTAAATATACCACATTTTCTTGATCCAGTCATCTATTTTTAGGCATTTGGGTGGATTCCAAAGTCTTACCTATTATATAAATAGTGCTGCAATAAACATAGGGGTACAGGTATTCTTTTTGGATTGATGTTTCTGTGTCCTTTGGGTATATCCCTAGGAGTGGAATTGCTGGGTCACATGGTAGCTATAGTTTTAGTAGTCTGAGGAACGTCCAGACAGCTTTCAGTAGTGGTTGAACCAGTTTGCATTCCCACCAGCAGTGTAGGAGAGTTCCTTTTTCATCACATCCTCACCATTTGCTGTTCCTAGTTTTTTGTGTTTTGTGTTTTTTTAATATGTGCCTAGAGTGGCTAAAATTTAAAAAGACAATACTAGTATTGGAAAGGATTTGAAGCAATAGCAATTTCCATACCCTGATGACAGAAGTATAAGTTGGTACAACCATATTGGAGACCTCTTTGGCAGTATCTGCTAGTGTTAAACATACTCCCCTTGATGTATAGCCAACATACACAAAAGACATTTTGAATGTTTGCAAAGTATTATTTATAGTAGTCAAAAAAGACACTATCCAGATTTCCAGCAGTAGTAGAATTGATAAATAAATCGTGGTATATTAATGTGGCAAATTTGTTCCATAATCCTCTACAGTTATGTTGTCTAGAGTGATCTGTGGATCAGCTTCTTTGTAACACTTGAGAATTTACTAGAAATGCAGAAGATTAGGCCTCATCCCAGATATACTAAATTGAAGTGTACAGTTTAACGTGATACCCAGGTGATTCTTAGCTTTAATGAAGCTTGAGCAGCACTGCTTTAGTAGTGATTCTGGAAATTGGTCCTGAACTAGCAACGTCAGCAGGAATTGTTGAGAAATGCAAATTTACAGCTCCCAATCCAGACTTCCTGACTCAGGATATCTGAAGATGGGGCCCAACATTAGCAAGTCCTCCATGTGATGTGGATGTAAACTGAAGTTTGAGAAGCTGCTATTCTAAGAAATATAAATTCTGTTACATTTCTAACAAGTTTAGATGTGATAGCAAATTAGGACGCAAACTTTGAAATTCACTACTTGTTAAGTTTTGTTAAACTTTCTGTAAAGATTAGTGAAGATTTTAGATTTGGCCTGCTAGTCTCTGTCACAACTACATTGCTGCTGTGTTACAGTGAAAACAGTCATAGACAATACATAAATGAATGATGGGCATGGCTGTTTACCAGTAAAACTTCATTTACAAAAAACAGCCCACAGATTGGATTTGAATTTGGTACCTTGGGGGACTCCTGTTTTATAGCATCTGTAGTAATGAAATTAAGTAAACAATGAACCAAACACAAACATGGATTAATCTTGTAAACATAATGTTGACCAAAAAGCATATATGGCATATTTCCATTTATTCAGTTCAAAAACAAATCTTTCTCTATAGAATTCAGAGTGGCTGGGAGTTTAAAGAATTGTTATAACTGGAATAGTACATGAAGGCCTTCTGGAATATTGATATTTTGTTTCTTGATCTAAATAAGAAGCTATATATCCTCCTAAAGTAAAATTTGAGACTGATGCAAGTAATTTAAAACATTTAAAAATACTTTAAATTCACTTCACTAAATGAACAAAAAATTAATTTAAAATGAATATGTGTATGGGTACATTATAGAACAACATTTGAAATATGTATGAATTTTTAAAGTAACAGTTTCAAAGTCAGATTTGAAAGGAAATGAGATTCTTCTTTAATCTAGAGTCTTTTGGAAAATTTGAGAAACAACAAGGATTTATAAAGATACATGAAATTTCCTCTGTCTTTTACAAAAAATTATGAGCAGAGTATTGTTGTTTTACGTTTTTTGAACAACTTTTTTTTAAAAAAAATTAATACATACAAGAACTGGGGTACAGGCCAGGGGCGTGGTGGTGGTGGTGGTGAGACGATTCACCAGAGATAGAGGGAGACAGAATAACTGAAATACACTGCTGAGGGGAGCAGCCCACTAGGCAGGGGGCTGCTAGCCCAGTGCTGCATCATGTGGGTCAATTCCCTGGCTAGCAGCAGGGATTGAACTCCTGCTTCAGTGGCTGTGTTTTGCTTTATAGTGTGTTACTTAACCCATTGCGCCACCAGGGAGGCCTCATTTTCTGAACAACTCTTTAATGTCTGCCTTAAAAGGTTGCTTTACTACAAAAAAAAACCAAAAAACCCCAAAAAACAAAAACCAAATAGCCAAAGCTCTTTTGACTAAGAAGAAGGGAAATGGAAGTATCATACTTCCATACTTCAAACTCTACTACAAAGCCACAATAATTAAAACTGTGTGGTACTAAAACAAAAACAGACACACAGACCAATGGACTCAAATAGAAAACCCAGAATTAGGGGCCTCCCTGGTGTGGCAAGGGTTTAAGTCACAGCACTATGAAGCTATACAGAGCCACTGCAGCATGAGTTTGATCCCCAGCCAGGGAGGTAACTCACACGGTGCAGCAGAGCTCTCCTGCCTCACCTGCTGACTACCCTCAGCAGTGTGTTTCAGTTAATCTGCCTGTTCTGTTCCCCACTCTGTCTCTGGGGACGAGATCTCTCTCTCTCTCTCTCTCTCTCACACTCTCTCACACACACCCTCTGGCCTTTACCCCAGTTCTTATATGCATAAATCAATCTTTTTAAAAAAAGATTAATGGAAGTATGGAATCTGAAGCCATGTTAATGAACATTTCATCTCTGTAACATTAAACTCCATTATCTAGCCTGCACTTTTAATTCCTCTTTTATTCCCCTGTGTGATTCGATGGCATCATTTATTGATCATTAGAAAAATACCGAATTACTAAGTAATGTAAATCTTTTCAGTTATTGATACATTATCATAAATTCATGTTTATTAATATCATTGTTGATGTTTGAAAAGAAAGTCTTTTCAGTATTGGGAATCTGATATGCCAGTGGCGGACACAACATTTTTATTCAAAATTTTGATCTTTTGTGGGGCAGCAAATACTGTTACTTTCCTTGGCATTTTAAAAATTTTAGTTATTTTTTTTAAGATGAGGTAATGTTTAGTGCTTTATGAACAACCTTCTTAAACTGGCTTTTTTTTTTAATAAATGATTAAGTATAGTTGAGAGCTCTAATGCCTTAATTTGTTTTGTCCACCATGTGCTTGGTCTTGCACCTTCTCTGCAAATATCAACACTGAAAAAAGTGAATACTGTCTTACATTATGAAGGTACTTTTAACCTTGGGACCCACAGGCTTCCATAGACCACACTTTAAACATTGGTTGTTTTTAGGGCTTTTTCCTTAAATTACATCATACATATTGCACATATATATGTGTTATTTATTAGAATTTTTAACAACAGGCTTTCTCTTAAGTGTCTGAAGTGCTTTCCTTCTTTTAAAGATACTTACGTTTTCCCTGTAGGAATGTATCCTGTCAGGTATAATGTCAGTGAATGGAAAGAAAGTTCTTCACATGGATAGAAATCCCTACTATGGGGGAGAAAGTGCATCGATAACACCTCTGGAAGAT
The DNA here is from genome assembly GCA_019455555.1 of Galemys pyrenaicus. Classification (NCBI taxonomy): domain Eukaryota; kingdom Metazoa; phylum Chordata; class Mammalia; order Eulipotyphla; family Talpidae; genus Galemys; species Galemys pyrenaicus. The sequence continues at coordinate 11,368,511 of JAGFMF010011694.1, forward strand.
GTAAGTAATAAATTACCCCCTTTCATACTTTGAGCGTTTTGTGAATCTTGCATTTTTTCCTTATAGGTGGTTTTAATTTTATTAACTGGATTATCTGTAGCATCACAATTTTAAAAAGTCCTAGTTTGTGACTTGTAGAAGTTTAAATTATGACCTTCCTTGCCACTTGGAGCAGTTACTTGATCACTCTCTAAGTTAATAGAATAAGAAAGGGAGGATAGTGGGCCTCTCTGGTGGTGCAAGGGGTTAATTTGCAGCACTATGAAGAAGCTGTTAGCAGCCTTTGCAGCATGAGTTCTATCCAGGCCAGGGAGGTAACCCACGTGGCACAGCAAACCTCTCTTACACTGCTGCTCACTTCAGCAGTATATTTCAGCGGTTGTGCCTGTTCTGCTCCCCACTCTGTCTTTGATAAATCCTCTTAATCCCCTGCACCTGTGGCCTGTACCCCAGCTTTTGTAGGTATAAATTTAAAAAATTAATCTTTTTTTTTTTTAAAGGGGGGATGGTATAGAGGATTACCTTTTGATGAAGAGCCAGTGTATGCCAGGCACAATTCTAGTGTTTTGCCACATGGCCTATTTTATTCTTCTAGTAACTTTAAAAAAAAATCTTTTTATCCTCATTTTTTAGATAACAAAATAGTATGAGGTTTTAGTCACAGAAATGGTTGTGAACCTAGGTATTTGACTCTAAAAGCTTTTTTTTCTTTGCTGTACTGCCGTGCCTCATACTTTTTAAGAATGGGTACACATGAAGCGTTTCCAAGGTGTTTTAATAAATAATATTTCTCTAAGATTTATTTGGCATCCACATGAAAGGATATGAGCTGCACTATGTTTTGTAGGCAGTATATACATACAGTATATAAGAAGTAAAGTTAATATATGAAAAATTTTCCCCTATATTTGGACATATAGAAAAGTTGACAGGATATTATTAGTGGATCAAAACCTTCCATCTGGATTCAGTGCTTAACACTTTGTTCTATATTTTTCATGTCTTGTATTTGTTTCATGTCTTATATTTGAACTACTGAAAGTAATACAGATGTTGTAATAATTGATCTAAATATTTCAGCATTGCCTGCTGAGAATAGTGTTCTCCTACAGAATCATATTATTACATTTAAGAATACTAATAATATCCAGACCACATCCAATTTTTTCAGTGATCCTAAGAGTGTATTATATTGCTGGGTAATAGTTGTATTTATTTACCAGTTTATGCACATTTTTGGTGTCTCTTTATTTTCTTAATCAACAAAAATATCTCCCCTTAAAGTATTGTTGGGCGTTTCATATTGCATCACAGCAGGAGGCATATAATAACTGGTTGCCTCCACCATTAATGATGCTAACTTTGACCCTGCTTGAGGTGATGACCACTAGATCTCCTCATTGTACGTCATCTGTGGAGTGATACATTGATCCCTTTCCTTCCATAGGTACATTTATTAGCTAGTACTCAGTAAGATAAAAGTTTTTGTCTTCCCTCCTTTCCCTTCTCTCACATCTCCCTTTCCTCCTTTCCCCTATATTTCCTCCTTTCTCTTCTATACCCTCCCCTCGCACCCCCCCCCCCCATTTTTGGTGACTGCATCTAAGGAACTTGGGAGGATTCGTTGAGTATATGTTAACTTTGCTTATTCTTTTCTATCATAGCAATAGAAATCATGGGCTGAATATTCTCAAATTTTAAACTGCAAGCTTTTTATTTAGAATCTCTCCTCAACTAATATTTAATTGAAACTAATTTTAATTTTTTTTCTGATTTGAAGAATCCAGAATTTATTTTTAACTCTACATAACTGATTTGTAAAATTAAGCTTTTGTTTTCATTCAAGGGAGAATGAGTTAAATGATTTCTACAAATAATATGGGTTGTATCTACAGTGTTTGACAAATAGGCAACATTAACAGACTGTTTTGTATTCTTGCTTTTCTGCTAATAAAAAACAGCAATATTTATTTTAGAATTCTTTAGTGCTTAATTATATATGTACTGGAATGTTGCTAGAAATTCTGTTATACTTTATCTGATAATGTGGCATATGGTTATTATCCCAAAACTACTTATTCAATAATGATTATATAACATGATGATTGAAAGCTGAATTTTGTTATATTATGGGAACTTCTGTTTTTATTTTAGTTATATAAACGATTTAAACTACCAGGAACACCACCAGCATCAATGGGGAGAGGAAGAGACTGGAACGTTGACTTAATTCCGAAGTTCCTTATGGCGAATGGTAAAGAATTCTAACTTAAAGTTATGACAGTACATTAAATCAGATTCAAAAGGAGAAATTTATCTTGACATAGTATTATTCGAGGTTTGTGGAAATGGGTTTTGTTGAATGCCAACGGAAAAGAAAAATGCGCAGTTAGAAGTGTGTAGTCAGTAAGTTAAGGATGGAGGGAAAAGGGAGATGAGTTCTTATTAATTGATTCTGAAGAAACAATATGTATAAAAATGGTAAACCATTTGTAACTGACTTTTCCTCTTGTTGACTTGGTGACTATTTTAGATAAGTGAATCTTGAGAAAAGGCCATATAATTTTCTAGTTTATAGACTATGAAATTTTTTTTGTATTATTTTTTTCTCATTTTTAATTGTAGGAACTATGTGTCTTTTAAAATTGCTGTGATATTTGTACCTTTTTTTCCTGAGATGACATTGAAAAATAAATTGTTGGTATAAATATTTGTTTCATGAAATAAAGTATATGCAAGCCCCCACCCCCTTTTTTATGCTAGAGTTTGTTTCAATGGAAAGGTCTTATTTGAATCATCTCTAAAATTTAAAGTTAATTAACTGAAGTCTTTTGAGGTAAATTGTGTAAACACAAATATTCATAATTTAATTTTTCATATGAACCTGCTTTACTATATAAATCTATTTTATTATCCTGTTTGAGAAGTAGTGATTGAAATTTACTTTTTCAAAATGAATAAACACTCTTATCTTTTCACTCTAATTTGAACTTTTGTAATATTCCTATACATTGTCCACTAGTTTGTTTTTATCAGTTTTCCACTAGTTTGTGTAGTAAATAACAGTTGTACATATACTTTAATATATAACTGCAAAAAATCCATACTTTGTGTTGAAGAAATTTGCTGTTTTTAGTTTACCAAAATTTCTTAAGGTGTGCAGGCTGGTAATTTTTTTATTGTACATCAGGTTTGTCTTTACCTGAAATTATTATTTAATAAATATTAATTTATTATATTTGAAACTGAGAAGTCCAAATTGCTGAAAAAACTTGGCAGTGAATTACCTTTCTTTGAAAAATAATAGGAGTTTTAAAGAAACAAACCCATATGCAATAGCATAATTTTGAACCTCATATTTCTAATAATATTGTATAACCGGTTGATAAAAGCTATTAATCTTGAGGTTGTGAAATTAAAAAATACTTCTTAACTAAACAATAAGTATGCATTCTAATCTTCAATTTAAAATATAACTTTGGAGACTTAGGATTTAATGGACAGTATTAAATTGCAAAGTAAATGTACTTTTATTTCTACTAATTTTTGAAGGAACTGGAGGATTTAAGTTATTGTTTGAATTATGTGATGTTTTTATAGGTCAGCTAGTTAAGATGCTGCTTTATACAGAAGTCACTCGCTATCTGGATTTCAAAGTGATTGAAGGGAGTTTTGTCTATAAGGGAGGAAAAATCTACAAGGTTCCTTCCACAGAAGCAGAAGCCCTGGCATCTAGTAAGTCATCTTATTACATGTTCTCAGAATATGAAGATTTTTGAATGAAAGGACTCTTATAAATAAAACCTAAGGTCCCTTACATTAACCATTCATCTGCTCATCCGATCAGCATTATTTATTGAATATCTAAGTGCCAAACGCTGTAGTAGTATTTGAGAATTAATCAGTGAACAGAATGGTAAAAGAAATCCAGGCCCTTTTGAAGCTTAGTGAAAGTTTAAAAATGAACACCACTGTATCATGTAACTTTTTTTGGGTGGTGAATTTGGACGTGTCCAGGTCTAATAGTGCTCTTTTCATGGTTCATGAGAGCTGTTGTTTTTTATTTTGAGTTTTCCTGTGTACTATTCTCTATGCTAAACACTTTGCTTTTATTTTCTGATTTGACTTTTGAAATGCCTTTATGAATTAGAGTTCCTGTTTTATAAGTGAAGAAACTTGGTCTTGAAATGACATGGGTAACAAGTGATAGGATTGAAATTGAAACCCTGGTAGTAGTATTTTATACTATAAGCTGATCTTTATTTTGTATTATCCAACCTGCCAAAAAAGAAAAGAACTCTGTTATGATGAAACTCATCTTCTAATTGATAATGTTGTCATTCTCCACCATCTTTCAGGAATTCCCAGTGAGTTCAGAGTGATTTTATTCTTTCTCCCAAATTATTTCTTCTACCTCCTCACCAATGGTTCCTGTTTAATATTTGCTATTTTAACCTCTCTTTTGATTAGCAAGCATTACTAGAAAAGACTTTCAGTTCTTTAAGATGTTAAGTTGTTATATAAAGCAGATTGAAGGAGGATAAATTTGTACAACTAAAGGGTAGGTGAATTTTAAGTGCTCTAGGAGTTTACAGGAGGGAGAAGTTTGAATGAGAGTAGAAAAGTGCCAATAATTCTTCAATAATTATTTTGGCATAAGTGTGGAAAGTTTTCTTACCTCAAAACCTAATTTCAATTATTTTGGCACTATCTCTAACCCTATTAAATTTACATTTTTCTCCTAAACTAGCCAGAATCTTGGAGGTACTTTTTATTTTATAATTATTGTGTCTTTCAACTTTTGTGGAGAAATACTGAGCAAAAGTGTTGAAAGACCCAATAGCAATAAAATAAAGTACTTTAAAGAATTTTGACTAGGTTAGGATAGGCAGCTGGGGAGGAAAGAAATGGCAGATAATTAAATTGAGGGTAGTTATGGGCTAGAAATTCTTTTAAATCTTGTGATAGTGTAAATTTAATCTTGATAAATTATTTTCATAGAAATAAATTCCAGAATTCCAAATTTATTTGAAATAAGTTCCAAGTTTATGAAAACAATTTGTGGGTTTGGGGGGGGGGGCGTTATTAAATAGTTGTTTATTATACAAAAAAAGATAAAAGTTGGAGGTTGAATAACCTGACCAAAAACAGTTTGCCAGGTAAAGCTACTGTACTTTGTGCTTAAAAACCTTATGAACCGGGGCCTCCCTGGTGGCACAGTGGGTTAAGCAACGCACTGTGAAGCAGACCGCAGCCACTGCAGCGTGAGTTTGATCTCTGCCTCCAGCCAGGGAGGGGACCCACATGGTGTAGTGGACCTCTCCTGCCTTGCCCGCTGCTCCCCTCAGCAGTGTGTTTCAGTCAGTGTGCTTCTTCTGCTCCCCACTCTATTTCTGGTGGATCCTCTCACCACCCTGGACTCTGGCCTGTACCCCCAGCTCCTGTATGCATAAATAAATAAAATCTTAAAAAAAAATACCTTATGAACTGAGACTATACAGAATATACATGGTATGTAAATTGACTTTGATAGCAAAAACATGTAGATTACAGCTTGGAAAGATAAAATTTGGTCATGTGACAAATAATGTAGTTGCTCAAAGTTTCAAAACTTTTATCCCATCTAAATTTGGTGTGATTCTACATAGGTGCATTCACTGCACACTGGTTGCCATTTTAGTGGCGGCTGCTCTTTAGAAGTTTTTAAAATGTTTCACATTTCACAGGCTTCTCAGTTTTTAAAATTTTGTGTTTGATATGTATTACATGTTTATTCACACTTTAAAATCTCAAACCCTTGTGTGTAAGTAGAGGTGTCATGCTCTTTTTCCCTTAGTTAATATTGGTGAATCTCAGTTATTATTTTCTCTTGTGTGTCTAAGAAACTTTGTTTTCAGTATACCCACACAAACAGGTTGGTAGTAAGTCAAAAATACTTTATGGAAAGAGAGAGATAGCTTATGGGAATTAGCAACCTTTTGTCTATGTTGTTTCCTGTTTGAATAAGCTGCTTCTCTTTGAAATCATATAGTCGAAGGAAAATTTTGATGCCCAGTTAGCACAGTCATACATTTACTATAACCACATTCAACTTGATTTGTTAGGCTTTGTAAGATGACAAATACCTTACACTTACTATATATAGCATCAAAATACTGAATAAACATCTTACAGACAATTCCTTGCTGTTTTGGGTATTTTGTTTGTTGTTAATGTTAAACATCAGCTTCTGTAGACTGCATTTCCAGGATGATCTTAACATTTTATAAACAAACAGCATAAATAACAACAATGTGTCTTTTTCCAGTATTTGTATTAATTACTGGAATTGATCCTAACATAAATCGGGTAAGGAGGCAGGAGGGAGAAGAGGATCTGTAACACACTGTGAAAGAGGTAAAACTAGGAGAGCATCGTAGTTGCATAGCTTTAAGGTGCAGAAAGAGAGAACTCTGGAAGTTGATGGTGGTATGGGTTCTTTAGTTGGAGAAATTTAATATTTAATGCTAAATTACATAATACTAAATTAATACCAAGGGACTCTCAGATCCGAAACCTTAATCAGTCCATTATCTTTGTTTGGACTATATTTCCGCACCATCTTTACCATACAGTGATTATTCCAGGAATACCCCCAACCATGTACGTTTTATTTTCAAAGATAACTTCAACATCACTCTGCACTCAACATAGCAGCAATTGCAGTCCACTGGTTAACAATAGGTTAAGTAGTATTCACAACTTAGGGCAGCATCATAATTTCTATTCTTTTGAAGTAATTGCCACCAGTGACATATAAGAGGTTTCTTCCACAGGAAACATGCAGTGCGTACCTCAATTACTGTGGCCATCTGTGCCTTCTGAATCTGTCAGTACCAGGGTTAAAGTATAGAAATTCTTTCTGGGAAAATGTCATTGATCTCTTGAAATAAACATTATTCCTTCATGCACAGTTTCAGCATGATTCAGACTTTGCTCATTTTGTCATCTTAGTTCCATTGGATGGTTTTTGGGTTGTAACATTCTACTTAAGCAATTTACCAACTGTATTTCCCTCGCTGATAACCTATAGATATTCTTTCAGGACCCTTAAATGGAGGAAGGTGCACTTTTCTTTAAATATGCATCTTTGCCAATATTGTATTCATTATCAAATCTGAAGCCTGTAGCAACTACAATTTTTCCTTTTGCTCTGTCCACCAAAGACATAAATTTCCAAATGATGCCAATGTCATGGTGTTATCTTAGGACATTTGTGGGGGCTCATGATTTCCATTTGTGGGCCGGTACATCATATAGCCTTATTAACATCCTTATTAACAACCATCTGCTGCCTCAGCTACCTTACCAGTTGTATACTAGGAGGACTATGGACTAGTAGTCGGAAGAGCTAAGGGTTCCTGATATGATAGCTGTTTCCTCATCTACTTTTATAGTGTGCAAGGTGATAAACGGCTAACCTAGGACTTAATGAAAGTGACCAGTAGCCTAATCAGCAATATTTTATTTTCACTGAGTTCATTTGTTCTTGGTATCTAAGCTTCTTTTTCTGTTAAATGCCAAGAGTGTATCTTAGTATATAAAAAAGAAAAGAACTTTCAGAATTTTAGGAGGTTGACTGGCTATAGATCAGAGTTGTCAAAAGAACAGCATTCAGATGGATACCTTTGTGAAAAATAGTTTTTTCAAGTGATTTACCTTGTACCTATATAATTAGACACAATTAAGTACTGTCTATAATTATGTTAAAAATTAAAATTAGGCCCTCCCTGGTAGTGCAGAGGGTTAAGGCGCAGCACTATGAAGCTATCCACAGCCACTGCTGCACGAGTTTGATCCCCAGCCAGGGAGGTGATCCGCATGGTGCAGCAGACCTCTTCTACCTTGCCTGCTGCTCCCCTGAGCAGTGTATTTCAGTAGCTCTGCCTGTTCTATTCCCCACTCAGTCTCAGGTGACTCCTCTCTTCCCCACCCCCCCGTACCTCTGGCCTGTACCCCAGTTCTTGTATGCATAAATAAATAAATCTTTAATAAAAAGTTAAACTTATTGTAAAATAGACTTACCTGGCATTATTATTAATGTCATTTTACATTTAAGTGTTGTGAAACTAAAAACTTTTATCCGCACTACTGTTTTAAATTGTAAATTGCATTGAAAAAGTCTTTATTTTCATGCTTTTCTTTCCCTCAGTGCCCTATTGTGAATGTGCTTTTTGAACAATTATATTTTAGGCTTAATGGGGCTGTTTGAAAAACGTCGCTTCAGAAAATTCCTGGTGTATATTGCCAATTTTGATGAAAAAGATCCTAGAACTTTTGAGGGTGTTGATCCTCAGAAGACTACAATGAGAGATGTGTACAAGAAATTTGACTTGGGCCAAGATGTTATAGATTTTACTGGTCATGCCCTGGCACTTTATAGAACTGATGAGTAAGTATTTTGCTTTTTAGATTTATATTTTCTTTAGCACTTTCACCAAATTTCTCAGCTCTTCAGGGTAGAAATTCTAACAATATAACCATGTTATACTATGAAAGAAGAGGTTGTAGTTGTAAATTAGACCCTTTTCAGTAAAATATGAAGGTAGTCAGTTAAGATCTCTTCAAGAAAAAGTATAACCTGGACACAAGAATGAAACCTAAAGCCCTTTTCTATATTTATTTCATTTTCTCCAGCTATTTAGATCAACCATGTTGTGAAACTATTAATAGGATTAAACTTTACAGTGAGTCTTTGGCAAGATACGGCAAAAGCCCGTACCTGTATCCACTGTATGGCCTGGGAGAACTGCCACAAGGATTTGCTAGGTAAGAATTCATGTTTAGCATATTTGCTAAACTCCTTTACTCCTAACCTCATATTTAATGGAAGTATATGAGATACAGTTGTGGATAATAAGATAGATCCATGAAAAATAATGCTTTTGTTTTTATTCTTGTGAAGTTTACATACATTGAAACCACAGATGTACAATAACATTGAATTTGCTAACTGTATAGATCTATGTTAGCCAAAACTGCAAGATAACATTTTCCTCACTTAAGGGAAGTTCCCTGTATCACCTCATATTCACTACTACATTTGCAACATTTATTGCTGTAGGTTACTTTTATCTTTGAAATTAATAGTAAAGAAATAATGTGTGTACATTTATGTCTGGCTTTTGCTTAACAGTGTTTTGATAGCCATCCACGTTGGTGCATATGCTGGGAGTTCATTTTTAAATACTAAGTAGTAGTCTGTTATGAGTTGGCTATTTAAATATATGACTTTCCTGTGGGTATAAATCTAGATTGTTTTCATTTTGGAACCATTATGAATGAAATCACCAAGAATGGTTGTGTAGAAGTCTCTGTGGACATAGATTGGCATTTCTTTTGTTATAAATATCCAGTAGTAGAATTGCTGATAACAGCAAGTTGTGTTTAATAGAAAAGTGCCAATTTCCCTGAGTAGATGTACCATTTTATGCACTCAGAAATATATTGTGAGTTTTATGCACATTTTGTCAACATTTAGTGTTGTCAGTTCTTTAAAAAAATGTAACTGCCCATGGAGTTATGAAATGCTATCTCTTTATGGATTTCCTGAGCAATAATGTTAATAAACTTTGGCACAACTTGTCAGTCATTTGTTATCATTTAGTGATGTGTTCATGTATTTTGTACACTTTTTAAATTTGGGTGTCTTTGTTTTTGATTTGTAGATCTTGATACATCCTGGTGGCCAATCTTTGCACAGATAACTTGTACTGTGAATACTTTCTCCCAGATTGTAGCTTGCATTCTGAGAAGCACTTATATAAAAAAAATTTAAAAATTGTCTACCTTAAGCCTTACAGCTTGAACTTTGTGTTTAAATATGTTTCACCTTGAAATGTTGGTGTATGGAGTGAGATAGAACTTTGAGGTTCATTTTTACCCCATACTGATACTTAGTTTTTCCAGCACAATTTGTTGTAAAGACTTCCTTTCCCCACATGTCTTGGTGCCATTATAGAAAATTAGGATCGGTTATTGAAAGTCTTACCTATATGCAGGAGGATTAGACCAGTGTAAGCTAGCCTGTATACCTCCTTTGGGCTTGGTATAAATACCTTGAATTTATACCTTGGTATAAATAACTGTGAATATAGTCATTACATGGTTTTGACTCTTAAAATTAATGTTTTAATGACTTTTAAACTAACATTACAGCTGAGGGAAAAAGATAGTTTAGTAATTAGTATTGATTAGGATTAGCACTATCAAGCTATTACCAGCCACAGCACTGCCATACTATGCCTGCCCGGCCAGGGACGTGACCCACATGATGCAGCAGATCTCTCCTGTCTAGCCTGTTCTGCTCCCCACTCCATCTCTGGTGAATCCTCTGTCCCCGCACCTTTGGCCCTACACCCCAGTTCTTATATGCGTAAATAAATTCTTTTTTAAAAAAGAAAAAGAAAACCTCTTCAAAGAAATCAAATATGTGTTACCTATAACTCATTAATATCAAAATGAGGAGACTAAGTTGAAACATTTATGTCATTAAATGAAATTTAAAATTTTTTTTAATGTAAAATTTTTTCTAGGTTAAGTGCTATTTATGGAGGTACTTACATGCTGAATAAACCAATTGAAGAAATCATTGTGCAGGATGGAAAAGTGATTGGTGTAAAATCTGAAGGAGAGGTAAGTAGCTTTTACATTAAAAAAATTATGTTCTTTGTTAACCAAAAAGCATTTAATTTGATATGGATGTTATATATGATTTCTTCTTGGTATATTGGTTTACATAAAAGAATGGATAAAGATGCTGTGCCTCATTTGAAAACGTAGATCTTGGGCCTTCCTGGTGGCATAGGGGTTAAGTCTCAGTACTATCATGCTGTTGCTGCTGTGGCCTGAGTTTGATCCTAGGTCAGGGACCTAACCCACATGGCTCTCCTGTTTCACCTGCTGTTCCCTTTAGCAGTGTATTTCTGTGGATTCATCTGTTCTGCTTACCGCTCTGTCTCTGGTGAGACCTCTCACCCCCTATACCTCTAGCCTACATCCTAGTTCTTGTTGCAAGATTACTGTTCTTGTATTGATTACTGCTTCTCTTAAGACTGAATTATACAGTTATGGATGAGCTGTGAATGGTAAGAATTTGTATTAATATAATGTGGATTGTTGATTGCTCCCATATTTTCATTAAATTTAGCTTTTTTGCACCATTTATAATTGGTTGAAATTGGGATTTAGTCAATATGGATCATTTTTATTATTTAATAATAAAGTACTTAATATTTAGTACTTAGGATTTAGCTGTGGAACTGTCTGTGTGGGCTTTTGAGCAGTATTTTCTCAGATTTGAATTACATATAATTTTTCTCAAACTGCGTTCTGGTACAGTAGGCTTGCAAACTTAGTTCATTCCAGTGCTATTGGTCTTTGAACCAGATCATTTAGATTTCATGAAACATAATTCTTAGAAATAATTAATGCTATGTTAAAAAGTTGAAAAACTGGGGCCTCCTGGTGGCGCAGTGGGTCGAGTGCTGTACTGTGAAGCATTGCAGCACAACAGCGCGAGTTCAATTCCCGGCCAGGGAGGGGACCCACATGGTGCAGCAGACCTCTCCTGCCTCGCCCGCTGCTCCCCTTAGCAGTGTGTTTCAGTTTGCCTGTTCTGTTCCCCTCTCTGTCTCTGGTGAATCCTTTCACCGCCCTGGACTCTGGCCTGTACCCCAGCTCTCGTATGCGAAAATAAATAAATCTTTAAAAAAAAAAAATTAAAAAAAATAGAAAGTTGAAAAATAAAGCTAAAACAGATTATGGTATTCTTGATGTTATTTCATGGGTTAAGATCATATATATAATCTATACTCTAATTAGCCATTTAAACTATTATTATTGTACATTTCATTAGCTATCTCGTGCATTAAAAATGTTTCAGAAATATGGATAAAGGTTTACACTAATATCTCAAACTTATTTTTATGGCAGTTTCATTTCATTTTTTGCTTCACACAGCTGCTTCCTCTTAGAAAAAAGAACTAATGCATACATAGCTTGCAACTGCAGTTTTAGTTAGAAAGCAAGCATAAGTGTTAAGGTGAGAATGAGTTTGGTATATTTGTAATATTAATACCATTTATAAAACATTTACTTTTTATTGGGTACATTCACAAATAATGATATCCCTTAAAGTATATTCAGTACTCATTTAATCTAACCATTTGAGGTTGAGTAGAGCAAAGGTTTGAACCCTCGTCTGCCCAATTTTAAAACTCTATTTCTGAACATTATGGCACAGTTTTCTAATAATTGAATAGGATTTAGAATTTATGTATGTTATAGGAACATTTGTAGGAGTTACTGGTTCAGTAATTGTAAATTAACTTTATAAAGATAATTATATTCAAAAGACATGGCGTTAATATACTGTGTAAAAACTCTGTGGACGCTGAATATCATATACTATTTTAATGTTTTGGTATAGATTGCTCGCTGTAAGCAGCTCATCTGTGATCCCAGCTATGTAAAAGATCGAGTAGAAAAAGTAGGCCAGGTCATCAGAGTCATCTGTGTCCTCAGCCATCCTATTAAGAACACCAATGATGCCAACTCATGCCAGATCATTATCCCACAAAACCAAGTGAATCGAAAGTCAGGTGAGTTTAAAAGATAAGCAGATGTTTGTAGAATTTTTTACGTAACAGTTAATAGCTGTGTGTGTGTGTGTGTGTGTGTGTGTGTGTGTGTGTGTGTGTGTAGAAATGAAATCACCTAAGATTATTAGAATAAAAGGATGTGGATGTCTTTCACGCTTTCCCAATCAAGTCCCTGGATTTGTGAAAGTTGAAAAAATTATAAAAGCACCCCAGTAATTATTTTCTATGTTAAATTCTGTGATTATATGAATGGCATACAGACAAGTAAAAAACCTGTGGAATTGTGAGTTTATCATGCCAACTCAAATTACTGATGTTGATTTGCAAATTTTATAAATGAGAAACCAGTATTTAATAGGTTCTTTCTTTGTTACACCAAACCTTTCTAAATGCAGGCCTCAGAAAGGAAGATGACCCCCATGCAGTTAATATGGTTTGCCAGCTTTCCAATTATCTGTGGCAGGGCTGCCAGGTGAAATCTCCTTTCCAAATCCAGCAGTTTCTGCTACACAAATTCTTAATCTCTAAAGGCTAAATATTTGAATACTTTATGACCCTATTTGCGTCCATAAAAAATGTAAGTTTAGAAGATGCCATTCCAAATAATTTATTTTTCAAATTATGCTTTTCAGGTAAAATTGGTTTGTGTTGTTTTATCCTTGGGGATTATACAGTGTGTATTTTCATACCATGTCCTACTCCAGTGCCCCAGTAATCCACACCATGCTCCACTGGGCCCCTTGCTATTGAATACAAATCTCCAAAGTTGACTCTGAAACCAGTATCATTTTTTACCTTTTTCTCTTCAGTGTATTTTATAGTTTTGGTGCTTGTATTTGTGTTCCAAGTAATTTTAATTCACACATCATTGAAATTTGGGTGAAGCCTGAGTGTACATGTGCCTGAAGTTTATAGACCTTAGTAATGAGCTGGCATTACTTGTTTCTAGATATCTACGTCTGCATGATCTCCTCTGCACACAACGTGGCAGCACAGGGCAAGTATATTGCCATAGTGAGTACAACCGTGGAGACCAAGGAACCTGAAAAAGAAATCAGACCAGCTTTGGAGCTCTTGGAACCAATTGAACAGAAGTGAGTGATGTGTTCATTTATATCAGCTAAAATCAAAAATGAGGCCTTTGATTTTTGGCTCCATGGTGGTGTGAATCCCATGCAAATCAAAGCTGTGGCTGTTGTGTGGGTATCTCTACCATTTCTTAGTCCTTGGGCTTTGAACTTCAGGCAAAGCAAGTGAGTGGGTGTAAGGTCAGCCAACTTGTTGACTTAATTCTTCTCTCTTTTTTTTTCTATTCTCCAGATTTGTTAGCATCAGTGACCTCCTTGTCCCAAAAGATTTGGGAAAAGAAAGCCAGGCAAGTGTGGCGATTGATTTGAAAAGGGTATGATTAGGCTCTCTTGGGAAATATCCCTAATCTTAATTTAAGTCTTCATGATTTTTATTTCCAGATCTTTATTTCTCGCGCATATGATGCTACTACTCATTTTGAGACAACCTGTGATGATATTAAAGACATCTACAAGAGGATGACAGGATCAGAGTTTGACTTTGAGGAAATGAAACGCAAGAAAAATGACATCTATGGAGAAGAGTAACAGTAGAACATGTTTTCATCTAATTAGGACAAACTTAAAATTTGGCAAATAATGCATATTATATGAAATCAATATTCTAAGACCCGCTTTTGTAATCAAAACTGAGATTGCGGAGCACTGTACCAGTAAATAATCCTCCCCTTTCTAATATCATGTATTAACATGTATTAATTTCATGGAGTGGCTATTCAGAATTGATAGGTTATAATTCTGTTCAGTTTAACCAATACTGGTTTGTTTGTTTTTTTTTTATTTAGTGAAGGATCAGTTGTAGGGGAACATCACAATACTGATACAGAGAACTTGATACAGTATTTGTATCTTTTAATCAGTGTAGCCTTTGCAATTATGTGCTTTTGCTGCTCAAGAGCTGGATCAGTACATTTTGTGTGCCTCTGTCCTCTTGACATTGCAGTTCTAAATTGAAAATTCCATAATTTGAGATAGCCTCCCTAAGTTGTCTCTGTGCGCTTTCATTTTGTGTCAACTTTTATGAAAGTACCCACATGGCACAGCTACAAGTTTGGCTTGTGTGGGTCTAAAATCCTAATCAAACTTGACTATGAAGTCATTTTGGAGGACGCCTGTGTGTGGTATTTTAACCTAATAAAATTGATGAAAGGGGAAAGAAACCTGTGGTAAAGCAGGTAAAATGTAGAAGCTTCTTTTATACCCCAATTGTGGCTTCTTCAATGGACCAAGCTGCAATGCAGTATTGATTTGACAGAGCCTCTACTTCAGTGATCTGTGTCAAAATGGCTCCAAATGATTTCTGTACTGCAAAATAAAGCCAAACTCTGGAAACCAGTTCCCTCGTTTGATCTGTTATGTCTTGATACTGAGAGCTTGTAAGTATTTTATCAGCCATGATCCAGATGCTCCTTTCCTTCAGTACAGCTAAAACTGAAGCTAAGAAAGAGGATGCTGGAATAGAGCTGTGTCCAGTCATGGACAGCACATGAAGATTCAAATTTGGATGAGTAAAACTGTTCTTACCTGGTTTCACTGTGAGTAGATCCCCCCAAATTATATCAATACAGTGTAACATTTTAGAGATCTTGTAGGCATTCCTACATAGATACAAATTGCCTTTGAGATTTTGCTGATAGCAGCAATTTTAATAGGCGTGTCTTGTCAAGTGGAATAGATGCTCTATTTTTGTTAAGTAATTTAGATTGTAGTTAGAAATGGTTTTTACTGGTACCTCCTTTCTCCTTCATAGTTGGGCCTTATATATGCTATAATTATACCTCAGGTGAATGAGGACATCTATAAACTATTTTCTCAGGCTGAATAGAGATTCTTACAATTGTCTAAAAGATACAGACTAATGATCTGTTAAAGGAGTTAGGATAGTAATTCAGATTGCCTAATTTGTTAATAGCTCAGTTCCTCAATCTCACTGTTTGACCAGATAATTTGTTGTGGGGGGCTGTCCTGTATATTCATGTTTATTTAGCAGTTAGCAGTATTTCTGACTTCTAAACCACTTGATGCCAGTAACACTTCCTAGCATGACAATTAAAAATGTCTGTCTGGGACACAAAAGAGGCCTGGTTGAGAACCAATCTTGTATCTACAGCGTGTCTCTTCTCTGTCACCACACTTCAATTTGTGAACTAGTATAGTAACGCAGCAGAGGCATTAGCTTGGTTAGTAAAAGAAAAAAAATTTTTTTCCTATTCTTCATTAAACGTACTTGTGGAACAAACACATTAATAGGTCTCATTGTATGCCAGTCAATAGATGACAAAGTTACACTCTAGAGGAGACACAGCTTATGTTGTATTAAAACAGAAAAGGTGGTATGGAAATAGAAGGATGGTCTTGTGGGTACTGGAACACCTTTCAACAAGGGGAAGTTAACAGTTTGTGAGAAGTGTCAGACATTATGTGGCAGGTCAATTTCTTTTAATCACTTCAAATTAAATGGTCTAAAAACTGCTAAAATTTCCAGTACTAATTTGATTTTTTTATAAAATCACCAAGAAAGTTAAATGCATTTTTAGTTGTCTTTATTAAAAAAATGAAACCAAGTAGTTAAAAAAAAGTTGTTCCAAGTTGATACTGTGCATCTTACAAATGTTTTTGCTTGGTTTTGAGAAATTATATTACCATAAATAAGTTTATTTTCTTCCCCAGAGGGATGACTTGTAGTGCTATTTACAAAAGCTGAGTGGAAAAATGAGTTGTAAATTTGTACCATTTAAGAAAAAATGCTTATGTAGTGTTGTTTGAGTAACAGTCAATAAAACAAGTTAATATTTTTACAAAGATGATAAAATCTTTAGAACACCATGACATGCATTACATATGCCTTTCTGACATTAGCATGCAAAAATAAAGCTACTGGTTAAAGTATTGTTACAACACAGTAAACATTTCCTATTTTAAAGCATTAATAAAAAAAAGCTTTCTCCCAAGTTGTAGCAAAGAAAAGGGAAAATATTAATTTGTTGTAGGCATCACAGATGTCTAGGCAAGCTGCAGCTGAATCACCTGGATAAAGACAAAAATTGGTAAGAATACTATCTATTGGGGAAAGGATGCATCTAGATTATCTCCTACAATGTCAAGTTTACTGCCAAGTAGAAAAGCACATTTTTTATAAATAACAGGTAATCTGAAGTAGAGTGGTTGGTTCACTAGTGATATCCAGCAATCCCCATTTATGCCAAATCAACAGCAGTTCCATGGGTAAAAAAGAGAAGAACAGACACCTATCTGCTTCAGCTCACATGGGAGAGTTACATAGGGTGTTCTTACCAATTAGTCCTAAATGGAGCTGCTACTTTCTGTATCTTTTCAATAAAGTTATTTACGTTTGTAACAAGTATGCCACTATTTTCAAAGGCTTCTCTGGAGACAAGCTTTTCTGTAAAAAAAACAAAAAAACAAACATTTTTTGGGAGAAAACATTGGGAGAATCCCTCTACCCAATTTTAAGAAGTTTGCGGTTCTGAGAGCAGCTGCCTCAGCGAAGACGAATGCTGATACCACTAATTATGAATTTAAGGACCAGCTGTCATTTTGTAAAGCTGAGTCACATAAAGCCAATAATTGAGAAGACTAAGTATAAAATCGCTTGTAGATGATTAAACTTAATTAGATGACAAAAGCCTCAAGACCCTACTTGGCCTTTATGCACATTTAAAAATATTCTAGGGTCTCCCTGGTGGCGCAGTGGGTTAAGCAACACACTATGAAGCAAACCGCAGTCACTGCAGCACGAGTTCGATCCCTGTTGCCGGCCAGGGAGGGGACCCACATGGTGAGGCAGACCTCCCCTGCTGTGCCCGCTGCTCCCCTCAGCAGTGTACTTCTGTTGATCTGCCTGTTCTGCTCCCCGCTCTCTGTGGTGAATCCTCTCACCCCCCCACTCACATCTCTGGTCTGTACCCCAGTGCTTGTATGCATAAATAAATAAATCTTAGAAAAAAAAAATATTCTAGGCTAAAAGCTTATTTCTGACTGCCATAGTTGAACACATTAACCTATCTGATGCTACCCAATGACTCCATATGGAAGGACATTTTTAGAGTAGACCTATTTTGGTGTTTTAAGTAATGAAACTTAGGTAGAACTCAGGCTGTGAATTTACCTGTTAGGAAGACAGCAAACCTGGCATGGATATGCTGAATTTGCAGATTCAGAAGGCATTTCAGATGTTCTGCTTTTGTTGACAATCGAGAGTCACACTGGTGATAATGAAGCAACTCGATGATGTTTGCACTCTGGTAGGATTTCAGTATTAAGTTCTTTTTATGTGCAGTTGGATCCACTCTAGAAAAATACATAGAAATAGTACCTGCCTTTAGTATATGCCTTTAGTTTATGAATAAAGTTAGTTTTCCTACATCTTTTAGTTGTTTTTCTTCCCTTCAGTAAAGTTACTTATTTTAATTTCTTGAGTTAAAACTTGTATGAGGGCCTCCCTGGTGGCGCAGTGGGTTAAGCAATGCAGTATGTAGCAGATCCGCAGCCACTGCAGCACGAGTTCAATCCCTGCCACTAGCCAGGGAGGGGACCCACATGGTGTAGCAGACCTCTCCTGCCTCGCCCGCTGCTCCCCTCAGCAGTGTGTTTCAGTCTCTCTGCCTGTTCTGCTCCCTGCTCTGTCTCTGGTGAATCCTCTCACCGCCCTGGACTCTGGCCTGTAGCCCAGCTCTTGTATGTATAAATCAATCTTTAAAAAAAAAAAAACTTGTATAAGGTCCTTTTGGATGTCCAAGACATCACTATCCTGTACATTCCCTTAAAACATTACAGGTGTACTTACTACTTCTGTAAATACAGATTAAAACAAAATACATTGGCCTCATTTTGAGATAGAGGGGCATCTACACACTTCCCGTTCCTTCCAACGTCACTTGGCAAGCCTTTTACTTACAGAGCACTGGCTCCAAATCTTTTTGTTTCTTTAAAATTCTATACTTGTGCTTTCTTATCAGATGATCATCAACTTAAATTCTATAGCAGTTAGAATTATTTTCTCACCTCCCTTAAAATCTCTTATCTTTCCTTCCACTAGCTTTTAAATATCTTTAGCTCTGCTCTTGATTCCATTTCTCCAGTCTTTTCCATTACTCATGTTCTTTCTTATGAAACTTGTTATATTCAAATAGAAACTTTCATGCTTCTACTTACTGTGTTGTGTATTTTTGTATGCATTAAAAAAATGTACATACTGCATCCACATGTCTGTTCTTTTATTTGCCTAGAAATGGGTTTGAGGCTAGTTTCTGCTAGCCATCATGGCCTTAAACATCTTTACTGAGAGTGGTTTTTGAAAGCTAGGATTTTTTTGGTTTTTGTTTTATTAAATTCCTCCAAGGGAACTTGAAGTTGAGTAATGTGTTCTCATTATACCTACCTACTATGTGCCAGGCTGAACATTTCTGTTTACCCAAGTCCTTTAAATTGTAAATTCATTTCTACTTGCTAATTTTATAGGTGTCATGTAGCACCTAGAACTTTAATTTGCTAAAGCTGAGCTTTTTCTTTGTGAACTATTCATAACCTTTGGCTCTTTACCCTCTACCTTCTGTGGCCATATAATCTGTTGTTTCTACCTCTACTGCTTTTTCTCCTAGATAAAAGCCTTTCCTGGAAAATCTCTCAGTCATTTGTCAAGATTGTATGCATTTTCACAACTTAAGCTGTTTTCATGCTTGAGTATTTTCCTTTGAAGAAAGTATGGTAAGATGGAAATAACTGTCACTTTACAGAAAGCATTCTGGGAGTGAAGTCAGCTTCACAACTTCCTTGTTTGATCAGGGTCAGGTCTGTTGTCCTCTCTGTGCTTCATCTTTATTAAAGTGATTTTACTGACCTAGCTCCTGTACATATAGGGAGGAGCTCATGGAAGAAAAATTCCCCAATAATTCCTGAAATAGGGACACCTCTGGTGGCGCAAGGGGTAAATAAGCCCTGCACTATGAAGCATCCGCAGCCACTACAGCACAAGTTCGATCCCCGGCCAGGAAGGCAACCCACATGGTGTAGCAGACCTCTCCTGTCTCGCTCACTGCTCCCCTCAGCAGTGTATTTCAGTCTTTCTAACTCTTCTATTCCCCACTCTGTTTCTGGTGAGTCCGCTCACCTCCTACACCTCTACCACAGCTCTTACATGCATAAACAAATAAAGTGCCTGAAACAGTCATCTAGTAAATGGGTATTAAGTCCAGGCTTGTCTGACTTGGGCTCTAATTCCCATTTCTACTCTTCCTTTCCCAGTTTCACCAGAACCTGGAGGTATGTCTTTGATTCAGAAGATGTGGCCCTAGGTCTCTGGCCAACAAGTAAAAAAACAAAACAAAAAACCTCAAACATCTGTAATATGCTGTTTGAGGGTAAAATTAAGTTCAGGATACATTCTAGTCTCAATTTTTCTATCCTGCTTACAACTGTGGCAACTTAACATGACTGAAAAGTCTTAAAAACAATGGGGTAAGCACACAAATTTTTTGTAGTTAACTGCAGAGCCTCAACTGAAGTCTGGTTTTTTGAAACCTAGGAATAGTGCCTCAGACTACTCATTATAATTACAATATATCATTTTCTTTGCTGACCTTCCTGCAAAAACAAAAAGTAAGTGAACCAACCTAAATACTGTGTTTAGAGAGGTAGGTGACTCCAGCACAAACCACATTGAAGCACTTAAGAACACTATTCCAGAGCACAATGAATATTCAGGGTGAATCACATGGCATTTTTTACTCTTGACCCATAAGGGGAGGGGAAGACCACACTGTACAAAAGCTGCACCTCACATGAAGGTCTTACCTTACATCCTCTTTCAGCTTTTTATTTTCCCTATAGTGAAGCAACCACTTCCATCTTCCATTTCCATTTAGCTTCTCCAGGATTTTAATAATTTCTTTCAGTTGAACTACAGAATAAGTTTGGTAAGAAAAAAGATGTATTTTAGGGTTTGTATCTTATCTAGTCAAAGTAGTTTTTTATTACCTTTAAAAAATAAGACCCCAGGTTTGAGTATACACCATCACTGCCACTTATGTAACTGGGTAGGAGCACCAACTGCCTTTCAAAGACTCAGCAAACCATGGCCCCTCAATTTAGTCTTACCTATTCCTATGTAAGTAAGAGAGATCAGTATAGAAATGACAACATTCTCTACATATCATATGGATGGAACAAAAGGTGGTGGGTCAGTGGAGTTTCTGAACAGAATCTACAGGTACATTTTCTGATGTCGATTTGGTGCCCTGAAAAATTATACTTGCATGTTCTAGCAGATAATCAGGAAGAATTTTGGTGTCATATTTTAGAGTTCCATGATATGAACAGATTGCTGAGGTGATGACAAAAGAAATGGAAAAAAGGGCTGATTTTAGATAAAACTAATATAGCTGACTTGTCCTGGCAGGTAAATGAATCAAATGCAAGAAAATCTCTTTTTAAGTTTTATGAGTAGGCATTTAGCTGTATGACTGAGGAAGAAACTTATAAACAGATTTAGTGATGAAGACAACACTTAAAAGAGGTTAGGAGCAAACACTGAACGAGGATTGCATCCAACTATCAGAGAAGTGATCAGCATAGTAAGTGGCAAAAATTATGTATATGATAGTTGGTGACTGACATTCTAAGTTAACTTCTTTTTGATGATTTTGGGTCACTGAAAAACTGACTAGATTCCAAAAAGGGAAAATAAAAGACTAACCTAGTGTTAAAGTTTCTAATATTTTGTCATCTGATACCACAAAGCCGCCTGTTTGAAATAGCTCTTGGTAGGTGTAATTGAGAACATCTTCAGGACTATCTACTCCCACGAAGATGACATTGGGAAAATGCTTCAGCTTCAGCAAAGAAGGAATCTGTTAAACATATAAGTAGTGTTACTTTCTGTCCAAGAGTTTCAAGATTCAGAAACAGGTGAAAATATCGTTAAAACCTCGCTGACTATTAACTCTGCCACATTAAAGAAATATTAACTCAGTTCTTATCAATGCTCCAAACTTTAAAATTAGTTGAATAAAAGTAGTATACAGTTCCCAAAGGTTAGAGTTAATGAATGAGGAGAAAAATGATTATTTTGGGTACCTATAAAGTAATGAGGCTGTTGAGACATGAACTATTGGTGACATAGGGTTCGACTACTACCTTCTGATAGGACTGTATGCTTCTAAGTTAGAACCTCCTGGGACAAATGATTTTAACTAATAAGTAACAGTTAAGAAAAGTTGTACTTTTAAAGCAAGATTCATTATGTTAGATATCGAGAGATGCAGATTTATATCTCAAGTGGGGAGATTTACCACAACTCTGAAATACAATTTGCCCTATAGATAGCTTGGTAAAATAGTAAAAATATCCTACAGCACGCGTTTTCTTCCCACTTAAATACACTACTAACGTTTTAAATTCTTCCTCAAATTGAGTCTCATAATTACAGAATAATATAAAATTCCTGTAACACTTGTCTTTAAAGATATTTCCAAACCTACTTGATGCAAATGTGATGATATATCTTCATTTCTGATGATGACTATTAGTGTATCATTCTCTCTCTTAAAAGCTTGACAGAAATGCTGCGGTTCAATTTCCGTATGACCGCCTTTCCTCAGAATGTTCTGAAAGATTTACAAACGGCCATTACTAAAATAAGAATACTTGCATAGAACTACTTTTATAGTCTACTAAAAACATCAAGAAAGAGCACATCTTACTTGCTAAATTATATTCTAAGATAACATAAAATAGCGTCTTATTACTAACGCCAGCTTTCACATATAAAATGACTCTTGGGTATCAAAACTAGATTGAGAAGTTTATTTCAAAGACACAGCATAAATAAACATTTTATGTCTAAAAGTAGAAAAGACTGATTTTTATTTAAACATCAAACTAAAATACTATCAAACCTTCAAGGGAATTGCCATGGAATGCACAGGTATTTTACTCTGCGAATGCCAACTCTAAGTGTTTCTAAAACCTTTTAAATAATACTCGTAATATCTATGGATTTCTTTTAGTATCACTAAAAGATCAGTTTAGGATCAGTTTTGAAAAGGCAATTCCCCTTGGCTATTAGGTAATTTGATACCTACAGTTATTCAGGCATAGGTTATTTGAGTGTGATGGGAATTGTGAAACTTCAAGGTTCACTACCACACACAGAACAGCTCTGCGAAGCCTGGATGGGAGGCTCAATTCTTCAGTTTGGTCCTCTGTAGTTACATGATATTTCTATCTGAATGATTTGGATGTTCTATTGCATACTTCAATGTCCCTAGTTATGGCAAAAACACTTGTCTGACCATCACTTTGTTACTTTCTTTATAAAAATAAAGCCTGATTGGTTTCCCTTGGATTTCAAAATGACAAAAATTTTGACTGTTTGAATTCATCACAAAATGCAGGGCAATGTATGTTCCGTGGAATACCTACAGAGTAGTTTTGTTAACAGAGTCCATTAATATCTAAATACAAATTTTTAACTTCTTTTAGTATAAACTATTTCAATGAACACATTTTATGATTATGTTTTGCATTTCATCAAATTCAGAGGCACTCTGGATTATTTTGTCATGCACTCCAAATCTTAGTCATCAAGAAACTCACAGATCTTCTGCATCACATAAAGAGATGTCAAGCCCCTGTGAATGCTTCAAGACATGTTAGCTTTACTTCTGAGCAAAAATGACTCCTTTCTGCTGTACATAGTAGCCACATGATAAAATATCATGAACAATATATTCACCCTTGAAACATTACGAACTTAACATCGCTATAATCTCGTCTATGGGAAAATCAGCATTGGTTATGTTTTGTAAGGGTTGAGAACTAAGATGTTGAACTGTTGTTTTGAGAAGATGGAAGCAAAAGAAATCAATTATTTGTTGTTCAGTGTGGTAAATCAGGGACATGGCTATGATGCTCAGCCAATCCCTGATCTATTTTAGCATGTGTCAGGGTATAGTATATGTAACTAGTCAAACAAAACAACTTTGACTGAAAGTGAAAAAAGTAACCTGGAAGTTCAGAAATACTATACTCACAAGATGCCACAAACATTTTCAGATTTTAATGTTACCTAGTAATTAAACATTTATGAATTTATCATGGAACATTTATCTATTTGTTCAGGTACGGAAGCTGGCTTTCTGAGAGATGCAGTAGGGAGCTGCAAATAAGGCTGGGACAAACTGGTGGTGCTGGACTGAAATTGGAGAAGTGTGCACCAAGATTTTTAAACACAGAGGGTATGTGCATGCACACACCTCTCCCCACACACAAATTTCTCCTCTTTCTGTGCTAAGAACATCCAGATGAGAGCCCCAATACCCAGATCATGAGTCCAAGTACTATTCTCCCCTAAAAAGAATCATATCTCCTTGGAGAAATGACTGAATTCAAGGCTAGGAAAAAATACAAAATAAGTCTGTAACATCAGGTTGTACCAACCACAAAGGAAGGAACTATCCAAAGAATTATGGGGACTTCCAAAAAAACAAAGACAGCTAATTATAAGGAACTCCCGCAAGCTGCGTCTGAGGCAATTAAATAAGGACCATCAGATGGTAAAATAAATATGTGGAACATGGACCCACACTAATACAGCAAGCAAATGAATAAATAAATGGGGGAAAAAGGAAAGTTCTACCTTGCAGTAGAATTCAAACTAATAAATGTTCAAGAAATGATGAATTGGAATGTTACCACTAGGGAACCATCATATTTTAACTAATTCAGGGAAGGATCAGTGCATGTTAAATCTGGTGGGTCAAAATCAGACAGGGAACGGAATATTGACAGTCTCAAGCATGCCTCTACTTAACAAGTACAATATACTTAGTAATTAACTTTATAGTGGAGAAGCCCAGCAGACAACATCTTAACCAAGTGAAAAAAGTTAATACACTAAGAATGAGACTGGTCAACATTATGTGACTCCTGATCTGATTCATTAAGAAAACAAAGCATCACATGTGGGTGTTCTCTAAAATACCTAAATCATGAGGGAACAGAAGAAAATAAAGGAAATTCTACCTAATAACTTGCCTATAGTCTTCAAAATTATCAAGGTCACAAAGGAATGACAGGAGCTATTCCAGAGTGATGGATACGGAGACATAAGCAAACACAACATGTGATGCTGGGTGGATGGTGGCCTGTGCGCTAGGTGGCCTGTATGAATGCTGGCTTCTTGACTTTAGGCAGCACTGTGATCATACAGCAGTGTCCCATTCAAGTCACACATACTTACATATGCAAGGGTAATGGACAGCGTCTGCAACATATTTTTAAAACAATTCAGAATTCTTAACAGTGGGGGAGTCTAAATGAACAGTAGCATTTCTAACTTTCTGCAGATTTAGAATGTTTTTTTTTAAAGTCAAAAGGGAGGGCCTCCCTGGTGGTGTAAGGTGTTGAGCACTGCACTGTGTGGCTTTTGCAGTCACTGAAGGATGAGTTCAATCCCTGGCCAGGGAGATGACCCACATGGCGCAGCAGACTCCTGCCTCGCCAGCTGCTCCCCTCAGCAGTGTATTTCAGTTTATCTGCCTGTTCTGTTCCCCACTCTGACTCTGGTTAACCCCCCACCCCTATCACCACCCCCACCACCCCCACACCTCAGGCCTATAACCCAGCTCTTGTATGCATAAATAAATAAAACCTTAAAAAAAATAATAAAGTCAAAAGGGAGAATGCTGTTCTTCTCCAAAATAGAAGAGAAATTTTGAGATGTTAAAATGAAGCCAAAAGTGAAATGAGATAAGCCTGGCTCCTAACAAATTAAATTTTTATCATAGATACACGACTTAAATTTATGTCACTAATATTTAAATTTTTAAAAAGTCAAAAGATGGCCATCTCAACTAGCCACACTGATGAAGGGACACTTAAATTAAAAAAAAAAAAAAAAAAGAACAAAAACTATTTTAGCTTTGGAATGTTTGTGCTAACATCTGAATTATCAATATGTCTAGACTGGTAATTTTTTATGAAAATTAGTTGCACCAATTCTGGAACATGATACGAATCTTCAAATACACTACCACTGGTAGATGCCTGGTAACATAACATTCAGTATACAAATAAAAATTTGGTTGTGAAACTCAGATACCATCATGTCAGAATTTCTTTCTGGAACCAAGACTGCTAAATGGATTCTAAAATAAACTAAAATCAGACAGCAATCAAAATAATAGAAACTATAAGAATATTCTGGCACTTTACCTTTGTTCTTACAAAGAATGATTTGTCCTCTGTCTCAACAAGGTAGAATAGGAAGGTACTTTTACAAGCCTCTTTCATAACACTTTTTAGTTTGACATGCAAACTGGTACACAAGTCGGTAATCATGTCTTCATAGGAAGCTGACTGTGGAAAAGATGTACACATCTCCTGAGATGTGGCTCCTCCAGAGGCAACATTTGTTTCTTTATCTTGGAAAATGGCTTGGTTGCTGTTCATCATTACCTTATTGAATTCAGCATATTCATTGAGAATAAGTGAAATATCATTCCGGGATTCTTTCAAAGTACTGTTGTATTTCAGTTTGTTGAGGTGGAATGAAACACTCTGATTTCTTTCAAAATTTGTAAGGTGCTTCCTGTTGTGACCACTTCTCTCCTTCCAAAAGGATGAACTGTCCAAACTGCTGTGTATATGGCCTCTCATGTGTGGACTCTGTTGTCTGGTGCCTGAGGGCATGATTGTCACTATCAGGGGACTTCTGCTCCGGGACACAGGAAGCAAATGAGGAGACTCAGGTATTTTTGTCAAAGGGAATGCTCCAGCAGTGATTTGGAGAGGTGACTCCTTTGGAAAGATGTTGGTAGAAGGAGAAGAGTGTCGAGAATTACCTTTCTTTATAATTTGTTTTAGTTTATGTGCAAAACGCAGATATTCCAGATCTAATGTGTTCTGGGTCAGGTCATCTGTCACCTGCCAAGTGTTTGTCCAGGAGCTGAGCAAGCCACACTTTGCAGTGAGACTAGGGTGCCTCCTCAGGCTGTGTAGTGTCCGAGTGGTGTCCTGGAACTCCTTAGTTACAGTGAAGTTAGTGTAAGTCCTGGGGATGCCATGAGGGTCTCGGATTTGGATATAATGTGGTACATGCTTATCTTCTTTCCTTAATCCAATGTACCAGCTTCTGGGAGGAATGCTGGTCTCTAACACTGGAACTTGGTTAGAGTAACCCCAATCTTCATTATCACCATTGTTTAAGCACAGGAAAGCATCATAAGCACCTTTTTTCTTGGTGTGACATCGCGAAGTACAAGAATCTTCCATGTCATATTTGGGATTTCTACAATCACCAAAAGAGTCTTCATCAGAGTCCCCTGAGAGTGGTTCATAATGGATGTCAGAATTTGCACTGTTATCCATGTCTCTATCTAGAGCTCTAGAGTCCTCGCTGGCACTGTGCCCCTCACTGGCCATCTTATTTTCTGTCTGCTTTTTCGAGATTCCACAAACAAAAGGGTCACCAGATTTGGAAATAAAGGAAGGCTCTTCATTGGTATTTTCATAGGGGATTGCTGTGTTCTGGTAAGAGCCAGTGTACATGGGGAAAAGCTCATCACTCAGCAGACCTTTTGTTTCACATGTTGACTTATCTTGCAGCACATGGATAGTTTTCTGTTCACCTTTTAGAGATAGAATGTTTGATTGAGAGCCAACACCTACATCTATGGATTTTTCAGGTAACTCAGCTTCAGTTTCACTATTTTTAAGTAAACTGGCCATTCTGACTACTGATATTTCCTGTGTTTGAAACCCTGTCTCTCCGCTTATGGGTCTGGTACAATGAGTTAATGAAGTGCCATCTGAGGAGGAAGCCTGTTTGGAGCTCTCTGAGTGCATGTGTGCCTGTGAAAGATTGATTCCATCAATTGAGTTGGAGTTTAAGGACATAACCTGCGTGTAATTGCCCTCACTTGTTTTGAAATCATAGCTCAAGAGATTTTTCTTACTGCTTTTAGGGCTAGTTTGTTGTTTTAATGACATATTCACTATACCACCTGGAGTAGTTACAGAAACAAATGTGTCAGCGTAAGTCTTATTTTCAAGACTCTTTCTAGGACTAAATGGAAACTCACTGGTTTCTAAGACAAGATGTTTTAAGTTCAAATTTCCATTCTCTACACTAATTGGCTGCAATGGACTTCCTGACCTTATACGGCTTTCAAGAGAAGGCTTGATGTCATCTCTGTAATTGGTGGCTGAGGCAGCTTGATTTGACTCTGTGTCTGAGCAGGGTGTCTTTTCTGAGAAAGAGAAATTCTCATCATACTCACTTGGAATAATTTTCTCAGTTACTTTATTGGAGAGGGTTAATTGTCTATCTTTTCCTCCTGAATGATTATTTAATACTAGAGGCATTTCGGCAGAAACCTGCATCTGTTGCACCTGAGTTATGTTTTCTTGTCCTACCGGATGGGTAGGACTAACAAAGGGGTTTTCTTTTTCATTTGTGGCCAAATCTACTGAGTTGGCCTGGAAGAATTTATCGTTTTTCTCACACTGAGTATGAGGAAGTTTTAAACTACATAGAGACATAGCCTGACATGGTTGTATTTCTTCAGCTAGTACTTGGGGGTCGGGACTAGAAGGTGGAGACACTTCTTCAATTAAAGAAGCAAAGGTAAAGTCTGAGGGAATATGGACTTCCTCCATGATCTCAAGAGTACAACTTTCTTTAGGAACTATTAATGTAACTGGTTGTGAATTATCACCTTTACTCTCATTTTCTAATGGTTTCTTTGACAGTGTAGGATAAACTGATGTATAACTAGCAGAATTCACCTCTCTGTTTTTTCTGCACATTGCTGGCTCTGGCTCAATGATTTCTTTAGTCATACCCTGAAATTCCACATTTGTTAATGGTGCCTCTTGATCTTCCTGTATTTTCCCAGCTCGCACTATTTCTCTGGAGCTTGTGAGTGGCGATATGGTGAGACTTAAATCAATGTCAGAATCTTCCTCTGATAACTCTAGGCTGACCTCCTCTCTATTAGCAGACTGACTGGTTTGTTTGGCAAATGCTGAGTTAAATGATTCAGATTTCAAATTTTCACTATTTACATCACTCTTATCTTTCTTTAATTCTGAAGAGCCTTCTG
Organism: Galemys pyrenaicus; assembly: GCA_019455555.1. NCBI lineage: Eukaryota > Metazoa > Chordata > Mammalia > Eulipotyphla > Talpidae > Galemys > Galemys pyrenaicus. The sequence continues at coordinate 11,397,365 of JAGFMF010011694.1, forward strand.
ATTCATTACTACCTGATGGAATGCAGTTAAGCGAGTAATTTTTTGCCAGGGTGGCAGCGGCTGGTGATGAGACCACTTCTTCAACCTGCAACGGCTCTATAATCTCTTCTGAAGATATGCCAAGTACACTCTGGGTCTGCAGAAAACCTTCTTGAGAGCGTTTTTTGTCTTCTTTGGATAACAAGTTATTAGAACTTTTAACTAATGATAATGCCTCCGTTACCACTGGATTATTAGATGATGACGATGAGCCTGGAATAGACTGCAATGAACATGTTTCTTTAGCAAGTATCTCTTCACTTACAGAAGAGGCACAAAGATATTTAGTGCCTTGTTGTCCTGGCACTGCTTGAGATGAAATGTCCCTAAAACCTTTTATTTGTTGTGTAGGGTGCTGAAGACTTGCAGCAGGTGACATGTGTTTAATAAGCTCCATATTAAAGGCTGTAGGTTTCTCAGGTCTTTTTCCGGCTTCTGCCTGTACTGGTACATAGGCATTTTTTTCAAAAGTGAGAGTAACTGGTTCCAGATTAATCGTTACATACCCTGTTTTATCATCTTTCCTTTCCAGTGAAGGCTGACAATCTTTGTTCATGGGGCTGCTATGCTGAATAATCTCCTGTAAAGCACCAGAATTTTTATATACTGCTGCATGAAAAATATCAACTTCACTTTCAAGGGTGCTGCACATAGAGTTTTGACAAATCTCTGACTCATTGCTGACCCCATCATAAGTCTTGGTGACCGTGTTTTGTGTGACAGTCTCATTGTCAGAAGTCACTGTGGTCTTATCAAGTGGTTTAAAGGTTTTACCTTCACTGGAAATAGAAGGAATAGAAGCTTCAGTACTTCCAATACCAGTAAGTACAAGACTGGATGTCTCTAACTTATTTGATGATTCTTGTTTGGCTTTTCCCTCGATTACCTGAAATGACAAAAGTAAGGAGAGAAAACATCAAGAGTCTTGAGGTCCTCTCTGGTGGCACAAGGGGTTGAATCTTAGCACTATCAAGCTACCGCCATCCACTGCAACATGAGCAACGTGAGTTTGACCCCCAGCCAGGGAGCACCACACATGGCACAACAGACCTCTCCTGTCTCACCCACTGCTCCCCTCAGCAGTGTATTTCAGTAGATCTGCCTGTTCTGCTCCCCTCTCTGTCTCTGGGGAACCCTCTCAACCCTCCCACGCCCCCGTACCTCTGCACTATATCCCAGTTCTTGTAAGTATATATAAATAATTCTTTTAAAAAAAAATCAAAAATCAAGAGTCAATTTGGTAGTTTCTTAGCACTTAAGCAAAGAACAGATCAATTTTAGTTTTTTCCTTTGAATCTTCTAATTTATACGAATATCACAGGGTAGAGATCAAGCAAATCCCTTTAAACATGGACTTAAAATAACCTTCAAATAGGAGTCCATTATACACATATAATTCCAAAACCTTCTTAATTGCGCAGGCTATTTATTATTGAAAAGTGATTTGGGGGCCTCCCTGGTGGTGCAGTGGGTTGAGCAGTGCACTGTGAAGCAAACCGCGGCCACTGCAGCATGAGTTCGAGCCCTGCTGCCAGCCAGGGAGGGGACCCACATGGTGCCGCAGACCTCTCCTGCTGTGCCTGCTGCTCCCCTCAACAGTGTACTTCTGTTGATCTGCCTGTTCTGCTCCCTGCTCTCTGTGGTGAATCCTCCCACCCCTCTGGCCTGTACCCCAATGCACACTGCTGAGGGGAGCAGTGGGCGAGTCAGGAGAGGTCTGCTGCACCATGTGGGTCCCCTCCCTGGCCGGTGGCAGGGATAGAACTCGTGCTGCAGCGGCTGTGGTTTGCTTCATAGTGAGTTGCTTAACCTGCTGCGCCACCAGGGAGGCCCATGAATAAATAAATCTTAAAAAAACAAAAAGAAAAGAAAAGTGATTTGGGCACTTAAAGTGGCTAGACTGCTAACAATTTAAAGACTTGAAATTGCAGCCTGTATGATGAATTAAATGAGAAAAAGCTCTTAATTATATTTTCAGTAAGATTTAAGATAAATTTTAAAGCAAAAAATAACTTAAATACCAAGATTCTAAACACCCTCATCTGGAACTTTTCCACAAGAATGTAGTAATTACTATCTTCTGTATTCAGAATACATTGATTAGCAATTCTCCCACTGTATCAATTTCTATTCTGGTAAATAAAGGTCCCTTATCCCTTACACTATCTTCTTTGCTTGTAATTAGAGATAACAACCTCCTTCTCATGATACCCCATTTGACAGAAAACAGTGTAGTTTGTATTAATAAATGACACCAAAGCCACTGATTCCAAGAATATCAATGATTTAGATTAAATAACAGACATTTGAGCCAAACACTTACAAAGGCAGGTATTTTGTCAATCCTTTAAATTTGATACAACATTTTTATTTGTTCCAATTAAAATCTGAAAATCTGGTCTGGCTGAACATCAACTGAGAACAATTGAATGAAACAAAGTATGTTTTCTAGATTTTCCAATAGTTAATCTACAATGGCTCTTTTCTCTTAGGTGAGGCATTTGATTACTATTCCAGTATTTTCTTGAAAAATAATTTTTAATATATTCAATTTTAGTTTAAGACTTAGCAAAGCTTTCTAATTTTTATTATCATCACACTGGATCCTTAAACAATATTCTATGTAAAACATAACAGGTATTATTCACCTCTTTTAGAAGAGTATCACAGAGAAAGAGCAATTTACCCTAAATTATACAAGAACCATTATGGTTAGTTCCCAGATCATCTGACCACTGTGATTTTGTTCTATTTCTTCAATCAGGATACTCAATATGTTGCTACCTTGATACCTACAGACAATCTATAGGTTTGAAATCCACATTTATGAAGACTAAGTTTCTGTAATTTATAATTTTATATAGCTAGAGAGTTCACTTTACCAGAAGAAACCAATGTCTAATTCTGAATGTGATTCTACATACAAAAACATGAACAGGGCCTCCCTGGTGGCGCAATGGGTTAAGCAACGCATTATGAAGCAAACCGGAGTCACTGCAGCATGAGTTTGATCCCTGCCGCTGGCCGGGGAGGTGACCCACATGGCGCAGTAGACCTCTCTTGCTTCGCCTCAGCAGTGTACTTCAGTTAACCTGCCTATTCTGTTCCCCACTCTGTCTTTGGTGGGTCCTCTCACCTACCCCACACCTCTGGCCTATATCCCAGCGCTTGTATGCATAAATAAATAAATCTCTAAAACAAAAAACAAACTAAAAAATGAACATTTCTTCAATAACTATCAGCATCTGTAGTATTTAGCTCACTTACCTCATTATTACAAGAATGGAAGAAACTCTGGCTTTCTTGGGTATCTGGATGTTCTGCTCCTACAAACATTTCTTCCTGTTCGTTCTGTATCCAGAGTCCCAAACCACTTGCTAATGGTGGTTTAATGAGAGGCAGTACAGTGTTAGCTTCAGGGAAGGACACCGCAGTCGTGCAAGCTCCAAGTGTGACATCAGTCTCCAACAGAGGGTCTGCAGAACATCTTTGCATACTAGTAGACTCCTCAATTTCACTGAATTCAAAAGATTCTAATGTGCTATTGATAGACACATATTTTGCTGGGTTGCTATGTTCCACTACTCGTCGTGACGACCTTATGACTTTGTTCTGATTGCTGTAAAATAGAGCTACCCACATATGAAGTAAAAGCTTCACTTCTTCCACATTATCAGGTAAATCAGTGTTCCAGGGCCTGAGATTTTAAAGAAATAACACCCAAAAATCATTGAGAAACAATTATTTCAGTTGACTATCTTATCATAAATGCCTTCATTATTAACCTTAGCTTTTGGGTCATTTAAAAAGTTATACAAACATGGAACAATAAGATAAAGACAAAGCTGATTTAATAAGAGAATATACAGTGAATCTAATTCCCTCATTACAAAGACAAGAGAAGGGAACTGAAAATTAGACCTCTTATATGATAGAATCACAATCACCATATAAGGTGGCCAACTCCTGGGTTAGCATTTCTTTTCCACCACACAAACTCTCTCTGAACATAATATACCTGTTGTGGGAATAATGGTTTTAGCAACTACCAAAATTGTCATCTCCTTGCTTTTGCTAAGTTGGCTGATTATTAGTTTTGTGTCTCATTTCTAACAGTTGGGAAAGTCTAAACATTAAAATATCTCTGTGGCAATTTAATAGAACTATACTATTTATAATTACAGTTCTGGAAAACCTGAAACCATAAAAGGAGATGCCATTTCTGGACATCTTCCAGGCAAATACATAGTGGAGAGCTACAGTGGGATAATTCAGAGAGGCTACAGAATTAGGTAGGACTCATGTTAGGGAAATGACTTTTAAGAGGAGATGGGAATTTTAGTGCATGCTTTTATGAGCATAAGGTTTCAAGTAGATCAAGGAATTCTGATAGTTTAGTGACTTATATGTAGAATATAACAGCTGAATGTCATTTCATAAAGCTAAATCTGCTTGCTAGTAGGTTACTCTTTATTGGTATGTTCCACTTGCCACGCAAAACCCTAATTTACCTTGCAACTTCATAATGTAACTATTATTAAACCCAGACTTCAAAGTGTTGTCCATAGGCTGTCATTTTCTAGTGACATCTCCTTCAATTGTGTTAGAAATGTAAACTCTCAGGCCCCACCCTAAACAGAGTCAGAATTTGCATTTTAGTGAAGCTCCCTACAAGAGTCATGCCCACAGTGAAGATGAGGAAGAACAGAACTTTCAGGTCACAGAAGCTATTCATTGAAAAAGGATGGCTTGAAACAGTTTAATCCACACCTCAATGTCATGTGTTCGACTGCTCTGCTATTGTTAGCTTGGCCCATTCTTAAGGAAGAGTCATCAAACAACCCTATGTAAAAGTACTCATGAAGCAATCTGGAGAACTTAACCAGCTAGATGTATTACTCTAAATGTTTCTTCTGTAACTGTTTCCATACCTCCCTATTTTATAACATTAAGATTGCATCTAAATATTTTAACTTAGATCACAAAGGCTCTAAAAAGCCTCTCAAAATGGAAATTTTTACACAGACAAAAATATCTTGTAGGGGCCTCCCTGGTGGCACAAGGGTTAAAACACCACACTGTTAAGCATCCTCAGCCACTGTAGCAGGAGTTCAAACCTTGGCCAGAGGTGACCCACATGTCACAGCAGACCTCTCCTGCCTCGCCTGCTCCTCCCCTCAGCAGTGTGTTTCAGGATCTGCCTGTTCTGTTTCCCACTCTATCTTTGGTGAATCCTCTCACCCCCATACCTCTGGCCTATACGTATACCCAGTTCTTGTATGCATAAATAAATAGAATCTTTTTAAAAAAAAGTTATCTTGTAGAAGTTCTCCATGTGATCACTCAAGCTAAAGCTAGCCTGATAGTCTCATCATCATGCACAACACCTTGACATTATTACCATTATTATTGATACCCAATACTTCTTTCTCCTTGCCCAAAGTTTGGTGCAAATATACCTCTTCACTACCTCTATTTTAATACAAGTTTCATCCACTTCCATCAAGTGTCACTCATACTTACCCATGTAAAGCTCTTATTACAGTTTTCTCCAGTGCGTTGTTGGTATATTTGCTATCTAAGCTGAATACATATTCTGTTTCACATTTGAACGTGACCTTAAAGGAACCATCACAGCTAAACACAGTATGTGAGCAAAAAAAATCTTTTAGGTTGGAAGACAGCAATTTAGTCTTGCGTTTTAGCAATGGGCTCTCAGAAAACTTTTGCAGAGGGGAGGTGCATTGCTGATGCCGAAATGGCATTACTTTTCCCACTGGGGTTCCTGCTTCAGGGCCTTTTATATTGTTCTTAGCAAAGGTAGAGCCTGGTACTCCTTTTTGCTGTAGTTGCTTCTTTGAATGTTCTGCAAGGAGTAGTGCATAGGAATGTTCCACAGCAACAAAAGAGCTTAGCCTTGTAACAGAAGTTTCTAGTGTTTCCTCAGAAAGTGTAGGCTGGGCTTCAGTTGGAGCCATACTGCCAGAAACCACACTTTCTTCTTGACTCACAGTGGAGTCTGACATTAAATCACTCTTCGTATCAGAAGAGAGTTTAGGTAACAGTCCACCTTTTTGACTTTTAACTCCTCTATGATATACATGATCAGATGTACCTCGTAAAGACTGTTCCTTAGAAAGCAAAGCATCATTTTGTGGTAATTCAGATAAGTTTTTGGACTCAGATGATGAAGTGGTAGTGGGAGCAGAGCTTAATGCCAGATCAGCTAACATATTCAGGGCCTGGGAGTCACAGTTGGGAATGGAACTTTCAGGAAGATCTTTTTGAGCTACTGTGGTATTTTCCGGTTGAGCTGTGTTTATGCTAATGACATCTGCTTGACCACTGGATGAAATTCCTGATTGAAGTAGTGAAGTAGTTTCTCCTTTGGCTTCAGTATCAAAACAAAAACAAAACAAAAACACAGCATTTGATTTCAGAGAATTCTTTGCCATATTATAATGACTGTTAAGTCAAATACTTTAAAAAACCTCTTGATATGCCAGATAGGTTTTATATGAAGAGATCAAGGTCTCTTCCAACTCTCAAATCTATTACAATATATTTATCAGAGGAGGAAGTCTTAAGGAATGTATGTGCACATTAATGTAAAAAGAAATCATCCTAACAAAATACTGTACTACACATAAGACAAATTGCTGACCAAAGAAATGTACAAAGAAAAAAGAAAATAGGAGTCCTGCCCTCAGAGAGCTTACAATCTAGTGAGAATATAAGAATTTCTAAGTTTGACGTGTATGTTTTAGTATGTTAACATATTTTCTTAGAAATTACTCCCCTTTAACAAATATGTAAAAGGAAACACCTAAAGATTTTTAACCATATTTAAATTTGATATGAATAAAAAATTTTAAGTCATAAAAGAAATCACCAATTAACTTCATTAAAGTCTCACTTTCTGCACTGAAAACATTTCTACCTGCAAAACAGTAAATCTTTTTGTCTACTGACAATTCTCCTTTCTTCAGATAATAAACAAATTTATCACTTAAATTAGAAAATTGACATTTCGAGGGATTATTTAGCTTTCATGGGACATGAATTAAGCTTTCTAAAATGCAGTTATTATAAAGGATGACATTCACAACAATAAATGATTCCCTAGCAGGAGGATAAATGTGTAGAAAAGCCAAGAATATTCCTATTTATACTAAATAGTAGTGGGTCTTAAATGCACATGATTAACCTTCCTGCAAAGGTCAATGACACATATTTAAGGAGAAAAAGAAACTTGAACCTATAACATCATCATAGTCTGAGAAGGGTGTGTGTATGGGAGGGAGGGTAAAATTAATCATTCGACCTTTGTCCAGTTTAAAATAAATCCAAGGAGCTCAGTGTCACTCACTTTTAAGAGAGTGACACAAAGCAGAATCATCTTATTAGTCCCATGCATATGAAACATGAATGCATTTTAGGATCTGATGTGTTTGATACTAATTTCATTGTATCTTTGCTAATATTGTGTTAATATTATTCGACATTTTTGTCTCTTACAAAAAATGTGACTTATGAGTAAGGTCTAATATAAAAAAATACTATATCAAAGAAAAAAGGTTATTTTAATATGTATAGTTTCACTTAAATCATTTACTTACTTATTGGAGGCTTTCACTCAATTAAAAATACAATTCTGATAACCTCTATTTTAAAATACACAGATAAAAAGAATGTCAAATTGGTTCTATAAAAATATAAAAAAAATTCAGCAAATAAAAACTATTACTGAAGAATTTAAAGGTCAGAATATGATCTGTTTCTGTAATGAAATGATTGTGCTTTCTTAAACTGATAATTCAAGGGTAAAAACAGAACAGACTTGCATAGGCAATTAAGAAATGGAAGAAAAGAGATCATTTAAAAGGTGGTAATCTTGGGGCCTCCCTGGTGGCGCAAGGGTTTAAGCACTGCACTATGAAGCATCCGCAGCAACTGCAGATCCCTGGCCAGGGAGGGGACCCACATAGTGCAGCAGACCTCTCCTGCCTGGCCCACTGCTCCCCTTAGCAGTGTACTTCAGTCAATCTGTCTTTTCTGTTCCCCATTCTAGCTCTGGTGGTGAATCCTCTCACCCCTCCCCCCACCTCTGACCTGCACCCCAGTTCTTGTGTGTATAAATAAATGAATCTTTAAAAAGAAAATAAAAGGTGGTAATCTTAAAATTTCAAGTGAGTATTTTGAAAATTCATTTTCTGGGTTCACTTTTCTGCCAATAACCAATTGTATACCTCCTCCCACTAATGAATTAGTCAACAAATCTGAGAGCCAACTTAGTACAAAGAATTCAAATGACATAGCTAAGAATATAAGGTATTATGTGCTTATCTATGTTCATGCTTACAAATTAACTGGAACCCTTATCTATGTTCATGCTTACAAATTAACTGGAACTGACAGAATCAAGACATCAAAGGATTAGAAAATCTTATGAATTCTATAATGTTCTCAAACACCCAAAAGGAAATGAAGAGAAAAAAAGAGATCAGTGATGATCAGAATATCAAGAAATGCCTAACAGCAGAGGCAAGACTCAGCCTTCAGAGGATTTGGATGGGTAGACGGAATACATGCCCAAGTTAAGAATGCATGTGAGGCATGTGTAACACTGTGTCCAGCAGAGAAAGTACATACTAGAAAATAGCAGGAGAGAAAGAGGGACGTGTGAGGTCAAGATCATATTATGAATTGTTTTGCGAGATAACTGAAGAACTTAGATTTGGTGTGGACACCAAAACTACACCATGGGTTTTAGAATGACATGATGAACTTTTAAAAAACATCCAGTCATAAAACAGTATTAAAGGAACTAACAAAGTAAGTTCATCCATAACTCCATCACCCCAACAAAACAAGTTTCTTTCTCAGAATTCCCACTCAACATGAGATTTAAAAAGAGCTTTAAAAAAAAAGAAAAACAACAACAAAATTGATGGAAAAAGTACATTTTTGCTTTGTTTAAACAAAACAAAACACAACACTGCAGATAAAGTAAAATTTACAGATTTTGCAGTCTGGAAGAACAGTATCATGCATGGAAAGAGGAAAGTTAAGAAGGGGTGAGGACCCAGAGAAGAGCTGGTGTGTGTTCATTTCATAGAATTCTACAGTGACAATGGAACCTTCAGGTAAAGAGGCTATGTCTAGCAGTTGGAAATATAGAACTAGAACAGTCAGTTGTTTAGTCATATAACTAAATTTTATTATTTGCTTAAGCAAAATCAAAAAAGTAAAACTGCTTTTAAAATTAATTTAATGCCTTTTAAAACCAAATAGAGTCTGAATTAGTGTTTTGAACAATCTGTTTACAATTCCCTTTGGACAAACAAACCTGTGGGTCTGCTAATCCTAAGCGGTCTATTCGGGCACCATTATTATTACTGCAGTTCTGCATTCCCATGCAAGGTCAGAACTACCCTTCAGAAACTGGTCAATCAGTCAAAGGAGCCAAACCTTACAACGCGCCTTTCAAATCAACCAAGAGCAGAAAGCTTGTAATGATCACAATGATCATTACTAGGTATGACCGGGAATGCCCAGGGGCTAACGAAAGGCATATACTCACTCCCAACTCATACATCACAAGGTCTGACCGGAATGGCTGGGGAACTGAGCACTGATGTATGAGAAGGAACCCCTTGAAAATTATCAACCCCTTGTTGATAAGATTAGAATGATGGCCCTGGGTCTGGGGTATAGTTTCAAATACAAAACTTGGTTGTCAAGCAGATAAGAATTATGTGGTCAGCAGACTCACTACCTCCCCCCACCCCCAAGCACCAGATGACATTCTTTTAGTTTCACCCATCTTTTTTTCCTACCCCACATAACTGATGCTATATGATTATTCTATCAATAAAAAGGGCAGGATCTTGCTTGTTCAGCAGCTTCCTACATTGTGCAGCCTGTTCCTCAACTCCCATTTCTTTCTCAGTGTGGTGGTGTCCCACACAACATAAACTTGCAACTTTCTGCATTTTATAACTGGTTATGGTCTACAACAATACTACCAGATATTATTTGCTTCTGCATTAAGTCATTAAAAAGGCCATTATACTTTAACTTTACACAGTCATGTTTATGCTTTATTGGAAACTAAAAAGGAACGTGTTTTCAAGACAGAATGAATCTTAGCACTTTTCTAATTTATTTACAATAGGAAACCGAGTTAGTCTTATTAGTGTCTGAACTAAAGAATAGAGCAAGAAGTATTGGTACATTTCATCTATTCTTATTTCAATACAGTATCTTGCAATCTCAATTAGGTATGTATGGTGGTGGTGAAATTTATAGGAAGAGTATTTCTTACCAGGTTCTGGCTGCTTTCTGATTCTGGGATTCTGATTGCCTTTCACTATATTTACCCTCTGTTTTTGTGGAGATTTCTTCACAGATGGCTTAGCCTTTGAAACAGTTTTGACTGGAGATTTCTCTGGTTTCTTTGCCCATTTAGCATTCGTTGCCACTGGAACATCTTTAGAAATGGGAGCGTCTTGTTTTTTCCTATCCAATATGGTTGTCTGTACAAACTGTGCAGTCAGTACTTCAGCACCTTATGTAGAAAAGACACCATTTTTTAAGGGGTGGGGGGCTCATATAGTTAGCAGCATAGTTTTTCCTTTCTTTTTCTTTGTTTTTTGGTTTGTTTTCAGGGAGTATCTTTAGTAATGAGAAACGAAATGTAAAATGTTTTCATATAAACATATAAACTTGTTATATGTCAGTCTATTTATCAATTGAAAAGTATCTGATTAATAACAATAAAAACAAAGGCATGACTTAACAAAAAATGTACCTCTATAATCTTTCCTGACTGATGTGGCAGATAAGGCTGAGTATGCTAGTTGACAGCATTGGGAAAGAATTAATTCAATTTATACAAAAGCAATACAGCTCCCCTAAGGTGACAGGGTTAAAAAATAATCACACTATAGAGAAGAGACTCTATATTCATAAAGATCCATTTTACATCTTTCACTGTACTACTCTTAAGAAGTTTAAGTCCTACTATCACCAGAAAAATGAGGTACATTGAAGAAAAGTCTTCACCAGATTTAATTTCCTACGAATCTATTGTAATTGTTCATCTTTTTTACAAATACTCAGTTACAGGCAGAAGCAAAGAGAGGAAATGGTAAAAGGCAAAGGCAAGTGGGATAAAACTAGGATCTAGGGGCCTCCCTGGTGGCACAAGGAGTTAATAAGCACCACACTATGAAGCATCCGCAGCTATTGCAGCACCAGTTTGATCCCAGGCCAGGGAGTTGGATCTACAGGGAGCAGCAGACCTCTCCTGCCTCGCCCCCTACTCCCTTCAGCAGTGTATTTCAGTCTGTTCTGTTCCCCACTGTCTCTGGTGAATCCTCTCACATATCGCCCCTGCCCCCACATTTCTGGCCTGTACACCAGTTCCTGTATGCATAAAATAATTTTTTTTTAAAAAAAAAAGTAGGATCTATCAGCTTACTAACAACACAACAGAAAGTGTTTCAATCTTTAAGACTTCAATAAAGTTAACTATTCTCCTCTTAACTTTACATAGCTTCAGCTGTTTCCATCAAAAAATTTATTCCCCCCCCCAAAAAAAAAAAATTTAGTCCCACAGAGGTGATGGTGCACGGGTGGAATGGTGGTGGATACTCCCTGGGGAATACAAACGATGTCGAATATAATTCATTAAATAAAAAAAATTTAGTCCCACAGATATCACATAAAATAATCACCTATGAATAGTTGCAAATATTTAAAATTAAATTTTACAGAAAATATACTTCTAATGGAGAACAGCAAACTTAATACCAAACAAGCTAAAAAATTGTGACGACTGCTAATGAAATGTTGAGGGGGGGGGGTAAGAGAACATAGTAGTTTAAAAAAAAAAAAGCTTTTGTGTCAAGTAATGATCTATTTTGTGTCAAGTAATGATCTACAGTTCCCTGACATTATTTTCCTCCAAGCTAAACTATTACAGGCAATAAAGCAGCATACAGATTTTTGATTTTAAGAATAAGACTTCTCACTCCACTCACATGTTCTATAGTTTTAAGTATAAAGAAGAATATTTAAGTCAAGCAGGAAACCAGGTAAGACTAAGTTAAGAGGAGAAAGATGAGATGATCAAGACCTAGGGAAAGTTTCTACCATCTACACAGGCAGGAAGGCACGTCTCTCATCCTGAGAGGAAAGAAACATGAAGCATAAGGTGGGCCTGGCAAGGAGTGTTTTGTTCATGTGCGTCACTCCAGGCCATGCTTCTCAAACTGTAAGCAGTACTCCACTAGTAAAGTGTAAATAATGTTAATGAGTCACAACCAGAACACATTTCTTAAGTGGACCAGAATAGAACAGGAAATATCAGATTCTATTTCAGTTAAGGCAATGACTTTTGTTTCAGTTGTACAGAGGTTTTCATGTATACTAGACTATAATATAAAACGTTTCAGAAACATTGACGATATATATGTTGAATTATAGATAATTTATGCCACACATTAAAGCAAGCTGGTGCGTAAACAGAAAAAACTCAATATGGCTGTTTTGGAATTTGTAAATAATTGTATAGTGTGATTTACTACTGCTTTATATTGCTTTACATTCCACCATACCCCTAAATATACACACACACCCCATTTCTCACATCATAGCAGGCTAGTAATAACAATTTGCTAAACCATAGGGTCAAACCTTAATTACCTAGAATGCTAGGGATTTGCATATACTTGATTATTTCCTCTTTGGGTTACACAATTTCTAAATTCAAAATACTATAGGTAAGGTTGGCAAAACTTTTCAGAAGCCAGATGACAGACATTTCATCTTTGAAGACTAACTGGTCTCTGTCAACAACTGTTCAACTCTGCCAGCACAGTGTGAAAGTTGCCAGACAACAGTAAATGATAGGTCTTTGGTTACCATTTGTTTATGGGGAAATTATAGCACATAGTTCTTATTTTTAAGCATAGAAACCTAAATGCAAATGGAGATGACTCTAAGCCAAATCATGTTTTTGTCATGCTGTTTGCCAAAGTATATCTGACTAGACACTCAATGGCTTGAGGGCCTCCCTGTTGGTGCATTGGGTTAAGCATTGCACTACAATACATCTGTAGCTACTGCAGCATGAGTTCAATTCCTGGCCAGGGAGTGACCCATATGCCTTGCCCACTGCTCCCCTCAGCAGTGTGTTTCAGTCAATCTGCCTCTTCTGTGGCCCACTCTGTCTCTAGTGACTCTTCTTACCCACCCCCGCCCCATACCTCTGGTATGTACCCCAGTTCTTGTATGCACAAATAAATAAACCTTTTTTAATAGATAGATAGATCGCTCTAGATATTCTTACTCAACTTTTAGGGGGCATCAAAACCACCTGTGGACCTGTTTGTGTATGTATATATAATATATCTCAGGCCAGTGTAAAATGTTTTGATAGGTCTGTAACAGGACCCAGAAGACCATGAAACCCAGGAATTCTGATACATTCAAAAGATTAGAAATTCTGCTGCAGACTGCTTTATATTTGGAGATACCAGGTATTTCCTCCCCCTTCTATAGATGCTCAGGCAAGCAATCAATGCTCTTTGCTGTTACTAAAGCAATCAATGCTCTTTGCTGTTACTAGTGTGCTTGATTTTAGAAGACTTCCTCCACTCTTATTTGTCTAAGGACAGCTTAGAAACTGGACAACCTAAATAGTCATCTTTCTTGGAAAAATACAGAAATACCTGGAGTGGCAGGTTTGAGCACTCTTACAAGTGAAATTAAGCTTTTCATGAATGAGCTTTTAAGAATTTTAGAGTTATTTATCTGTTACCTACATTAGTGATTCTCAAACTTGAGCATGCAGTAAAATCACCTGAAGAGAAACGCGGCATTCCTAACAAACTTCTAACCAATGCTACCAAGCTACAATGCACATTCATCCAGAGAGGTACAATTTACAATACAAAGGTCATTACAGATACTCATTTAATAATCCACAAAAATCATGCTTACCTCTTTTTCTTTTCTGAGGAAACTGTCCTTTGACTAATTTCAGAGTTGTTAGACAGTCTGAACTTTTGTCTGCTCCAGCAGGAGTTCTTTTGGGGAAGGGGAAGCCTAAGTCCACCACTTTACTCTGTTCTGTGGACAGTGTGCTTGCCTTTCTCTTAGGCTGAACTCTCAGATTGGATGCTGGACTTTCTGGAACTAACATGCCTTGCCTTGCTTTAAATATTTCTTCAGAATTCTTTTCTTTTTCAGTTTCTTTTCTCACTTCTGCCTCTGAGTCAAGAAATTCAGGATCTGGAGTCATAACTAGAGAAAATCCAGCATCACAAATTCCATCTGAAATACAAGGAGACTGAGGATGCTCTGCAAACAAATCTAATGTAGGAGGTACTTCCAAAATGTAACTGCTAGGATCTGAAAGATAAGACTTCAGCTGAGTTAAAGACTGTAAAGGGCACTTGTCAGCTGGAGGAACCAAGTCAAAGCCATCGGACAGCTTGTCAAAAAATGTAGTCTCTTTAATTCCATCTTGAGAAGAAGCAGTCAAAGAACTTTGTTCTACCTTGAGAAATTCTTGGAAATTATGCCTTACTAGTGTGTTTAAACAGATTCCTTCTTCAGTAGATGATTTCTTTGCTTCTAGCAGGGCACAATTAAGGGCAGGTAAAATAGGTACCACCTTCAATGAGATATCATCTTCAACTTTCAAGTCTTTCATTCCTAAAAAATACAAACACATATGAATAACTTGAGGTTTTTATAATTTCATAAAACTGCTTTAGGTTACAAAATTATGGAAAGGTTAAATATGATAAAGTGTAACATGACAGAGTGTTTCAAATGATAACCTAAATGGCAATTAATACAAGACTCATGGGTACAAATAATATATATATTTCTCCATATATATGAAATTTCTCTCTCACACACATGAAAAAGAATTACTCAGATATAATCACTCAGTTAGAACAAAAGTGGAAGACTTGCTTCTAGCACCTCATGTGACCAGGAGCCCAGTGTGAATTAAGTGTGCTGTTACACCACAGTACCGGCTTTTATAGCTAGTAGATTTGCTTACTACTTAATTATTTTCTGCTTTTAAAATACATCTTAGTTTTTCTTGTACTTTATATAAATTACTTCAAATTCTGTTTAGGACTTACAGATCAACTAAACTGAAAAAACATAAAATTTCTAAATAACCCCAAGTCTCATAGTTAAGTATTAGTGTTAATTTCACCATCTTCTTTACCAAATGAAATAAAAAGTATTTTTAATTAACTGAACTGACATGTCTGTGTTTTACTTCCGCTTCCTGGTTCACTCTCTGACTGAAATGCTAGTTTTTTAGTAAATCAATAATCAAAAAGAAAACAGTATGAGAAAAAAGAGTAAGGTTATTGAGAACGGCACTAAAATCCTAAAAAATTTAAGAGCTATCAGTAACATAATTCATAGATAACAAAGACCTACATCGCTTATTAAACTGAACTGTGACTTATACTTTTCTTTTTAAAGAAAAACTGCAGGTTTAAGAAACATAAAATTATTCCTTACTAAAACCATTTGCACTCAAACAGGCATTAGGAAAAGGAAAAGAATGACGAATAGGGAGTCTGCCTGATGGTGCAAGGGGTTAAGTCTCAGCATTATGATGCTATCACAGCCACTGCCAGAGGAGTTCGATCCCCAGCCAGGGAGATGACCCACCTGGCACAGCAGACCTCTCCTGACTTGACTGCTGTGCCCCTCACCAGTGTAATTCAGTTTATCCGCCTGTTCTGGTCCCCATTCTGTCTCTGGTCAATCCTCTCACACCCTGCATCTCTGGCCTGTACCCCAGTTCTTGAATGCATAAGTAAATCTTAAAAAAAAAAAAAGACAAATAGGAATGTACAGGGAAATGTGACTAGGCATGAAAAAAAATTCCCTTCTATGAGTTCATCATTTAGAAAGTAACAAATGACAGAAAAATAAAATAAAAATGTTCTTATGTACTACTAGCTAACATCATAATTTAAATCACAATAGAATAGTGTTTGTCTAAGACAACTTCCATTATTTCAAGAAAGAATTGAATAGGCAGAACTCAATGATTTGTAATATACTTTTAAAAACTCTATAGAAAAGAAAATTTTAAGTCTGGTAAGCAAAGTACAATTCAATTATAAACCTTAGTATAACCTTTGAAAGACCTTACGTAGAAAATCTCAAGAACAAGAGGATTATAATAAAAGACTCCCAGTGCTGTTTAACACTGAATGGTACAGGTTCTAATGATTCTTATTTGAGCAAAAACAGAACTCTTAAAGAAGAGGGAGAAAATGGGGATTATAGCTGGAAGTGAGTTTGAGAATTAGCTGTTGACCTTGAGCAAATTTCTCCTGGTCACATGAGGTGCTAGAAGCAGTCTTCCACTTTTGTTCTTTTTTTTTTTTTTTATTTATGCATACAAGCACTGGGGCACAGGCCAGAGGTGTGGGGGGGTGAGAGGATTCACCACAGAGAGCGGGGAGCAGAACAGGCAG
>JAGFMF010011694.1:11413988-11424593 GCA_019455555.1 Galemys pyrenaicus
GAGTAATTCTTTTTCATGTGTGTGAGAGAGAAATTTCATATATATGGAGAAATATATATATTATTTGTACCCATGAGTCTTGTATTAATTGCCATTTAGAATAGTCATAATAAGAATACTTACGTAAAGAGCTGCTAAAAGGGCCTGCCCTGGTGGCGCAGTGGGTTAAGCAACACACCATGAAGCAGACCGCAGCCACTGCAGCACGAGTTCGATCCCTGCCGCCAACTGGGGAGGAGACCCACATGGTACGGTGGACCTCTCCTGCCTCGCCCGCTGCTCCCCTCAGCAGTGTGTTTCTGTCAATCTGCCTGTTCTGCATCCTGCTCTGTCTGGTGGATTCTCTCACCACCCCCACACCTCTGGCCTGTACCCCAGCTCTTGTATGCATAAATAAATAAATCTTAAAAAAAAAAAAGAGCTGCTAAATAGTATAATGCTAAATAGTAAATACTTTAAAAATGCAAGCAGTTATTGCCATTATTTTGTTATAATTGGAAATGTTTTGTTTATTCCAAGGTACTTTTGCCCAAGAAAGTGCAGCTCTTTGCCTTGAGTAACTGAGTAAAGAAAAAAAAAAAACTCTAAAAACATTTTTGTATTGGTTATATCTTTACAAATACTACATACACTTTTATGTTTAAATATACATAGTATGACTATAACAACAATGAAAATTTCCTCCTATAATAGGAAGAAATGACTCATTTACTTTCATTTTTTTATTTGTTAAGGAAACTTATTTTCTAGATGCCTAGCATTGCTAGGTGGTAGGTATACACTAATATAAAGGAAATAATTATGCAAATATTTAAATTATGGGGACTCCTTGTTGAGGCAAGGTGACAGGAATCAATGAAATCATATTTAAGATGAAACCTGGTAGATATATGTAAGAATAGGCAGTATGAGTATTTATTACCCATCCTTCTTCTCCTAAGAGGACCGTTAAAGACTTTTTCCCTAACTGCCCTCTGAAATTTTATATACCTACTTACATAATGTACAAGTAATATATTTTTGCCAAGAGTTAATTTTTGGTCCTGGGGGGTCAACACCATATGATCAAGTCCAAACAGAGGGACCTACCTGTAACTGTGAAAGCCGTAAGACTTACTTACTTACTTGTTAGATTCTCAGAGATGCATCTCCTAGCTACTGCTATTCACTAACAAATGAATTCAGTTTTGGACATGCTGAGTAAGGAATATCTGAGACATCTAGGTGTGTCAACAGATAGGTGGCTATCTGGTGTGAAACTCAAAGGAAGGCTAAAACTGTAAAGGTGATTAAAAAAAAAATCATAAGGTTAAAGGAAGAGAATTATTGAATAAAGAAAAATAAGTGACAGAGTCGTGTGAATGAAGTTGAATTGTGCAAGATGAGGACTGAAAAAAGCCAACAGATTTAATGAACTGTAAAATCACTATGCCCTTACCTGTTGACAGGGATGAACAGAATAAATGTAACCCATGCAGACCCATCTGTTCATCTCCATTAGCTATACAAAATGAAAATAACAAAGTTAGGTTGTTGACCTTTTAAAACAAAAGCAAGCAAACTGAAAAGAACATTTTTTTTTCCAAAAAAGTTGTCCTTACTTGTTTCTGATATTAAGGCTGATGATGTAAGTAAAATGAAAAATCCCCGATCTTCTAAGCATTTGATGATTGCCTTAAACATTAAAAAAAATATATACATGAAAAAAATTTCAATTTCTCTTTTCCCTTTTTCCCTCTACCACCTTCTTCTTCAGTCAATTTTGAACTCATGAAAGTAAAAAAAACAAAAACAAAAACTTGAAATGTTAGTGCTTTTGGGAATCAGAAGAATATCAGGACCTGAAAGTTCTGGGGCCTGTTAGGGCAGCATATTAACTAGAACATCAAGGGTTAGTTTTTGGTTAGTATTCAGTTATATAATAAATCAGAAAAGACATTTTATGTTTTCATTGAGATACATGCTATTTTTACTGCTTCTATGTAGCCAGTCTGTTACCATTTAGTCAGTACAAATTCAAGGTGAATCAGACCAATGACTAGCATCTTAAAGTCATGTTTACATAAAACATAATCATAGAATCCTGGAACTGGAAACACTGAAAAACATCATCCAATAAAAGAATTCTCTCTACAGTATCCTAACAGATGAAGAGTTATAGGAAATAAGATAATTAGGCCCTGTGCAACAAGAAATGCAGATGAAAATAAATTCTTCCTTTTATTCTGTCTACAGTGGAATCTGGAGCTCAAAGAAAAAATTATTGTGAAATTCTAATGCTCACAATAACTAAGGGAATTTTCTTCTCAGGTAACTTATCTAAAAGGTTTTATTTTAAATCATAAAAATAACAGTTCTTTTCCACTGCTCACTATCCCAAGAACCTATACATACATAAGATAAAATTCAACATTCATAAACTAAACAAAATGCAATTTTATACAATAAAGGAATGAAATGCTTTATTTTAAGGACTGATAGGACATATGCCTACAAATATGGCAAATAATTATATTCAGTAACAATGAAAGTACAAAAGAGAAACTTCTAATTTATATTGAGGACCCAGATACTGAATTATATTCAGTAACAATGAAAGTACAAAAGAGAAACTTCTAATTTATATTGAGGACCCAGATACTTCACTCTCAAAGAACAATCATTTTTGTGAGTTTCCACACAATTCTATTATAGCCTCTAAGCAACTGACAGTTTACACTTTTGTCTCTTCACAGTCTTACAGTTCCTAGATGGCAGGAACTATTTATTTTGTATCCTTGCTTTGGGCATAGAATAAGCACTCAAAAAAACTGCTGAATAAACATACAGATGCCTACAGCTTTGGTATGCATTAATTCACAAATAGGTGTAATTTTGCTTTTTTATTGATGTAAAAAGTGAAAGTGACAATTTGTAGCTATACTAGTGTGCAACTTAATTTTGTAGTACATATAAGTAAAATTCTCTTAAAACTACATTTCTAGCATCTAAAAAATGAGCAGCGCGCCCGGCTAGCTCAGTCGGTAGAGCATGAGACTCTTAAAAAATGAGCAAATAGAACAAATATGTAGTATCTGTTTTATTAGCCTCTCAAAACTATTTACCGAAGGGTTCCATTTCTCTCTTAGTCTTTTTGGGGAGAAATCACAGAATCTTTTAAATACTTTTAGCCTCTTCTATATACACAGAAAAATAGTCATAAATATCCTTAACACTTTTTAAAAAGGAGACCTCTGTACTGTTCTTGATGTTCAGTATCCTAGACACAAACCCGTATCTGCTTTACTCTAGAAACATTTATTACTTGTCCACTATATTCCAGATGTTAAGATGTCAAAGACGTGTAAGACATGATACCAATGAATTCAATGTCTAGCTAGGGAGACTGATATGTACAATATTTCTAATATAATGAGGTAAGAAGCATGCAGTACCAAGGCAGAAGGGCCCTATATGATATGATTTTCATAAGTAATTATTATTAATAAGCAGGTTTCAAAGCAAAGTTCTGTACTATCTCTAACTTTCAATGCTATAAGCAAAAGAAGTCCACTTACTAATGCTGATTTTGAAAATAGCTTTGGGCTGACTTTAAATTTTGAGAGAGAAAATGGATCACACTACTTACAAAAACAGACAACTACCCTACAGGAGATACTCTCTCTCTCTACTTCATACCCATCTCTAACCCAGGCCACACCTCCTTAATTACAGAGCTAAGTCTTCTGCTCTGGAGCACCACTGAAGATTGAGGGAACCGACCTTGGATCCAGTTCTTGAAGCAGGCTCTGAATGGCCTGGGTTAGTCAGTGCAGTCCACTCCCTTTTCAGTTACTGTTGAGAGATATGCAGATGACACACAATGGTCTAATGAGACTGCAGTCACGGTTTGGATAAGGGGTATCTCTCTCCTCTGGAAGTGAAAAAAAGCATGTACCCCTAACTGGTAGCTTCAAGATAAAATATCACACAGAGGAGGGTAAGAGAAAGAATCCTGAACAAACAGTACATGAACTTGTCTGTATTACCTAGATTTGAAAAGCAGGCCTATTTATTTAGTCCCTTCATTTTTTAAGCTGGTATGGGTTACATATAACTCAAAGCACCTTAGTCACACTTCACAGTGTAGATACATGATCTAATTTTATTTGATTTCTTGCTATCTACGATGAAGACTTTTCATCAAATCCGTTATTATTTGAACCATAAACTGGTCCATCCTTGTTGCTAACTACCCCACACTTGCATCATTTCCTTTGGGATGTTTAGGAATCACTTACTATAAAGTTATTTACACACAATGATTACCCATGGTTAACAAAACAGAAGTCTTTGGATTATTGTATATTTCTCAGTAGAATACTGTTTACACACTATGGAAGAAATTGCAATAGCAGCAAACTTTTCCCTCCTTATAAACCTGTGGACTGACACAAATCACTTTTAAAGTTGCAGCTTACAGGGGCCTCCCTGGCCGCACAAGGGGTTAAAGTCTCAGTGCTATCAAGCTATCCCAAATTTAATCCCTGGCTAGGGAGCAAACCCACATGGTGCAGCAGACCTCTCCCATCTCACATGCTGCTCCCCTTAGTAGTGCATTTCTGTAGATTTGCCTGTTCTGCTCCTGACTGGTGTATCCTCTCACCCCTGCACCTCTAGCCTATATCTCAGTTCCTGTATACAGTAAGAAATAAAAATGAATCTTTAAAATATAATAAAAAATAAAGCTATAGCTTACAAGTGGTCCTATGATTAAGGAAACACTAGGAATCTATTTAAATCCGTCATAAAACAACAAATGACTTGAGAAACTGTCCTCCTATTACTTACCTCCTACAATGGGAGGTAAAAATAAACTTGCTTATAACCTGTCAAGTTTTACAAAAAACAAAAGCAAATGAATATTAGGATAAAAATGTTAGTCAATAAATATATCAATAATACGCCAATAAATATTAAATGATGAAAAGTCATTTAATTAGCTAAAATAATTCAGTCTAGGCAGAGTCACTGAATAATGAGATACCGATTTCTGTATGGAAAAAAATAATTATACTCTAAATTGATGATTCTTACCAATTGCTTGTTTTTAATGTATTCTGTTAGTTGATCTATCTTTTCCCCTTGTTTGTTTGATAGTTCCACCTTATACATATTGAAGCAAATATCTTGACTAAGGACTATAGAGAAAATCAGAAAAACATATATTTTAAATGCCATTATGCTTTTATATAATAAACATTCATTTTGTATGTTGCAAAGATGAAAAAAGGACTAGGAATACTATTAAAAAACATTTATCATTCAATATTCTTATAAAACTCCTTTAAAAAAAAGTTTCTATATAATGTATTTGAAACAATGCTTTCAGTTATATTCATACTAAGATTAATAAAAAAAATACTATATAAATAATAAAGATATTGGTGTTCTATGAATTAATCCAAATGACCAAGAAATTCCCCTCATGTTCTCTGTTTTCTTCCACTAATAAACAAACAACAACCAAATAACTGTTCTCCGTTGACAAGAATGATTATGAATGAGTCCCCAACTATTTGGAAGGATAACTAATTGATTCCCTTTAGTATTCTGTAATAGAAGCTAGTCTTTGCCACTTTAGATGAAATAACTTTTCACAATTTCTAGTTGGCCTTCCGGGATAAGCAATGCATTATTACATTTGAACAGACCTTTTTGCTCCAAGTAATTCTGTTTTTTAAAGGCAGCTTCTGGTAGTCTTTCTTTCAAAGATGACACTTTCATTACATATTTAAAGTCTAGTTCATGTGGTCTAAAAAAAAAAAATCATAACAGTATTAAGCAATGCAATAAACAGTGAAACTATAACTTCATAATTTTTGATTTTCACATAAAAATGCAAGCTAAAATATCTAAATTAAAATTCCTAAAAATTTAAAAGGCTACTGGTTAAATAATGTGCATATTTATAATTACAGGTTTTCAAATATATAATACATAACCTATGATCTACAATTATATTCATATATTTTTTTAAAGATTTATTTACTTATGTATACAAGAACTTATGGCCTGTACTCTGGGGTACAGGCCAGAGGTCTGGGGGGTGAGAGGATTCACTAGAGACAGAGCAGGGAACAAAACTTGCAGATCGGCTGAAATAATAATACACTGCTGAAAAGAGCAGCGGGTGAGGCAAGAGAGGCATGCTGCACCACGTGGGTCAGCTCCCTGGCCGGGGATCGAGCTCATGCTGCAGTGGCTATGGATGCTTCATAGTGTGTTGCTTAACCCCCTATACCACCAGAGAGGCTCTGTTTATATTTTCTGAATGAATATAATTTTGACATAAGCAAAATATTCAGATGTGTGGAAGAACTGTGCATACTAGAATGAGAATTGAAATCTTTTGAGAATACTAAGTTGCCTTCCACTCAGTACAACAGAAAGGAAAACATCCAGATCTTTTATCATTTTCCATAATATTTTTTCTTTCTTTAAAACTCACCTTGAGGGGGCCTCCCTGGTGGCGCAGTGGGTTAAGCAACGCACTATGAAGCAAACCACAGCCACTGCATGAGTTCGATCCCTGCTGCCGGCCAGGGAGGGGACCCACGTGGTGCAGCAGACCTCTCCTGCTGTGCCCGCTGCTCCCCTCAGCAGTGTACTTCCGTTGATCTGCCTGTTCTGCTCCCTGCTCTCTGTGGTGAATCCTCTCACCCCCCCCCCATACCTCTGACCTGTACCCCAGTGCTTGTATGCATAAATAAATAAACTTTAAAAAAATAAAAAAATAAAAAAATAAAAAATAAAACTCACCTTGAGGGACTTCCTGGTGTCCCAAGGGGTTAAATTGCAGGACTAGGGAGCTATCCATAGTCACTACAGCACAAATTCAATCCCCTGCCAGGGAGGTGACGCACATGGCACAGCAGACCTCTCCTGTTTCACCCACTGCTCCCTTCAGCAATGTGTCTAAGTCAGTCTGCCTGTTCTGCTCCCCACTCTGAATCTCTCACCCCCACACTTCTGGGCCATACCCCAGTCTTATATGCATAAATAAATCTTAAAAAAAAAAATAAAGGGCCTCCCTGGTGGTACAGTATGTTAAGCAACACACTATGAAGCAAACCACAGCCACTGCAGCATGAGTTTGATCCCTGCCGCCAGCTGGGGAGGGGACCCATATGGCATAGCGGACCTCTCCTGCCTCACCCACTGCTGCCCTCAGCAGTGTGTTTCGGTCAGTCTGCCTGTTCTGCTCCCCACTCTGTCTGGTGAATCCTCTCACCTCCCTGGACTCTGGCCTGTACCCCAGCCCTTGTATGCATAAATAAATAAATCTTAAAAATAAATAATGAAAAATTAAAAAAAAAAACTCTTTGAATATTTGTAAACTTATAAATGTTCCCCCTCCCCAAAATACTTCTGTGTATCCTTAAAACTGGACATTTCTTTATAAAACAATTAGAAAAATCAAGAAGTTAAGAATAATATAGTACGATTTTTCAAAAACATACAGACCTCACTCAAATTTTGCTAAGTTTCATCAAAGTGTTTTATAACCGCCCTAAAAGAAGAAATTGCCTTAGTTTATAATCCAATCCAGGATGACACATTAGTTATGTTTCTTTAACTTCCATCAATCAGGAATAGGCTCTTAATTTTCCTTTATCTTTAATGATCCTGATTTTTTTTTTAAAGATTACGGAACACTTACATTGCACAAAGTCCCTAATGATTCTATCTTCTATTTAGACTGGCAGGAACACCACAGGTGACATCGTGCCATTCTCTGTGCATCTTATTAAGAGGTACATGATGTTTGGTCACTTTACCACTTGAATAAGATGGCATCTTCCAGTTTTTCCTACTGTATAGTCTCTACTTACCCCTCGTTATTAACAAGTGTGGGGAGACATTGTGAGATATACAATTATCACCCAACTTTCACCTATTTTTAGTCATCATTTTATTATTATCATTTTGCCAAAAGATAACTTTCTAATTCCATCATTCATTCTATAATGAGTTGCACTAAATGCAACTAAAAGTAAGAACTTTATTTTCTTGTCCATTAACAACAGCACTTTATCGTACTCTAACAACTCACATCTTCTTTAAAAAAGCCAATAGTAACAAAATGAATCTGCTTACACACCATTTCGGCCTCCTGTGTCATGGCCCCATGCTCTATACATTTCTTCAGAAATACTCTAATACATAACCAAATAGTATTGCTGCATTTCATACCACTGCCCACCGGAAAGATGACAAAATGAATATTTTAAAATATTACGCAAGCTTTAGTAAGAACACAAACTCAATACTTACAGTTGTGCCGGAATCACTGTACCACAAGATGCCCACAGTGTTATATCACATAGCAGGCAGCCTTGAATAATTAGTTTCCCTTTCCATGGAGAGAGATCTTTAAGAAATGAGGATAAGAAACAGATTTTATTTATGAACAAAACATTTACTTAAAAAAAAAAGCTGAAAAAAAATTTCAAATCACTTCTTACCATTTTCATTGATTTCCAGTCTAGGGAGGAAAAAAAAAACACCTTTTTATAAAAGCAAAGGAAACAAATCCAGTAAAACAAAATACAGATACAATTACTTACATGCTTTTATGAGTGGGTGCGGCCATCTTTTTAGGTTCCTTGTACTGAAAAGTTACAATTACATAAGGACAGAGCTGCCTGGGTCGCTCCTTAATAGTGCTGCCTGAAAGCTCATAGAGGTAATACTGAAAGAAGAAAAATTAAGTATTATCAAGATAGTACTAGTGAACTCTATATCACCAGGTTCATTTCAATCCCACCCCATCCTGAAATTTAACACGTTAGATTCAGAAATCTATCTTAGGAATTATTTATCCCAGGCAACTATACCTGACTCAATTCAAAAGTACGAAAATGACTCGTCTTGAGAGAAACCTTGTTAGTATTTACAGCCACGTGACAATCATAGCCAGGAGATGGGCTAGTATAGTTAGTTGTATAGTTTTCAGGCACAAACTTGACTTTTCCCTAGAATGAAAATACAAAGACTAAATCAGGTGTCTTCAAGATAGCAATAGTCTTACCTTAGGATTAATTTAATTATAGCCTGATAAAAACAAACAGTTAATTGTTTTATAAACTATGGCTCTTAGAAAATCACCTTAATGTCAATAATAGGTTTAATTGTCCATGAACTGATTACTAAAAAAGAGATGTTTGAGCATCTCTTTAATGAAAATGTAGAGAGCCTTTATCACAATATCAAAGGAGTACATGAAATAACCCAAATTTAAGGAGAACCATTTCTTTAAAAGGAAAACCAGATAATCTATCAAACAACTTGGCATTTCAATGATTTTTAAAGACTATAATGTAAAAAGATCATGAGTGAAATCTAAAATTTCAAAAGATAAATTTCCAAACTGAAACATAACTTGCTAATTATAAATTACAGACCTAGATATTTCTGTTAGGGCAGAAGTCAGTAAATCAGCAAGGTGTAAATTTGCAGTAAAAGAGCAAATATCTAGTAAAATGCTTAGCAGGCTACTGCCCTGACTACTGAACAGTTTGACAAACTTCTCTTCATCAAGGGTTATGTCTCCAAAAATAGGGCAAACAGGTTAAGTTTACTATAAAATATTAAAGACAAATGCTGTGTTGAATAATATAATGACTAAAACTGTTCACAACTTATTTTTAAGTCAAAAAAAGAGCACCTACTAAGTTTATATAAACTCAGTTATGGGTTAAGAAAAAAATATATGTGAAAAAAACAAACACACAAAGCAAGGTATAGCTTACAGACAAATTTTATCTTGACAAGAAGAACTACTTTAAAAAAAAATGTTTGCTTTTGTTTTTGTTTTATTGTTTAGGTGCCGTCTCTTCATTTAAATGACCACCAACAGTTACACTGTTTCTTCTCTCCATCATACATCTTATAATGCTGGACATGGCTGGCTGTTGGATAGTAATGTAAGCAAACACTAAACAGTCATATCCAGCCAAAGAGAAACAGGAAGTCAAAGGTGAGATATCCATGGAAAAAAAATAAACTAAATGCTCATTATGTTATCTGGCTTATAGACACACTCTCTGCTATAGAACTATGGTACTTTTCACCAGACAGGAGAAGAAAAATCATGGCAGGAAAAGCAGTGATGTGCATCACTGCAAAGCTACTTTCCCTCTAGGTCTTGGAACAAATTTTGGAATATAAAGAGTTCACACTCTTTTAAAAAAGTCGGAAGTGTTTGGTTTATAATCCAAAAAAGTTAAATAGATAGTAAAATAGTAAGAATGTTAAATCAAAGCAAAACAACAAAACAAGACCAGAGAATGTGTCTTTAAAAAACCCACTGACATCTAAAATCAGAATTTTCCTACTGTTTGTGTGAAAATCTAAGTGTGATTCACTTATACTACACAATTTAAGGATATTTAAGAACTTGGTAGTTCATCACTATAGGTGTTACAAGAGTTGTATATTATGAATAAAAAATAGTTTTTGACAATTTATTTATTTTTTTTAAAGATTTATTTATTTATGCATACAAGCACTGGGGTACAGGCCAGAGGTGTGGGGGGGTGAGAGGATTCACCACAGAGAGCA
>JAGFMF010011694.1:11430234-11460665 GCA_019455555.1 Galemys pyrenaicus
TTCTGCTCCCCGCTCTGTCTGTGGTGAATCCTCTCACCCCCCACACCTCTGGCCTGTACCCCAGTGCTTGTATGCATAAATAAATAAATCTTTCAAAAAAAATTAAAAAAAATAAAAACTATAGCTAAAAAGCCATACATATCTTTGAAGACATGTCTTGCACACAGAAGTTTCCTTCTCCCACAATTTAGTAACAAGCAACAATACGATTACTCAAACTGCAAAGATAGGCATGATCAATTCCATGTAATTAGAATGCTGAAAGTGTTCATCTTATCCCCCAAACTATGAATAAACCTCCATAAGAAACAAAGCATATCTGTAAACAGGGACCTCCCTGGCAGGGGGTTATAAGTCTCAGCAATATTAATCTACTGCCAGCCACTGTGGCATGAGTTCAATCCCTGGCCAGGGAGCTAACCCACAATGTGGCAAACCTCTCCTGTCTTACCCACTGCTCTCCTCGGCAGTATATTTCAGTAGATCTGCTTGTTCTGCTCCCCACTGTGTCTCTGACAAATCCTCTCACCTCCTGAACCTCTAGCCTATACCCCAGTTCTTGTATGTATAAGTAAAAATATATTTAAAAAGAAAGCATATATTAGCAATAGTCAAAAGTAGAGAAATATGCACGGACTACATGAAAAGGCATTACTGATATTTAGAAAATCTGCATTAATACAGTCTCAGCATAACGGAAGAAGACCAATGAAATTTGTAGAAATTAAATCGCTCTCCTGATTAGGTTCACTGTTATGGACACTGCCATCAACTATGCAACAAAAACACTGATGATATGGCAGTCTTATAAACCACAGAAATGAAATACCAATACTTAAGATTAAAGGTATCATTAATTTTGTACATTGATACCACAAAATTAACTTTCTACAACAAAATTCCCTTACCTGATTTTCAGTTTCAAACAGAAGAAACCCGTAAGTTTCTTGAAGTTCTTCCTGAGTATAGTTACTTGCTTTTTTTTCTTGGTAAAAAGTTTTGTACTGTATAGAGACAAAAACCAAATGCTACCAATATGTTATTTTGCCTAGCAATATAATTTTAAAAAAATACATTCTGAATTCTTCCTGCTAAAAGACTTATAAACTTATTTTTCTTTCCCCTATAATACATTATTATTACCTTCCAAGTGACACTTTCCAAGGCTTTTTTATCCATCTGAAAAGTGATAACTAAAAAGAACTAGTTATATACACCAAAAACAATGGGTCTACTTCTTTTAAAACTAAAATAAAACTAACACACAGACACTGTGTACCAAATACCTCACCTCATTTAAGAAAATGTCATTTTTCACCAAAGTCACTTGACTGTACTGAAAACCATGCTCAGATGCAGAGTCCAAGTAAGCAGTACGGAGAATTGAAACTGCCCTCTGGAAGAGAGAGTCTGAACTCAAGGACACTGTCTCAAAAACTGTAAAACACAAACAAAAACAATGCAATTGTTAAAGATAATGAAAAGAGGGAGCCAAAAGTGGCATGCTAAATGTTACTCAGTGTCTCATCTATATCTTTCCTGTATAATTAAGACATTTACAATGTGTTTTGGCTATCATATTTAGCTATTTTAGATTAAAAGACCTTTTATGTGAAGAAAATAGTTAACAACCAAGAGTGAATTACTTTAATCCCACATCCCATATGTCTTTTGGTTTAAAGCTGTTTGTAATTACAGTCTGCAAAAGCAGTAAAACTGTAGTTTTAAAAGCCTGGTCAGCAATTTGAGAAACTGTGTTTCTCATCCTTAAGATTTCTTGTACCTACACCACATTTTGATAAACTTACCCTTACATTTTCTCATCAAATGCCCAATTCTGATAGGTTATTTTTAAGGGAACTACAATTGCACACTCAGTAAACGCATTCTATATTTGAAATATAGAGTTAGAAATCACCCTATATTTGAGGTTTCCTCATTGACCAAGACAAAGCTATTGACCTTTAGTTCTTCTAGGCTGTATTATAAAATCACCCTTTTTAAATTTTACAAAAATAAGACTATTTTTTTTTTTTGTAAACTGCTTTCTTCAAACCATACCCATATGCTATCCCAGAGATTCTGCCATTCCTATGAGGCATGTTTCTAACCTCA
Organism: Galemys pyrenaicus; assembly: GCA_019455555.1. Lineage (NCBI taxonomy): Eukaryota > Metazoa > Chordata > Mammalia > Eulipotyphla > Talpidae > Galemys > Galemys pyrenaicus. The sequence goes on from JAGFMF010011694.1 coordinate 11,432,350, forward strand.
GAATTATTGACTTAATTCAATATTTACTTGAGTTTTTGTGCCATTTGGTTTTACAAGTCTTCATTTTAGCAAGAAGTGACTTGAATGAATTCTCATAATATTTAACCATTTGATTTATTTAATCCCATTTATATCCTCTTTTCTCTTTGACAAAGTTTAAGAGCTACAAATGTATTATTTATAAATAATAAAGACTAGAATAATTTATATAACAAGACATTTTTGTCATATAAAATACATTAATATGGCGTCCTACTTTTATCAGGGCTGTCAATTGCACTAAAGTTCAAAGATACGAGAAAAAAGCATTTCAATTAAAATTAACTTATGAATGATATTTACAGATCCATCTACATTTATGAGAAACTACCAAAGTAATTAAAACCTTTTAGTACAATTGATTTGGACTAAACCATCCTAGTACTTCCATTTTCAAGACAAATTCTAAATGCTTTAAAAACAAAACTCCACAAATTGAAAGTGAACGATAATAAAGTGCAAATAAAGAAAGAAACGTTAAATGTTTTTGTTTTACTTTCATTTTTTTGTTTCACTTTCTCCTTCAGTATCACTTATGCCAGTACCTTAAAAAATATGGATAGTCTAAGGATTCAAAGAGCAAAAGACCAGCAATAATTAAAAGTATGACTTTTTGGGGGGGGCTGCAATAAGAAAAAAACAACCCACACCTGGAAAATCTATGTATATGCAAATTAAGCTTACAAATAAGTTGCACTATCTTAGTGGCAACTCAGTATTCCTTTAAAAATTATAAACTTGGAAGCCTTGCATTTAAGGTTTTCTTAAAGACAATATAATATTAAAAAGTCTAAGTGTATTCTGAGGCTCAATATTGAGAAACATGTTGCTTACAGAGGATAAAAATAAAAGGTGTCAGATTTTTGGTAATGAGCATTCTTTTGAATATGTTTATCACCTTTTAAAAATTCTATGAGGTGTTAGTTATAAACATAGATTTTAAGTTTTAAAAGTACTGAATACTATATGATAGCCCCATTTTTGAGTTTCAAAGAACAATAATCTAAAAACTGAGAAACAGTGCTATAAAAAACACAAAACTTCTTTAACATAGTATTTCCCAAATGCATATGGTCAGAGAATACTTTGTTTATTGAGGAATCTTCCCAATAAAGCCATGAGTAAAGGTAAAGATTTAAAACAAATGAGGAGAAAGAAGTAGGAAATGAAATATTTTGTGATATTTTTATTTCAAAAACATTTATGGTTAAAAATGTTTCCCCTGTAGCTTATAATTCTCCAAATAACAATATATTTATAAGTAATCATTCTACAGTGAGCAGAAGGAAAAGTATGTTGAAGATGATGGAAAACCAAAGTAAATCTTTATTCTTTTATGACTTTATAATAAATGACCTCAATTATATTCTCTAGAATGCAGAATAGTTATTAACAAGGAGATGGATGAGGATTTTATCTGGAAATTATGTTATTAGATAATATATTTTTATTTAAGATCTAAATAGTGTACCAATCAATATGTACACTAAATGAATGAATGTTTCTTTTTGCTGAGCAATGCCTATTTAAACATTCATAGTTATCAATGAAGACAGGGGTACTCTACAAAGAAACCAAAACAATACCTAAGAAGTAACTTAAAGAGAAAATTTTAGTTCCATTTCAAATGGCTCTAGAAACGGAATTAACATTCTTTCCTATAGCACCCAGTTTTGGGCACATTTCTCTGCTATATTGTAGAGTCTTAAAAGTTAATAAAGCTTGACACGAGTTGGAGTTTCTGCATTAAGCTCCAGCCTTTCTCAAAAATCCATCAGACATTCTGAGTATCTGGTTTTAGACACTTTTTTCCCCTTTAAATGCCTTATAAGAGGGATTAGAAAATAAACCAATCCCCGGTGCTATGCCACAGGCACCTATTTCTATTCTATACATGTCTAGCCTGAAAAAATAAGATAAACTAATATGAACTTAGGCGTCACAATAATTCTAACAAAAACTAGGCACTGTCACCATATCATCCCAGGATTTTCATGACCACATGCATTAAGTAAAAGCACTAATCAGATATGGAAACATTCAGAACCCAACAGTATATGCCATTAAAGTTCCCTATATAGAGATAGATATATATCAACCTAGATCTGTTGATACTATTGATGACTATATACCTTATGTAAGTTTAGGTGGGCCATCTGACAGTTGTCAAAGAGACAATCCTAAAATAAATACCTCTACTTTTAAGTTATTAAAAATGCCAGTGTAAGATAAAGAATTACAACTTCACTAGAACACAATTTGGCAGTGCCTAACAAACTTAAGTGCCTACCAAATAATTATTAATTTCTGGAAATTTACATCTCAGAAATACTAGCAGAAGTATACAGGATGTATGTATAAAGGTGTTTCATGCACAAGGATCTGTAACAGAGAAAACACTAGAGACAACTTAAAATGCCATCAGCAGGGAAAAAAACTGCAAACTATGAAACAAAAGTGAAGTAAATTTGCATATACTGACGAAGATATACATTATACACTATTGAGTAAATAACATGCATTGCATAATGTCATTTTGATAAAACAAAAAAAATTGTTTGAAAGAGTACAGAAAAATGGGAATCATATTGTTAAGTGTTTAATAAACAAATGGTTACTGGGATTAGGAAGCAGATAAAAGGGGAATTTACATTTTTACCTTATAAATATTACTACAATTTAGGTTTTCCTTACACAAACAAGGATTACTTCTATTTAATATATTTCAATTCAAAACCAAAATGAACCATAATTTCAAAAAATGAAAACAGAGGAATATTACAATTTCTCTTAGACATAAACCTTTTATGATGAATTTGAAAAGTTAACCCCCTATCAACTTTGGACTAGAGACTATAAGAAAATTGTATGTAGCTATTGGAAATATTTTTTAGAAGTCCTTACATATGTAAATTACAACTCCAAAAATTATACTGTTCTATCCTGGATTCATTAGTAATAACTTAAAACATTTAGTTTAATACCCACTCTTTTCTGATATGAACCCTGTCTTGGTCTTCTCTAATAGACAATGTAGCTGGGAGGGTGGTCTTAATTCATTTTCACCAAGTATACCCCCAGAATTCTTGACATAGTCCTGTTCTCTGTTTATGTCATAAATGCTAAAATGAAAAAAGAGAAAATTAAATCATAAAATGAATACTTAGTTCTCTTTATGGCATATCTATTATACAAGCAAAACTTTACCCAGTATCTAATTTGCATTAGGTATAATTCTTTGATGTTTACTCCTTTGACAAGTAGCCAGAATTGGAGGGCTAATTCCAAGCTGCTCTATATATGTGTTGCTCTGTAAGTAGCAATTTACTTACGGAATTTAAAAGATTAACATGAAATCTCTTCCCTCCAATATTCTCTAAGTTCTAAAAATTTTGTTCACAGAAAATAAATTTTTTTTAAAATTTTTGCCTCATTGGAAAAAAATCTTTCAAAATGAAGAGTAGACATTTTAGAATCACATCTAAGTTCTACTGGTTGGAAATAATAAAGTCAAATAGAACACAGTTAAGGGGCTGGAGCAAGGGGTTGAGCATGGCACTATAAAGCATCTGCAGGCACTGCAGTAAAAGTTCAATCCCCGACCAGGGAGTTGACCCACATGGCCAGCAGACCTCTACTGCCTCACCCGCTGTCCCACTCAGCAGTGTGTTTGAGTCAATCTGTCTGTTCTGTTCCCAGTTCTGTCTCTGGTATATCCTCTCAACCCCCACCCCCCCACACACACCTCTGGCCTGTACCCCAGAGTCCTTGAATGTATAATTTTTTTTAAAAAATTTAACTAGCAATGAATCACAGACCTAAATATAAAACAATAAAGTTTCTAAAAAAAAAAAAAAGCCACTGGGAAAAAATATTTTGACCGTAGTGCATGTAAACATTTCTTAGGGTACAAAATTCAGTTGCCATAAAAGAAAAACTAATGCAACCAACTTTGTGAAAATTAAAAACTTCTGATATTTAATACACCAATATAGAAAATATTTGTGAAGGAATTCTGCCCAGAATATATAAAGATTGGTTATAAGGATGTGCGGTTAAAAGCATAATAATTACTACTAACTCACGAAAATGGCTAAAGTTAAAAAGACTGAAAATACTAAATGTTGAAACAAATGGAACTCATACATTCCTAATAGTACAGAAAGTTAGATACTCAGTGGGGAAACCAGTTTGTCAGTTTCTTATAAAATTAAAAATATAATGATGTATGAGCCAGCTATTCTATTCCTAGGTACTTGTTCAAGAAAAATGAATATATAAAAATTTATATATGTATATTCAGGGCAGCATCGTTCATAGTAGGCTAACACTGGAAACAACATATTCATCAATAGATGGATAAGCAATAGTATATTTATATGATATATTAACACTCAACTATACAAAAAGAAAAACTGATGGGACCTCCCTGGTGGCACAAGGAGTTAAGCATCAAATTGTGAAGCATCTCAGTTAGATCCTCTGACAGGGAGGTTAACCACATGGCACAGTAGACCTCTTCTGTCTCACCTGCTGTTCTCAGTGGATCTGCCTATTCTGCTCCCCACTCTGTCTCTGGTCAATCCTCTCACTCCCCCACCTCTGACCTGTACTCCAGTTCTTCTATGCATAAATAAATCTTTAAAATATTTTTTTAATTAAAAAAAAGAAAAATATCCTAACATAAGTCATTTAAGGGAAAGGAGATTATAAGAGGCATGTGTGTGCATGTGTTGATATGCAGTCTTAAAAGAACTCAAACCACAATTTAACAAATTGTGGTCATTTGGGTCATTTTTTGCCTAACAATGACCAATACCTGATATTCTTATTTGTTTGATTGCCCACCTACTCCTCAATTACTAGATTCATGAACACAAAGAATCTTTCCTTTTCAGTGCTGTATCACCTATGTCCACAACAGCACCTAGATTACAGTTAAAGTTTCATTAAACATTCAATGGCTTCTCAAAACACAATGTACTCTCCTTGCCATGGCCATGTAAATTATGGTCTGTTACTCCTTAAACCTCATCTTCCCCTTCCCCTGACTTACTATAAGTTCTAGCCAAACTGATCTTTCAATTTCAAATTCTTTCTTCTTTCCTGACCTTGGGCATGCTGTTGTTTCTGACTGCTTTCTTCAGTTCTGCCCAGGGCTTAGCTCTCTCACTTTAGTGAAATCTGTTATTACCTTAGAGGTATCTTTTCTAACGATCCAAAGTAGTTGCTTTTTTAAAAAGCAATCATCACATGCCATTATTTTATAAGGTTACTTTTTTTCTACTTTCCCCATTAGAATGTAAGGTCCTCAGAGTCCTTGTTTTGTAACACCAAAGCCCCCAATGTCCAGCACTGCTCCCAGCACCACAAAAGAGAGATTCTCATTCTCTTGCTTTTTTACTGTTTGATGTATTAAATGAAATTTTAAATAAGGATAAATGTAATCTGAGGGGAAGTATAGCCATTTGCATTTTGGGAAAAACAGATCTCCCAGAGTCCTAAGTAGGAGCGAGTTGTTTTTTTACACGAAGTAGAGAAAACAAATGAAAACAGCAGTCCCCATAAGTCAAAACAATAGAATGAGAAATGTATGGTTTTCATTAAAAAAAAAACCACGTGAACATTTTGCTATGTATAAAGTTTTAAGTGTTTTTATCAAGGTAATCACGAACTAACAGAATAAACACCAGTGTAAATCTACTAGGAAGACACTTCAAAATGTACACACACACACACACACACACACACACACCCAAGTCTTCCCCACAGTCCTACTCAGGAATCCAATAGGGAACAGTTAGGAGCAAAGGCACTCTAACCTACAAGGTGTGGGTCATTACCTGGCTCAGTGGTCCCACCAAAGTTTCACTCCCTCAACTCCCCAGTAGAACACCTAGTCTGACCCTTCTCCCAGCCACCTCTGCATCCGGTTGGCAACCTAGCAACTCACTGGCCCGGGTGAGTCTATCCTAGCACAAGTCTCCCAGGCACCCGCAACCGCAGCAGGGAGCACAGGGGACTGGAGCCTGGCCCCTCCTCCTCACCTCATGGTGTGTGGGGGAGGGGGTTTGTTTCTCCCCAGGAGGCCCCTTCAGCCCCCTTCCGCCAGGGAAGACCAGTGCGGTGACCCAAGCGCACCGACTCCGGCTCGTGCCTTTGGAAAGTCAACGAATGCATGGCCACGAGACAGCTGTATATCAGCCACACACCCCAGACCCCGGAGACAGACCAGGGTGTCGACGATCGCGGGAATGGCACTCTGGTCCTCTGGCTGGAGAAGCTAAGCAGAGGGCTTCAGTCGCCAATACTTGCCAGTGGTAATTTCAATTTCCATCAGGGTCTTGCCTGCAGGCAACCCATGACAATACTGGATTGCAATCCCAAATGTACTCTGAATCCATGTCTCACTACAGTGACCCTGTTATTCATAATCACTGTCCCTATACTTTTTTAGACATCTGTATAAAGTAAGTGACCTTTGTTCTGGTACCTCATTGAAACAGGTTTACTAATTTGTGCTTAAGCACCTAACGGTCAGTCTAAAAGTTTTGTATGCATAAATAAAAAAGAATAAGGTAAGTAATCTTGTAGCAAATATAACTTAGGAAAAAATAAAAACTAGTCTAAAATGAGATGGCTGCATTGAACACATTTATTAAAAAGATATTGTTCAGGAGTTTTATCTCTTACAAGAAAATCCTAAGAATTAACTTCTCTATTGGACACTTTAAGATCCACTTTTGATTATGACATGACAAAGAAAAAGTGATACTTAAATCAGGCCAAAAGGAAAGTGATTTTTCTTTTAATTACTACCACCCCTAGATATAGCCCACTCCAAACACCTGAGCAAAAAATAGACTCACAAGGTGAAGAGGTGCCTCAACTGGTCAATTCAGGCAAGTTTGGGTCGTCAATATTCTTTCTCCTAATGAGGGAGCAGGTATATATGGAAGGTTCTAAAAAGGTTCTATTTCACCATGCCAATGAGGGTTGTAAAACAGACAATACATTAACAAGGGATTTAGTTTCTCCAATTAACTGCTACTAAAGCCTTATTAAGGGAAAATAAAATATATCCCCAGGCACATTTCTTATGATAAAGGTAGTAATTAAAAAGAAGTCAGGGCCTCCCTGGTGGCGCAGTGGGTTAAGCAACACACTATGAAGCAAACCACAGCCACTGCAGCATGAGTTCGAGCCCTGCTGCCGGCCAGGGAGGGGACCCACATGGCACAGCAGACCTCTCCTGCCTCACCCACTGCTGCCCTCAGCAGTGTGGTCCGTCTGCCTGTTCTGCTCCCCACTCTGTCTGGTGTACCCCAGCTCTTGTATGCATAAATAAATAAAATCTTTTAAAAAATAAAATAAAAATAAAAAGAGAAGTCAAATTTAAAAACATAAAGAACAATTGTTTATCAACAAAAGCAAAAGCAGATTTTTAAAAAAAGACTTAATAAAGTAGGGGACTCCCTGGTGGCACAAGGGGTTAAGTTGAAACACTATGAAACCATCTGCAGCCACTGCACCCCAGTTTTGTATGCATAAATAAAAAAGAATAAGGTAAGTAATCTTGTAGCAAATATAACTTAGGAAAAAATAAAAACTAGCTATTGGGAACAAAAGGGAAGATATAACCACGAATACAGGGAAGATTCCTAAAGTTATGAATCATCAAACATTTATACCAATAAACTGGGAAGTCATAAAAATACAATTTACCAACATTGGTTTAATGTAGAAAACCTATGAACAATGATGAAACATGGAAAGAACATTCTATTCCTATCACTTCTCCCAAAAGATCAGTTCAAGAATTTTATCAGTAAGTTTTACTTTCCACTTCTCAAACAATCAAAAATCTACAAGTTCAGGACCTCCATAGCACAGGGATCAAAGTCTCAGTGCTATCAAGCTATCAAGCCACTGTGGCAGGAGTTCAATGCCCAGCCAGGGAGCTAACCCACATGGTGCAGCAGACCTCTCCTGTCTTACTGGCTGCTCCCCTCAGCAGTGCATTTCAGTGAATCTGCCTGTTCTGCTCTCCACTTTGTCTCTGGTGAATTCTCTTAGTCCCCACACCTCTGGCCTACACTCCAGCTCTTGTATGCATAAATAAATAAAATAGATCTTTAAAAAACCAACACAGTATTGTCACACAACGAAGAACTTACAGGAAGAATTTACAGAAAGAACATTATTTCCCACAGAGTGATTTGTGAAGATTTCCAGGTCATACTGATAAGTGGAGAAATTGTAGCATTAAAGAAATCAGATTAAGGAGGAATAAAAATGTGTACTGGGGAATACACTGGATACAGAGAATAAAGATTTTTTTCAAGTTATACTATTCCATTTTTAATTGTTTCAATAAATGACCTAGTTATTTTTTTGAACAGGAAGAATTAATCAAAAGAATTTACCATATATTGGGGAAACAGTTGGATAGGTACAGAAAGAAAAATTTTTTTCAATGTTCACTTTCCCATATTTTTTAAAAAACTGAATAGAAAAAGTGCATAAACTAAAAATTACACAGAAAACACTCAACTGGCAAGTAAATTACGGAAAGATTCAAGAATGTCAATTTCTTTAAATAATCAGATATGCAGTTTAAAACCATATTATCATTTCACATCAAAATGGCAAAAATAAAAAAAGTTGGACAATGCCATATCGTCAGGAAGAAGAGAAGGTGGTTTCCATTTCTACTGGTAAAAGTTAGTATTGAATGAATGAAACAACATGCACATATTCTTCCAGTGGATCCAAAAGTACTGTAGATAATGTAAACTTGGTAATATATTGATACAGCATAATTTTTAAAAAAGATTTATGCATAGAAGAACTGGGGTATAGGCAGGGAGATGGGGGGGGGGGCAGGAGGTGAGAGAATTCACCAGACACAGAGTGGGGAGCAGAACAGGCAGATCTACTGAAATATGCTGCTAATGGGAACAGGGGGTGAACAGTGAGGGGAGACAGGAGAGGTCTGCTGTGCCATGTAGATTAGCTCCCTGCAGGGGATGGAACTTCAGTGGCTGCTGATAGCTTTATAGTACTAAAACAATCCCTTGTGCCACCAAGGAGGCCTGATATAGCATAATTTATTCTAAAATGTCCTAACTTGAAAATTTTGGTACACTTACTAAATTACTGAGACAATAAAACAGAAATATTAATTTTATTGACAAAAAGATGAAGTTAAAAATAAGTAACCTAAATTGGAAAAGGTTATTTCAAATTACTTACATTTCTTAAAGGAGTGGGTGGGAAAAAACAAATTCTCACTACAACTTACTTTTATACTGTCATTGTGCTTTTTATAATATTGTTTCAATTTAAATTTTCTATTCATATGCTCTTTAGGACTCACAGTTACAGTTTAGTACATTTTTTATGTCATTCATTAAGCACTTTTATGAAAGGATACATAAAGACAAAAAACCAAAACATTTCTATACTTAGGAAAAAAAACCTGGGCCTCCCTGGTGGCACAAGGGATTAAGCGCTATACACTCTTGGGCCTTTGCAGCCACTGCAGTACAAGTTCAACCCCTGACCAAAGAGGTGACCCACATGGCACAGCAGACCTCTCCTGTCTCTCCCCCACCCCTGCTTCTCGTTTCAGCACTGTATTTCAGTTAATCTGCCTGTTCTGTTCCCCACTCTGTCTCTGGTGGATCGTCTCACCTCCCACACCTCTGACCTATACCCCAGTTTTTATATACATAAGTGAATCTTTTTTTTATAAAAGAAACTATTAGGTTGTATACTTTGTAGTATCAAAAAACATACAGCAACCTTAAAGAGTTATTAAAATATTTCCTCTTTTTCTAACTACAGCTGAGTGAGACCGGATTTTGTTCAGATACTTCAACCAAAACATGCTGCAACAGACTGAATGCATAGACTGTATTCAAAAAGATATTTGCAAAAATATAAAACTGTGTGACTCATGTCACTAATTTTTGTTTTGGAGAATATTTTTCATTAAAAACTAAGATGCAATATATTATTTTTAGAGGTAGCAATAATGTAAATGTGGTATATATTATAGTAAATATATTTTATTAGTATATGCTGATTTATTGGTATACATATAAATACATCAATAGATACCAAATCTGTATATTTAAATTAATTTTAATACGTAATTTGACAAAATCCACACAAACAAAAGAGTTTCAGGGTCCTCAGTCATCGAAAGTGTAAGGGAGTCCTGAGAACAAAAAGTTTATGAATTGCTTAATTACAGGCACATGCTTCAACATGGATAAATTTCAGATACATAATCTTTAACAAAAGGAATTCATAGAATATATTGTATGATTCTATTAAAATAAACTTCAAAAATAGGTAAAAGTAACAATATGTTGGTTAAGGACACAAATGTAACAAACCCATAAAGAAAGGCAAGGAAAGAACATAAAATTGATGTTGATGAAGGTGGTGAACAGTTTGCTTCTGGAGAGAAGAACACACAAATGGCTTATGTAATATTCTATAACGCTGGGCCCACAAATAAACTTTTAACACAGAAAAATAGTGCATATAAATGGTGTATTTCACAACAAAAATTTTAATAGAATAAACAAGGAGACATACCTATTCTCCTAGAAGGAAAAACTCAAAAGAATGTATCTTCTCAAATTAATCTATAAATTCAATGCAATCACAAACAATATCCCAACAAGGTTTTCTATAGAACTTGAAAAGATGATTCTAAATTTCATCTGGAAGAAAAATGCAGAAGAGCCCAAAGCTTTTTTCAAAAGAAAGCACCAAAATATATCAAAACTACAACAGTTAAAACAGTGTGGCAATAACTATATGGGTTAAAATAAAAAAAACCCTTCAGAACCCAATTAAAAAAATAAAGTATATGTATGACCTGACTGAAGTTGTCCAAAATCTTATTAACAAAAGAAACAAATGTTATTTTCAATTATGAAAAAATATTAATACTGTTACCATCCAATGTTGGCTAGCAGAGATATAAAAAAAATACTTTTTCAGAGAGGACTATAAAAGAGCAGAAACATTTGAGGGTAATTGAGCAGTATTGTTATCTGGCATTCGCATATGGAATTGATTCTACAAAAATACTATCAGGAGGTCAGGAGGCATTGCTTATAACAGCAAAAATGGTAATCACAACAGCATTTTTAGTTCTAGGAGAAAAGTTGAAAATAACAAACATCCATCAACAAAGAAATTACTCATTTGATAGATGCCATATCTATTTAATTATACTAAGTAGATATGATACTGCATTTATTTAACAAACTGTCTCAGGCAAGCTTTTAAGATACTTGGAGGATTTTAATTCATTTGACTATGTTTGGAACACAGGACATGCTCATGATACATTTTTTTTAGAGAACTGATTACATTTGGGCAAAAACTGATTACATTTGGCCTGAAAACAAAGTTTCACATACTGTCTTAAAGTAATTTGTGCAAACACTGCAACTTTTTACTTTTCTCTAGCCTGGGTTATTAATGAAGTACTGAACATATATTGTACAGAGCTATCCATTTCTAGAAGGCAGTTTTTCAACAAAAGACTATTCTTAGGCTATTTAAGGATATCTCTGGTTATAAATCACACCTTCCCCTCTTCTAATGAATGCTTTTTCAGAGGAACAAAGTGGGACCCTTAATAAGTAATGTTACTACAGACACATCATAATCTTGTATCTCACTTAAGTTTAAAATATATTTTAGTAAGTCTCATCATTCTGATTCTACCTTACAGTGAAAAAAGGGTGAGAGGTGTACTTAAATTTGTTGGACTTCAGGGTCTCCCTGGTGGTGCAAGGGGTTAAGCACTATGAAGCATACTATGAAGCATCCGCAGTCACTGCAGGGCAAGTTTGACCAGGGAGACCCACTTGGTGCAGCAGACCTCTCCTGCCTCTCCCGTGGCTCCCCTCAGCAGTGTATTTCAGCTAATCTACCTGTTCTGTTCCCCACTCTGTCTCTGGTGGATCCTCTCATCTCCACACCTCTGGCCTGCACACCAGTGCTTGTATGCTTGTATGCATAAATAAATGTTTGCATAAATAAATCTTTATTTTTTTAGGTTTATTAATTTATGCATACAAGCATTGGGGTACAGGCCAGAGGTGTTGGGGGTGTGTGTGAGAGGATTCACCAGAGACAGAGTGGGGAGCAGAACAGGCAGATCGACTGAAACACACTGCTGAGAGGAGCAGTGGGCGAGGCAGGAGAGGTCTGCCTGCGCCCTGTGGGTCACCTCCCCAGCAGGCGGCAGGGATTGAACTCGTGCTGCAGTGGTTTAAGCTTGCTTCATAGTGCATTGCTTAACCCACTGCGCCACCTGGGAGGGCCCACATAAATAAATCTTTTTAAAAAAAAAATTTTTTTTTTGCACTTCAATTAGACTAGTGATTAAAGGAAATGTGGATTTTCAAAGTATCGTCCTCAAATTCTGGGGTTAATCTGTCAACTTCTCACACAAAATGATATTCGGTGCCACCTTCAGACAAATTGTTGGGTTGCATAGAGCAACCTATTATGACATTTCTTATTTTCTGCTAAATGACCCTACCTGTGGATACAACTTTTCCTTTTATCTCTACAGAAAGAAACAAGGTGCAGCCTTCATTAAGAACCCGTAGAAAATTTTCCTAGTGAGCCCAAACCGAATAAGCAAAACTTGAGGTAAGTATATATTATCATGTTCATGAGCATGAAGCTGTCCGACAGGCAACTCAAAGAAAATGCTTAAACCGATACTTTATGCCTCCAGAAGGAGACATGAATTTTGAAGCTCTGCATGAATTTGTAAAATAACTTTTTGGAAACAAGATTCACGTGTTCGCAACATTGAGAATGGCAACAGGTGTGAAAGGTCAAGATATGCAAAAAGCAGCAATGCAAAAACGATCCTGTAAACCATCAATCCCACCCACCCACATTCACCCCAGTGTGGGAAACACAGGCAAGAAGGTGTTAATCACTCCTCACCCAAGAAAAGCATGCAAAGCCAGCCAGAATTTAAAAAGAAATTAAGTTACAACAGCGAAGACCCCCCCCAAAAGCAATCCAACAAGTCCAAGCAGTTACGTCGTGCATTTAACCATGGAAGACTGGGGCTTCTCCTTCCTTCCTCCGGGAGTCTACAAAGGTCCGCCAGACGGGTGCCCACACCGAAGTTTTACCTGTCCTTCGTGCTGCCGCAGCCTCCGGCGACTTGACACAATTGTGCAAATTCTTCCACATGCTTTCAGCTGCTGGCCGCTCCTCCAACACCCGCGCTGCCTTTTCAGTCCTCGTGGCCAAAAGTGAGAAGTTCGGTTCTTGTCAGTAAGCCGCCGTCTCCGTTCCTTCAGAACTTGGGAGCCCTCAGGTCGCTTTTTCTTTTGGGGGAGTCCCCCTAGTCATCGAGTCGCCAGTGAGCGCCACAACTCCATTGACACTGGCTAATCAAAGACGCGCTGGAGCCTCCACGTCGCAGCTTGTCCTTCCTCTCCGCCCTTGTGTCAGCGGCGCGGGGAGTGTGGCCCACGTCTCAAAGGGCGGACTGAGGCACTGGCGGGAGGGACGTGGGCCGGCCGTCCAGGCTCCGAGACCGCAGGACCCGCCGCGCTCGTCAGCCCAGCGCTATTGTTCTTCAGAGGGTCATAGGAAGAAACCGACCCCGAGATTCCCTGCGGGCTGACGGAACATGTCGTCTTTCTCAGACACTGGCCTGGAAACCGGAAGTAAAACCCCGCGACCGCCGGAAAAAGGGGTGAAAAAAAAAAGAGAAAGCGAAAACTGAACTGTGGCTGCCCCTCGGAGGCAGGAGCCAATCACAGAGGAGGAGCCGACGCGCAGGCGTGGATCTCAGCCAGGATCCACGCGTCGCTCCCCCACTCTCCCTTCTGCGCACGCGCAATGACGCAGGACGCCATAGGATTGGGCAACGCAGCCTGCCTCGTGTGGCAACCCGGAACCGGAAATCTCCAAAGCTGACGAGTTGCCGGATACGGAAAATACGCAGGGCCTGACGCAGAAGACCCCGCCTTGACGGGCCTGCGAGTACAGAAGGGTCTTGCTGTGTAGTATGGCGACTTTGCATTTCCTTGCATCTGGCACCGGAACTAAAGCGATACTTTTTTTTTTTAAAACTCCAGATGCGACATTTCAGAAACCTCGTAAGTTAATAAATGTTAAATCCATGTAACAAATAATCTACGTGCTAATTTCATGGGAGAACAACGCTAGAATTTTACGTAATGTGCAGAGCACCTAGATGTCCACAAGCAGCTTAATCCTACCAATATGTTATGCACTGCAGACATGAACCAGGCGCATGTGCCCTGTCATGGGAATGTGAAGAGATTTCAATTTAATTCAATACTAACTTTTACTGTTGCTATAACCAAATGCTGTATTAGGCACTAGTATTACAGTCCTGAACAAACTGGAAAAGAACCTGTGCATAACTTACAGAAGTGGATGATAAACAGTAACAAGCCATTGCTACAATAAAAATGAAATTACACAGAAAATATATGTGCTGTGAAAACAAGCTGCAAGTGTGGAAGGATGACGTTAGAGAGGAAGTGAGGAGCAAAAGAGGTACATACAATGTCTCACTAAATAAGTAACAGTTGAGTTCAAAACTGAATGAGGAAACTTTAAAATTGGAGTTGGGAAGGACTGTAGCGGGACCTGTTAGAACTCACCATCCGTTGCAGGCACTTGTCTTCATTGTATGCCAAAAGAGGAATTCCCTCACAGTACCAGACAAGGAAGTCATCTACAGCACCAAGAAAGTTACATTCTGTGCAGCTACAGTTTTAACAAGAAAAGAAACTGCAGCCGAGCTAATGAGAAGTCATCGCCACCTTGTACTCTCACTTTCATACACTGAACTCTGATTCAGAACAGCCCCTTCTCGCTCCTGCCTTTCTACTGTATAAGCAAGCTCTCTTTATCCAGCAAGTCTATCTTTCAAAAAGAAAGGTAGGAGAATAAGTGACATTTAAATTCAAAACTTGGATTTATTCTGCCTTTCCCCCCAAATACTTGTTTTCATTCCTCTTCTGCCACTCTTGATTTAGATACTTTCTTCCAGAAATAAGTAATGAAGACAGCTTTTGTAGACATTATCAATGGTCCCTCATTTATTGTCTACACCATTCATGCTGAGACCATGTTTCCTTCAGTCTATTCCCAATCAGTGCTTGAGCACACTGGAGTTTCTTTTGTTGGGGTAGACATGTCCAGTGCAGGATTCTTTTAAGAAATTCTTTGCTTGCAAGTTCTACATCAGCCTCTTTGATGCTTTTTTAGAAATTTGCAGTAGTCTGAGACTCCCTGTGCCCAATTTTGCCTTCCCCTTTTCTAGTCACAGATACCAAATCACCATAATATGATTCTCACCACTGACTCTTGCTTCTTCCTTCACATACATTTCTCCTAATAAATCTGTACTTCTACTCTTTTTAAAAAAGATTTATTTAGGGCCTCCCTGGTGGCGCAGTGGGTTAAGCAGCACACTATGAAGCAAACCAAAGCCACTGCAGCACGAGTTCAATCCCTGCTGCCCGCCAGGCGGGGGACCCACATGGTGTGACAGACCTCTCCTGCTGTGCCTGCTGCTCCCCTCAGCAGTGTACTTCAGTTGATCTGCCTATTCTACTCGCTGCTCTCTGTGGTGAATCCTCTCACCACCACCACCCACACCTCTGACCTGTACCCCAGTGCTTGTATGCATAAATAAATAAATCTTTAAAAAATAATAAAAATTAAAAAATAAAAATATTTAATTATGCATACAAGAGCTGGGGTGCAGGCCAGAGGTGTGTGTGGGGTGAGAGGATTCACCAGAGACAGAGCGGGTAACAGAACAGGCAGATCTACTTAAATACACTGCTGAGTGTATCAACAGGCAAGAAAGGAGAGGTCTGCTGTGCGATGTGGTTCAGCTCCCTGGTCAGGGATTAAAGTCCTGCTGGCTGCCGATAGATAGCTTCATAGTGCTGTGACTTAACCTCTTGTGCCACCAGGGAGTTCCTGTATTTCTACTTTTTTAAAAGAACCAATACTGGACCTTCCTGGTGGTGCAGAAGTTAAAGTCTCAATGCTGTGAAACTGCTGCTGCCCACTACAGCATGAGTTTGATCCCTGGCTGGGAGCACAGAAGACCTCTCCTGTCTGACCCACTGTTCCCCTCAGCAATGTATTTCAGTTAATCTGCCTATTCTGTTTTACATTCTGTCTCTGGTGAATTCTCTTACCTCCCCCACCCCACACTTCTGGCCTGTACCCCAGTTATTGTATGCATACATAAATAAATCTTTAAAATAAATAAAATACATCTTTAAATAAATGAATGAATGAACAAGTACTGATTCAAGTAATACTAAGAATGGACCAAGATAAAAAAAGGTTAGTTGGGGTTTGGGAATTAAGTCACTTACTCTCCAGATGGCAAGAAGGAACACATTACAAGTGAAAGTTCAAGTACAGAGTAATTGTGGCTGCTATCGGCAGCCTGGCACACAGTGGTTGTGGCTCAGTTGTTGAAGATATATCATCAATGGTAACCTAGGAAATGACATCACTCTTCAGAGCTCATAGTAGGAGAGGTGGTTACTAAAGGTCACAATTACTTTGCTAACAGGCAAAGCTGGAGAGGTGGCCAAAGGGACTTGTCTCTTAAGGAGTTGTAAAGAAGGCAAATAGAATACCACCTTCAGAGGCAGAATGCATCAGCAGCTAATGAATATTCTAATTAACATCTATAGCCAGAAGGCAGCTTGGAGGGAAGAGAGGGAAACTGAGACTTGAAATAGATGCAAGTGTAGTCCCAACTATAACCCCACTCCAAGTGACTCAGTAGAAGTTGTGCTTCATATTATCACAACTCTTGGCCCTGCAGGGCTTCAGATACTGGGATTCACTCATGTCAGGAGACTCAGTATATACCCTTTAAACTGCACACAAAGGCTATTGTCAGGACTCTGACTTCTTGCATAGAGAAAGTGGCAGATGAAAAGAGCCTTTATTTTGATGAACAGGAGGTGGTGGGGCCATTTTTACACACAGGAAGGAATACCTGTGTTTACAGGTGAATCACCTGGGTATGTCTTGGTCCCCCTGTCCCACTTAATTATGAACAAACATGCAGCAATTCCAATATTTGAATATATAAAATGTATGATTATTACTGGTTCAGACACCTCAAGAATCAAGTTTTGAATCACACCACAAAGACCTATTAATATGACAGCTGAGAGTGAAGGGTATTTAAAAGGTAATAGAAGAGAAAGAACATGAATTCCAATTGAACTGTGAGACTAACTGCAGAGACAGGGAATAGTTTACCTGACCAAACTTCTTTTTTTAAGTTTTTCCTTGAAAGGCCCTTAGGAACCTTAAAGGAATTGTGGCCCAAATATGTGTGAGTAAAGGCTCTATGTGGAGCAAGAGGTAGATTGTGGAAATGATCTCCTGTTGTGGGGAAAGAATATCTTAAACTCCACAAATAAGTTTTATAGACCCCCCCCCCACTCCCACCACAGACCAAACTGATCCAAAACACCAAGAACTACAAATACCATAATGTCATCACTACTGAAGTGAGGATTGCTGGGGACTGAGGGTGGAGTTAAGCAGCCAGGTTTGTTATATAACCAGAGAAATGTGGGTATTGGTGGCTTTGGTTTTTCATCAGCTTTCAGTGTGCTAGTGGGGTTCCAGCTCAGCAGAACTGGTAGGATGCGTTCACCAATTTCTCTCTCTCGCTCTCTTTCTCCCTGAGTAATTTCTCCCTGAGTAACTCCTTCTTCATGTCCCGTTTTTGTAAAGAAACCTGTTATGACCCTTTTTGTGTGTGCCTACAATTGAGTCTCATTGTAAGTCCCTTTTAAGCACGCAGGTGAGGCCCCACAGTCAGGCCAACCCACTTCACATTGGGATTGCCCTGTAATACTTTAGGGCATGACTCACAGACTCCACTGCCACCCCCACTGGAACCCACCATGCTTTCCCTAAAATGCTCCCAGGTGGTAACTAAACAGCAGAGTGCTAGTAATTGCCCATTCCTGCTTGATTCCAGTGAACACTTTCTCAGGGACTCTCCATCAGCCTGGTCATGATTTTTGACCTGAGCTGACACCTGAGACTCCATCTATCTAAACTTTCCTTAGCTCTCTTCTTTCACAAGTGTTAGGATTTCCTCTTCATTTATAGCTTCTCCATACCTACACCTGTCTTCACCCTACATATTCTTCATAGCATAATCTCTTTCATATCTATCTCATTTTAGAGTCTGCTTTTTGGAGGATCCAAATTAACACAATTTTCAGTAGATTTTTTGCATCCTGACTAACTCATTTTAGCATTTTCTCCACAGAGAATCCAACCAGTAGATTTGTAGAATTTATTAGAAATGTGAATGCTAGGCCCCACCAGTGGAGTACTTTTCATTTTTAATTTTTTGAAAGATTTATTTATTTATTCATACAAGAACTGGGTACAGGCCAGAGGTACAGGGGGGTGAGAGGATTCACCAGAGACAGAGTGGGGAGCAGAACAGGCAGATCAACTGACATATACTGCTGAAGGGAGCAGCAGGTGAGGTAGAAGAGATCTGCTGCGCTATGTGTGTCCCCTCACTGGCCAGGGATCAAACCAGTGCTGCAGTGGCTGTGGAAGTCCCACAGTGCAGTCCTCAACCCCTGGTGCCACCAGTTGTACTTTTCATTTTTTAATTTAGGTAAGGGGCCAAGGAACTGATTTTTCTTACTTACATCTCTTGAACAACAGAATAGTTCTTCTGTTCTGGTTGAGATAATAGACACTATCTTGGTATCTTGTCTAAAACATTTACTACGCCAAAACCATCAGGATAATACAAGAGTGACTGAAACTGATTTTTATTAAAAAAAAAAATCCAGCGAAAAAAGAACATGCTATAACATTAAAAAAGAGAGAGAGAGCAAAACATTTAAGGGCTAAAAATGAAGTGAAAACACTGATGGAGTACATACAAAATAGAATTAATACAATAAAACAGGGGTTGACAAACTAACCCCACAGGCCAAAACTGGATTGCTACCATTTTTTATACAGCTTTACTGGAACTTAGATACATTTGTCTGTATATCATCTATGGGTGATTTTTGCACTACAACAGCAGAGTTGAGTAGTTGTGATAGCAGTTGGATCACAAAGTCTAAAATATTAATTATCTGACCTTTTACAGAAAAGTGCTATAAAGACTTGGTGAAACTGGAGACATATCAAACCTAACGAAAGCTCTGGGCCTTGACAACTTGAGTTCAAATTCCAACTATGACACTTAACCAGTTTGGTACACTTAGGCAGATAATTTAACCTCTCTGTGCTTAATTATTCTTATCTACAAAGTGGAAATAGTAATGAACTTAGCTCACAGAATTACTATGATGATAAAATGTGATTATGTAAATACTATAAATTTTAATCATTTGGTCTAGTATTAGGTAGAGATTTTTTAATAAAGTTACTTACGGGATGGAGCAGTCTGACAACTCCTACACCAACTGATGAAATTTATTATCACAAAAAGTGGGAAAAGTAGACATAACAAATTCCCTCACTTACTGCAATAGGAAGTTTATAGATTTATTTAAGTCTTACTAAAGAACTGGACTCTAAACATCTAGATTACAAATCCAACTTCTTGGGTACAGGAAATACAGAGAACACAGAAAGATGTTAAATGACATTAAAGAGATGCTGTCAGCAAAATCTAGAATGTGGAAAAGTTACAGTTAAAGTGATTAGTTTTTTTGAAAAATGCATTATAAAGGGGTAAGTAAAGACAGGTAGAAACTAGTTCAAAAGAAGTTTAACAGGTATATCAGAAATGTATTGTCCTCTTAGCTTTCCAGCTAAAACAAATCAATGGTAAAATTTTTTAGAAACAACATGGGACACTGGAATATTAACTAAGTTTTTTAGATTAATTAATTAATATTAATATTTTATTTTATTTTTTTAAAGATTTATTTATTTATGCATACAAGCACTGGGGTACAGGCCAGAGGTGTGGGGGGGGGTGAGAGGATTCACCACAGACAGAGCGGGGAGCAGAACAGGGAGATCAACAGAAGTACACTGCTGAGGGGAGCAGCGGGCGAGGCAGGAGAGGTCTGCCGCGCCATGTGGGTCCCCCCACCCCCCAGGCCGGCAGCAGGGATCGAACTCATGCTGCAGTGGCTGCGGTTTGCTTCGTAGTGCGTTGCTTAACCCACTGCGCCACCAGGGAGGCCCTAATATTAATATTTTAAAATGAGAATAATGGTATTGGGTTTATGTTCAGTATGTCCTTATATTTCAGAGATATATCTTAAAAAATTATAGATTGGGGCCTCCCTGGTGGTGCAATGGGTTGAGCAACGCATTGTGAGACAAAGCACAGCCACTGCAGCACAAGTTCAATTCCTGCCACATGGCACAGCAGTCCTGTCCTGTTTTGCCTGCTGCTCCCCTCAGTGGTGTGTTTCAGTCTGCCTGTTTTGTTCCCCACTCTATCTCTGGTGAATCCTCTCACCCGCACCCCCCCCCCCACCTCTGGCCTGTAGCCCAGTTCTTATATGCATAAATAAATAAATATTTAAAACAATTATAGATCNCCCTCTCCCCCGCACCCCCCCCCCCACCTCTGGCCTGTAGCCCAGTTCTTATATGCATAAATAAATAAATATTTAAAACAATTATAGATCAAATGATATGTTGTTTTGGATTTACTAGAAAATAAACCAGAGTCATAGGGAAATGAAAATTTATAGATGAAACAAGTTTAACCATGCATTAATAGCGATGGAAGCTAAAAATACCAAAAACAATGTTTTGCGTTCTGGCTTTGATGGAATAACTGGTACCAGTCTACCATACAGTTGTAGAAACTATCAATACATACAGAAACTATCAATTTCTGGAAAACATATAAAACAACTATTTTCAGACTTTGAACAATAGACTGTTCAGGACTGTGATCCCTGAAAGAAATTGAGTAAGTCAAGTGAGCCTTATACTTGCCCTACCTTTCTGCCTGTACATATTTATGGCCCCCTGTGCTCAAAGGGAAACCCTCACACCGAATGGTGGTATTTCTGAATTGAGGAAACAGATATTTGAGTTTTAAGAGGCTAAAATGGCTTAAATTTGGGGGATAATATACCAGAAGGAGGAAAGATGGAGAGAGAGAGAGAAATCCAGAAATCTATATAAAGATCCCCTTGACTCTTTGAACACATAGAAAGTTATATAGGAAGGTACTCTAAAAGGTCAGAAAAAGAACTCCCATGGAAAGACTGCTGGAGCTGTGGCGTTGTGAGCTGTCATTTGAGGGGGGGAGTAGACAGGTTTGGAACTCCCTCAAAGCCATAAGTTCACACAAGGTGGGGAGGCATCTGCCCTCCTAGCATAGAAAATCTTTTTTAACACCTGGAACATCCAGAAATCCTTGAAAATCACACCTCAGTAGAGCTACTAGACCAAAAGTCAAGTTTAGAAATATCTGGGCATATTCTAGACATGTCCTATCAACATTTAAAAAGGATACTTGAAAGAAAAAGATTGATTTGTAAGTAAATTAACTGGCTTCCAAGACAAACTCAATGTTCTTTAAAAGAAAAAAGCATAGGGGCCTCTCCTCATGGCGCAATGGATTAAGCAACTCACTGTGAAGCAAAATACAGCCTCTGCAGCATGAGTTTGATCTCTGCCTCTGGCCAGGAAGGTGACCCACATGGCGCAGTAGACCTCTCCTGCCTCACCTGCTGCTCCACTCAGCAGTGCGTTTCAATCAGTCTGTTCTGTTACCTACTCTGTCTCTGGTGACTTCTCTTACTGTCCCCATACCTCTGGCCTGTGCCCCAGTTCTTATATGTATAAATAAACAAATCTTAAAAAAAAAGGGACACTACAATTCAAACACTCAACAATATTTTGCATTCAATAAACACCACTAGGAGAGAACACCACAAAAAGGAGAGAAGAGACCTATAATTCAAAGAATGAAATTATTCAATGGACATAGATCCAGAAATGACAGAATATTAGAATTGGTAGACAAGGACTTTAAAATTATTTCTGTAAATAATCTTTTTTTTAAAAAAAAACCTGAAGTGAAGAGAAAAAAAGATACTATACTAGAAAACAAATGGAACTTCAAAAACTGAAAAAAAGAAATACTAAAATGAAAAAAAATCACTGGAACAACAAAAGATTAGATACTGCTGGAGAAAAGATCAGTGAAAAGGAAGAAAGCAATAGAAATGATATACATTTAAGTACAGAGAGTAAAGCCTAAAAAAAACCCAGTAACTTGTGAAATACTACACAGTCTAAAATATGTATAATCAGAATTCCCCCCCCCAAAAAGGAGAGGATAGAAAACATTTAAAGAAACAATGGCTAACATTTCCAATTTTGATGAAAACTATAAATCCACATCTCCACAAAGGAAAAAAAAGAGATTAATTACAAACAAAAGCATTATCAAGACATATTATAATTAAATTACTAGAAACCCAAGATAAAATCTCAAAAGCAACTAGGAGGAAATAAAGTTTAGATACAAATGGAAAATAGTAATAGCAGGTGCATTCTTTTTTATTTAAATTTATTTACTTGGGCCTGGTGGCGCAATGGGTTAAGCAACCCACTGTGAAGCAAACTGCAGCCGCTGCGGCACAAGTTTGATCCCTGCCGCTGGCCACTGAGGGGACCCACATGGTGCAGCAGATCTCTCCTGCCTTGCCAGCTCGCTGCAGCCCTCAGCAGTGTTTCAGTCAGTCTGCCTGTTCTGTTCCCCACTCTGTCTCTGGTGGACCCTCTCATATTTTTTCAAAGATTTATTTATTTATGCATATAAGCATTGGGGTACAGGCCAGAGGTGAGGGGGTGAGAAGAGTCATCAGAGACAGTGTGGGGAGCAGAGCAGGCGGATCTACTGAAATACACTACTGAGGGGAGCAGTGGGCAAGACAGGAGAGGTCTGCTGGGCCATGTGGGTCACCTCCATGGCCAGGGATCCAACTAGTGCTGCAGTGCCTGAAGATAGCCTCATAGTGCTGCGCATTAAACCCTTGCGCCACCAGGGAGTCCTCTAGCAGGTGCATTCTGATCATAGATTCAAGCCAAAAGAAAATGGAATGGTATCCTTAAAGTAGTGAAATATAAAGACTGTCTTCTTAGGCTGTTATATTCGGAACTGAAGTTAAAATAAAAGATTTTCTCCTGTTGAGTCCTCTTACCCCCACATACACCTCTGGCCTGTACCTCAGTTCTTGTATGCATAAATAAATCTTTTTTTAAAAAGATTTTATTTATTTATGCATACAAGAACTGGAGTACAAGCCAATTTTATTTATTTACGTATAAAAGAACTGGGGTACAGGCCAGAAGTTTGGGGGTAAGGAGGTGAGGAGATTCACCAGAGGCAGAGTGGGGCACAGAACAGGCAGATCCACTGAGATACACTGCTGAGGGGGGCAACAGGTGAGGCAGAAGAGGTCTGCTGTGACATGTGGGTCACTCCCTTGTCAGGGATCAAACTCATGCTGCAGTGGCTGTGGCTGCTTCCAGTGAGGTGCTTAACCCCATGACCACCAGGGAGGCACCGCATAAATAAATCTTAAAAAAAAAAAGGCAGACTCGATCTATGGGTAGCCTCATATTTATTTAGAACCAGGTTCAGGGAAGATGGACAAGTATGTAGAGGAATGTACATGTGTGGGATGTGTTATTGAGGAAGTGTTAAGGTCTGCTGTGAGCTAGGGTGCAGTAATCAAGGACAATTGCTTGGGAGGGGGGATGCTCCATAGTGCCCGCTAATCAAAGTATGCTATCTATAATCCCTATTCTTACCTAATTTTCTGGTAATTTTTAAAAAAGATTTATTTATTTATGCATACAAGGCCGGGGGCGGGGGGCGCGCAGGGGTAGGGGTGAGAGGATTCACCAGAGACACAGCCGGGAACAGGTAGATTGAAATACACTGCTGAGGGGAGTACTGAGCGAGAGAGGAGAGGTCTGCTGTGCCCTGTCACTGCTGCTGCAGTAACTGCAGATAATCTTCATGCTGCTGACATTTAACTCCTCTCACCATCTGGAAGGTCCCAATTCCTGATATTTTTTATTTTTCAGACCAAAACTCACGTCGACATGTGGACTCAACACAGGTCAGGAAGGGTGAGAAATTTTGTGAGGTTGAAAAAACTTTGGCACTGTTAAATCTTCTGAACTTTCTAAGTAGCTTGCAAAACTGAACAAAACATAAACGCCCACACACGCACGCACGTTCAGCAAAACCCAAAACGTAACAAAACAGCTCTCTTACTCAACTGTCAACTTGGCATCATTCAGAAAGTTTCTTCAGTCCTGCAGTTCAGAGCCCAGCAGCTTTCATCTGCTAACACTACTAGGGGAAGGCTGAATTTTAAAGTGTCGCTAAGGACTTGGAGAGGCTTCAAAAAAACCTTCCAATTAATGTGAACGATTTGGAATTTATGATTATCTTGAAAGAGGAAAGAAGCAGGTAGTATGAATACCAAGTGCGGGGAGGATGTCCTTCTGGAAATAGAATCTTGGTGAACTCCGAGATTCCTGGGGCACGATGAATGTAAAGAATGAAAGTGAGTTTAGCAGGGGGACGTATGTGTAGGTCGTCACGTTTTGCAGCTGAGTACGCCTTGCGCGTGGACACCTATTTTGCACAGTCACACGTTTGCCCAGCAAAGCCTGTGACGGCCACAACAAAGTAGGACGCAGGTGACCGCCGCGCGGCGCTGGCCGCGCCAGCTCGGGAACTACAACTCCCGGCGCAGCCGGGTGTCCCGATCGGTTCCGCCCCGCGACCCGAGCCGCCCGCGGCGAAGCCGGGACGCCGGGGAGTCTGCGGCATGGAGCCCCGGGCGGCAGACGGCTACTTCCTGGGCGACGTGGGTACGTGCGGTCCTTGAAGGGTTCAGGCGCGGGCGCGGGCAAAGGGGAACCCAACTGAGCAGCTTACTAGCACCGTCAGAGCCGCACTGAGGACTGAAGGGGTGAATCTGATGAGACTCGCTCTGAAATCCGGAACGTGCTGTCCGGAGTGAGTCGTCAGGGCTTTTTGATGGGCCCTGGGTGGAGGGCACTGCCCTTACGGCAGCGGGTGGTCCCATGCATCTGAGATGCGGTTCCGAGGGTCCTGCTTCTTGTTGCGGGCCAGCGCCTGGCCAGGTAGTCGTGTGTGTGCCGCACCAGTTGTGGGATAATAGAACTGAAGCCCACCAGAGCGCCGTGCACCTGTGCTTAGTCCTTGCCAAGTTCTGAGGCAAGGGGAATTATCCACGTGGGGCCATTTCTAGGGCAGCCCTTGTAGGAATCGAGTTGGAAGCTGGACCGCCCTGCGGAGGGAGGGTCCTGTGGAGTAACATTAGCATCCCATAGATAGTTCCAGCTGTGACACCAGAGAATATGCCCTTGTGACTTCATGTCGCTGTGTGAAAAAAATAACCATCTCTGTCGTGTTCTTTACCATTTGGACAGTGGAAGAATAAAGCAGATTGGAGAGCAAAGGAACAGTCTTTGGGGAAGCAACATGAATACTAGGACAAATGAGATGAATGGTGTAGCACTTTGAAAATCTGGGGGAAAAAAAAACAAACTAAAGTATTTTTACACTACTAAAAGCAGTATGCAAATAAAAATGAAAAGTCTCAAAGTTTAAATTGAAGAGAAAATTGCAATCACAGCATGTAAGGATATTTTAAATGTCTCTGCCAAACAACCACTGTCAACATCATTAAAGGATTTTATAAGCATCTGTTTTTACTTGGCATTGCACTCAGGCTCAAGACTTTGACCTGCTAGTGTGGCCTGTATTTGATTGGTTCAAAGAAATAGGGTAGGAGCAACTAACCACCTAAGCCTAATTAAGCACACATTTTTAATGTTTGTTCATGTAGAAGGTTGAATAGTGTACATAGCATTACTTCTTGTTATGTTTCCTGCATAGTTTGTTAATGAATGTATCTCCAGAAGAAAAGCACTTTTTAAACGAATGGCTGTATACATTCTGGGATTTCTGGGTATTTTGGGCCTTACCATTTTTTAAGTTTAATATATCTCTCTAAAAATATGTCCTGCTATCATTTTTATTCCTAAGACTGTTGAGTAAGTGGAATGTGTTGAATGGAAAACATCACCATTATTCCAGCCAAAGTGGAGGCTAACTGTAGGACTTCTTTTTTTTTTTAAAGATTTTATTTATTTATGTATACAAGAGCTGGGGTACAGACCAGAGGCATGGGGGGTGAGAGGATTCACCAGAGATAGAATGGGGAGCAGAACAGGCAGATTGACTGAAACACTGCTGAGGGCTGCAGTGAGCTGGCAAGGCAGGAGAGATCTGCTGCTCCATGTGGGTCCCCTCCCCAGCTGGCGGCAGGGATCGAACTTGTGCTGCAGTGGCTGTGGTTTGCTTCATAGTGCGTTGTTTAACCTACTGCGCCACCAGGGAGGCCCTGACTGTAGGACCTTTAACCCATGGTAATGATGTCGTTTTTGGAGTCAGTGTGTTTGAAGAGCAGGGTCCTTGGGTTCACTTTGGGAAAGGTTTCATCAGAGCTCCCTATTCAGCAGCTCGTGGTGAATTTCCCAGGCAAGTTTCTCCATGAGGCAGAGATGCTAGTTATTTAAAGAGCAGATTTATTAGGGAAAGGGACAGAAGAGTAAAGGGCACTTGAATAGACACAAGCAGTCAGGAAGAGCTGCCCCACAAGGGACAGGTTTGCTGAAGGAGAAGCCTGCATGCTTGCAGGCCTGTGGTCTTAAAGAGAGCTGCTTCCCCTGAGGGCGTTGGTGAAGAGAAGCTCTGGCATAGTACAGGTCAGGGGCAGGCAGGAGGCTGTTGCCCTGCAGAGGGAGAGAGTTGGTGAAGAGAAGTACCTGCATAGTCACAGGTGGGCAGAAGGACGGCTGCCCCGTTTTGGGGGTTAGAGTTTTTATCACCATTTGATAGGGATGGGCTCATCTATGTGGGTAGATGGTTTACTCCTTTATTTCCATATCTTCACCTTCCTGGCTGTGCTTCTGGCACTCCCTATAGCAGTCTGATCCCTGTCTGGATGTTGCATTTCTTGATCTGGCCGTTGACCCCTAAGTGTCTTAGCTTCTATAACTGGGTTTAATCCTTTCTATCCCTGCCTCCTTGTGTGGTACAGGTTCTTGACCTTGTAGTGTCTCCTTCTCTATTCTTTATTCTCCATCATTAACATTGTGACCTTGAATTTTGTATATGTGATGTACTCCAACCCCAACATGCGGGTATTCTGTTTTTGGTTTTTAAACATATTTATGCATACAAGAACTGGGACACAGAACAGAGGTATGGGGGCAGTTAGAGGTTTCACCAGAGACAGAGTGGGGAAAAGAACAGGTGAGTCTACAGAAATGCACGCTGAGGGGACCAGCGTGCGAGATAGGAGAGGTTTGCTGATCGCAAGAATGTAGTCTTATTCCAGGCCCTAGGAATAAACTCTGCAACCCACTGTGTACATTCTCACAATGGATTTGGGGCATAAAAAGGCAAAGTCACTGATTTGGGGTATGAAAGTATGATATAATAGCTATCAAAATTAACAGGCAAGATAAGAATGGTTAATTTATTTTCTCTCGATGACATGTATGTTCAGCCAATTCACAACTGCTGAGATGTGGTACCATTGTTTGTGGATTTCTAGCTAAGCAATTCATGTCCTTTCCCTCCCTTGCCCCTTGGGTAGCCTGCTCCTCAGGCTATTGGCAGGGCTATGGCTGGGGTGCAACTCAGCCCCTTCCTAGGAATCATCTTTGAAAGTGATATACACATTTTGGTTTTAAAAGATTTCCTTTCCAACTCATGTTGGTGAAGTGGAAGCAGACAGTGCTAATGTCAACCAAGAATTTAATTAGTCATAGAGTCAGAGAAAATGTTTCCTATCTCCTATTTCTACTTTTCTAAAAATTTAGCTATCACCAGAATGCAGGATTGAAGAAAATAAATTAGCAAGAGCAGTTTGAAAAGTAGGTCCTTTTAAAATGCATAGATAACTAGCAACTATTTTAAGAAGCAGAATTTATAGCATTGTCAAGAGAATTTGGGCCTCCCTGGTGGCGCAGTGGGTTAAGCAACACACTATGAAGCAAACCACAGCCACTGCAGCACGAGTTCGATCCCTGCTGCCGGCCAGGGAGGGGACCCACATGGTGCGGCAGACCTCTCCTGCTGTGCC
>JAGFMF010011694.1:11460689-11483015 GCA_019455555.1 Galemys pyrenaicus
TCTGTTGATCTGCCTGTTCTACTCCCTGCTCTCTGTGGTGAACCCTCTCACCTCCCCACACCTCTGGCCTGTACCCCAGTGCTTGTATGCATAAATAAATCTTTAAAAAAAAAAAGAGAATTTAAATTCTTCCTTCATGGAGAGTCTAGGTGCAGATGGAGATTAGGTTACTAATAGGCAAAAACTGAGAAAATACTGTTAAGTGTGTGCTCTGAGCTTTGCCTTGCTCCTCAGTGTTTTTTAAACATTTAAATTCACCTCTTCTGCCTGCTGCAGCTAACAGATGTTCAGAAAGAGGAACATAGCCATTCATCTGTTCTGTCATGGTTGCAATTATATCAGCATATTTTTAAGCACAAGCACAGACACAAGCATCCTACTGTGAGATAATGTGGATTTCCGAGTGGGTTGGGTAGTTTTGGACCTCACTCAAAGGTTCTTAGGGTGAGTCAAATGTCTAAAGGCCTTTTTATTAGGAGTTTCCTCTGTGTGAGGAGAGTTTTGTTGCTCATTCCAGAGGACAGATTTATAGGGGGGTCTCTAAGGTTCACATTATATTCCTGTCTAGAAACCCCTGCAGTTCCAGAAATGGTGCCTGTCAGGGTGGGCTTGGGGGTCAATGAGCATTGTGTGGCAACGTGAAGGATCGCTCAGAACCCACAGGGGAAGACCACAGGGCGAAATGTTCACGAGATCTTCCTTGTTCCTCAGTATCTTACTAAACATTTAAATTGACCTCTTCTGCCTGCTGCAGCTAACGGATGTTCTGAAAGTACAAACCTGAAGTCACTTGTGCTCCTGTATCTAGAGTAAGAAGCAGTGGGGTCCATAAGATGTCTGAGAGTGATCAAGCTTTGAGAATTTGCCTTCCATGAGTTGGAAAGGCAAAGCCAGAAGTAAGAATCTCCTGTTTGGGCTAGAATTTAACTTGCTTCTTAGGAACCAGAGCCAAGAATCCTTATTAATGTTGAATAGCCCTGAGTGATTGTTGGTTTTGCAATGGGACAGAAAATGCAGCCTGAGTCCCGATGGACAAGTTTCTAAACATGGGCCACACGCCCAAACACACACACACCAGCCTGCGTGACAGGGAGGACTGGCTTGAGCATCATAGATTCCTTTGGCTGTGTGATCTCAGACAAACCTTTTGCTCTACTCTTGTTTCCTAAAATGGATTCAATGAGAGATCAGGGATGTTTTATTAGATTTTAAAAGATAATGGACATAATACCATATGTAGTTTAAAAAATCAAATAGAGGGGCCTCCCTGGTGGTGCAAGGGGTGAAGCGCTGTACTGTGTGGCATCCGCAGCCACTGCAGCACCAGTTCGATCCCCAGCCAGGAAGGTGACCCACATGGCGTAGCAGACTTCTCCTGTCTTGCCCACTGCTCTCCTCAGCAGTGTGTTTCAGTGGATCTGCCTGTTCTCTTCCCCACTCTGTCTCTGGTGAATTCTCTCACCCCCTACGCCTCTGGCCTGTATCCCAATTCTTGTATGCGTAAGTAAATAAAATCATTAAATTTTTAAAAATCTAATAGAACCAGAGACTGGTGGTTCTATTTGTGGTTTCACAAATGAGGGCAATGGATGTAGAAAGAGGGAGATTCAGGATGTAGGAAGGGAGGCTCCAGCATGATAGAGGGCATCAGGCCTAACTACGAATGTGTGCAGATTGAAACATTTCTGTCCAACTCCTCCTCACTTCTCCATCACCAGCACCAGAGGCAGCTCCTATCTCGTAGCCTTTCACTTCCCTGTGTCCAAGTCCTGTACTGAGAGTTCCATTTTCTGACATTTACTTCACACTTTTCACTCCCTGCAGACATCCTGTCAGGGGAGATGAAGGCTGAGCCCACTGTGCTCCTCCACTTGCACATTTATTTCCCTCCGGGGTCCTCCACTATAATTACATTTTTCATTTAAATCTGCATTCAGCATTTACATTACTATGGCTGAGTATGCCCACAGCTCTACTACTTGCTATGCTAGGATTATATCTCTCTCCTCAGGTAACTTTTTGCTTTTCTTAGAGGTGACATTGTTCTTTGTGTCTGTGTTTTCTGTATACAGTGTCATGACTTTATACATCCAGTAGCCCTCCATCCACTTGGGCACTTAGGGATTCCACTGTCTTGCTCTTCTTGTGGGTGAATTGAGGACCTCCTACCCACCCATGCAGCCTGGCCCCTTCCAGTCTGCACACATTGCTCCTTAGACCTGATGCCCTTCATCATGCTGGAGTCTCCCTTCCTCATCCTGACTTTCCCTTTTCCTACATCTATTGCCCTCATTTGTTAACAGGCAGATTTTACTGAAATACACTGCTGAGGGGAGCAGTGGGCGAGATAGGAGAGGTCTGCTGCACCTTGTGGGTCACCTGCCTGACCAGGGATTGAACTTATGAACTCATGTTGCAGTTGTTCACTGTAGCTTTACAGCACTGAGACATAACCCTTGCACCACCAGGGAGGCCCCTATTGCCCTCATTTGGATGGAACACATCTTCCAGGATAGAGAGGAGGCAAGTTATTTGAGGTCTTGTTTATTTGTTTTTTTAAAAGATTTATTTATTTATGCATACAGGAACTGGGGTACAGGCCAGATGTATGGAGGTAGTGAGAGGAGTCACCAGAGACAGAGTGGGGAAGAGAACAGGCAGATCCACTGAAACACACTGCTGAAGGGAGCAGTGGGCGAGGCAGGAGAGGTCTGCTGTGCCATGTGTGTCCCCTCCCTGGCTGGGGATGGAACTCATGCTGCAGTGGCTGCGGATGCTTCATACTGCAGTGCTTAACCCTTTGTGCCACCAGTGAGGCCCCTGAGGTCTTGTTTATTATCTCAAAAGGTTGATTCCACCTCTACACGTCATTGCCAGTCTGGCTGTGTTTGGCATTCTGGGTTGGAAATTCTTTTCGACAGAATTGTGAAGGCAACGCTCCTGTTCCCTAGTTTCCAGAACGACATGAAGAGGTCAGATGCTACTCTTGTTCCACATTCTTTGAATGTGATTTTTCCCCCTCTTTCTTGAAAATTTCAAGGGGTTTCCGTATCTTTAGGGTTCTGAATTATATAGTGATGTGGCTTGATATGGGTCCTTTTTATTTATCATTGAGATTATTCACTGGACCCTCTCAATCTAGAAACTCATTCCTTTCAACTCAAATTTCAGTGTAATTTCTTTGAGAGTAGGCTTTGCTCTCTAATACCCTATTAACTGGATTTTAGCTCTGGAACTTTTATTTTTCTTACTATTTTTACTTTCCATCTCTGTCTTTTTGTGAGCTTTATTTCCCAATTCTTTTATTGGGTTTGGTTTAAATTTTTTCTGTTGTATATTTTTATTGCTAAAAGCTCATTTTTATTCTTTTCAAAAGCATCCTATTGTTTTGGTATTTTCTTTCCTTCTTAGATATCAAAAATAGTGGTTTTATTTAAAGCAGATTTTACTGGCATTGACCCTAGTCTTCAGAATTTCTTCTTTTCTGTTTCTTTCTGCTTCTTTCTTGTTCTCATGTAAACCTTGGCTGTGAATTTCATGAGGGACACACAAAACAGACTGGGAATGCTCCTTGTCCAGGGCAGTTTTCATGCGGGGAGCTTGGAAACACCATGTAGGGACCTGTCTGGCCTCTGGCTCTCGTAGGTTTCAGGTTCAGCATGTGTTTGTCGTCTCTGCCACAACCTCTGCTCTCAATGTAGTGGGGTCTTTGGAGATGGCCCAGAAAAGTGTGTGTGCTCCATCTTCTGTGTCTGACTTGAAACAACTGAGCCCTGATGGGGGTAAAGAATAGAGAAGGAGGCCTCCCTGGTGGCCCAGCTGGTTGAGCGCCGCACTGTGAAGCATCCATGGCACAGCAGCACGAGTTCGATCCCCAGACAGGGAGGGGACCCACATGGCACGGCAGACCTCTCCTGCCTCGCCCGCTGCTCCCCTCAGCAGTGTATTTCAGTTCATCTGCCTGTTCTGCTCCCCACTCTGTCTCTGGTGAATCTTCTCGCCTCCCGCAACACTGGCTTATACCCCAACTCTTGTGTGCGTTAAAAAAAAAAAAGAATAGAGAAGGAGACACCACAAGATCACACATGAGGAGGTGGGATAGAAGGGATTAACATAAGCCATTAACCCAGTTATAGAAACCAAGACACTTAGGGGTCAATGCCCAGATCAAGAAGTGCAACACCCACACGGGGATCAGACTGCTGTAAGGAGTGTCAGGAGCACAGACCTGAAGGTGAAGATTTGGAGACTAAGAAATAAACCATCCACCCACAAAGATGAGCCTCTCCCTACCAAAATAAGATGATAAAACCTAACCCTGACCCCAGAGCGGGGCAGCCGTCCTTCTGCCCACCTGTGACTATGCAAGTAGGTGTTTCTTTTCACCAACTCTCTCCCTCAGCTGGCCAGTAGCATTCCTGCCTTCGCTGATCTCCCTCAGCAGAGGCAGCTCTCCCTCAAGGTCACCTGCCTGTGGCCATGCAGGCCTCTCACAGCAAACTTATCCCATTTGGGGCAGCTCTTTATGCCCACTTGTGTCTATGCAAGTGAACTTACTTTTCTGTCCCTTTCTCTAATAAATCTGCCTTTGAATACAATTTACATCTCTGCCTCGTGGAGGCACACCATGTGTGGCTGAAAAGGGAGCTCTGGTGAAATCTTCCCCAGAGTGAACCCAAGGCCCCCACACTCCAAAAACAGCGACTCCAAAAATTACATAAGCCCCACCACGCTTTACTTCTGGGGAGGTGGGGAGACTACAATATGCTCTGTCACCAAAGAATGTATTTTCTTGTAGGTGGAGACAGAGTGTAAACCCTAAAATTAAACTTCAGCTGTAGAACTGAAGCTTCCAGAGGGGAGGACAGAGGGTGGGGAGCAAAGGGGGTTAGGGACCCAGCGGACTTGATAAAGGACTGTGGGTGCTTTGGTGGTGGAGGTTGTGTTGCAAACTGCATCTGAAGAGGTATGAACCTATATTCCCAAATTATACACATTGTTGGGGGCCTCCCTGGTGGCACAAGGGGTTAATTGCAACACTAGGAAGATTTCCCTGGTCAGGGAGGTGACCCACATGGTGCAGCAGACCTCTCCTGCCTCGCCCGTTGCTCCCCTCAACAGTGTATTTCAGTCAATCTGCCTGTTCTGCTCCCCACTATAGTCTCTGGTGAATCCTCTCACCAATCACCCCTACTTTTGCCTATACCCTAGTTCTGGTATGCATAAATAAATCTTTTTTTAAAAAAATTATGCATTGTTTTAAGCCATTGATACTGCAATAAAAATAATACAATAAGAACTTGGACTTGGAGGATGACTTGTTAGCAAAACCAAAATTTCTATTTAGGGTAGATGAAGGTATTTAAGGAAACATACATATTGAGTTACTGACACTGACTGAGCATGTTTCTGGACAAAGCAGTGTAAGTTTCTTGTTTTTTTCCACATAACAGCCCTGTGAAATGTTTCTTCCAATTGGAAGAAAACTGAGGCTTAGATGATTTCAAGAGAAAATCTTCTCAAAGCCCCTTGCTCTGGGAATTAGGAACCAGGGGTGAGAATTGGTAATGAGTATCTTGGGGTGGGCCAAGGCAAGGGAGAGGCAGGTAGTAGGTAATTGGAGGAGCAGTCAGGAGGGGCTTGCTCCAGAGCGAGAGTCCAAGGCTAGGTTGGAGCTGAGTGTATCTAATATTTAAAACTGCCCGTCCTGTTTCCTGACTGTTTTCACTTTTGTCTTTCTTTTTTGCTTTCAGTTCCTCTTTTTCACTTTCTTTTTTTCCCTCTCACTGAGGTTTGGTTGTTTTGTCCCTCTAAGAAGGTAAATCTTTTCTATTTTAATTTTTATCCAACTTATTTTAAACTCATATGGTATGCCTTTTTTTTAAAAAAGATTTATTTATTTATGCATACAAGAACTGGGGTATAGTCCAGAGGTATGGGGAGTGAGGATTCACTAGACACAGAGCGGGGAGCAGAACAGGCAGATCAATTGAAATACACTGCTGAGGGGAGCAATGGGCAAGGCAGGAGACGTCTGCTGTAACATGTGGGTCCCCTCCCTGGCCGGGGATGGAACTCGTGCTGCAGTAGCTGTGTTTTGCTTCATAGTGCATTGCTTATCCCATTGTGTCACCAGGGAGGCCCCTGGTATGCCTTTTGACCTCAAGTTTACTCTTAATCTTTTGGGCATTTATAGTTAAAACACTGAAAAAGGCATCGCTGAAAAATATCTTAAAAGCAACAAAACAGGGCCTCCCTGGTGGCAGGCAGGTTGAGGGCCACACTGTGAAGTATTCGCCTGCACAGCAGTGCGAGTTTGAGTTTGTCCCAGCCAGGGAGGGGACCCACATGGCGCTGCAGACCTTTCCTGCTTTGCCCACTGCTCCCCTCAGCAGTGTATTTCAGTTCATCTGCCTGTTCTTCTCCCTGCGCTGCCTCTGGTGAATCCTCTCACCTCCCGCGGCGACTCTGACTTGTACTCCAGCTCGTATTTATAAAAAAAAGTTAATAAAAAAAAATCTCTAAAAGCAACAAAACATTCAGCCTCAATTCCTATGTAAGGGTTCCTCCTCCAGGACAAGGTGATGCTGAGGAAGTGTGGATTTTATTCTGGAGAAAGGAGCAGCATCCCCTCCTCTAACCCACTGTAATTTAGCCTTGGTAAAGCAGGGTGGAGGATGAGGGAGGACACAGGAAGGGATGGTGGGAAGAAGGGAGTGTTAGCAGGGAAGGGCAATGGAAGGGTTTTATGAGGCAAAGGGTATTGCATGAGGGAGGGGGAAATAGGGGTTATTTGAAGAGGGCATTGTTCAGAGAAAAGGAGGGGTGATGGAAGAAGGGGCAATAAGAGGGAGAAGGACAGGAGAGAGAGGGAGATGCTGGGAGACCAATTATGTTGCAGAGCTGGGATTTAGGGGGAACTCTCCTCCCATAGGGAAATTGCCAAAACAGGAGGTCTCAGGTTTCTGAGGTAGCCATTCTCCCTGGAGAGGAGGTAGGAGATGGGGGTGGGGAAACTGTTCCTTAGTCTCCTTCCAGTTGGGATCCTGGCACAGGGTAGAAACAAAACCAGAGTCAGGAGTGGATTGACTACAGTGATTTCCTGTGCTCACTTGTCTAATTGCAGCAGAAAGTCTTTTTGCCTTAAGGTCATGATGGCATGGTGATTCAGCTTTTTCACTAACTTCCAGTGCTGTTCTAGCTGGCTCTGAGGCCCCACGTGGCCCCCACATTCCTTATGCAGGGATTGTTCTCCCCTTCACTTGTCTCAGCATTTGTGCTGTCATTTCTCTGTCCTGCTGTGAGGTTGACCCCCACTGACGATAACCTGTGGTTGGTACCACTTGTGGGTGATAATCTCCTCCAGCCTGAGGACCATCTTCGTGTTACTTTAACAGAAAAAGAATTTCTAACTTTTTTTTAAAAAAAGATCTATTTATTTATGCATATAAGAGCTGGGGTATAGGCCAGAGTCTCGGGAGGTGAGAGGATTCACCAGACAGAGTGGGGAGCAGAACAGGCAGACCGACTGAAACACACTGCCAAGGGCAGCAGCGGGTAAATCAGGAGAGGTCTGCTGTGCCATGTGGGTCCCCTCCCTGGCCGGGGATCAAACCTGTGTTGCTGTGCAGCAGATGCTTCACAGTGCGGTGCTCAACCCGCTGTGCCACAAGGGAAGCCCGAATTTCTAACTTTTTAATTGTAAAAACCCACTTTGCCATTATGCATACAAGAGCAGGGGTGTAGGCTAGAGGTGTGGGGAGGTGAGAGGACTCACCAGAGACAGAGCGGGGAAAGGAACAGGCAGATCGACTGAAATACACTGCTGAGGGGAGCAGCGGGCGAGATGGGATATTTGCATGCCTGTGTTTATTGAAGCATCCATGGACAGATGGGTAGATATGCAAAATGTAGTCTCTCCATACAATTACTTTATTTTTTTAAAAGATTTATTTATTTATGCATACAAGCACTGGGGTACAGGCTAGAGGTGTGTGGGGGGGGGTGAGAGGATTCACCACAGAGAGCGGGGAGCAGAACAGGCAGATCAACAGAAGTACACTGCTGAGGGGAGCAGCGGGAGGCAGGAGAGGTCTGCTGCGCCATGTGGGTCCCCTCCCTGGCCAGCAGCAGGGATCGAACTCATGCTGCAGTGGCTGCAGTTTGTTTCATAGTGCGTTGCTTAACCCACTGTGCCACCAGGGAGGCCCATACAATTACTTTAAGGTTGGTTATTTTTCAGCCCTAAAAAGAAAGGAAATTAGTTCACGTGTTATAATGTGGATTAATCTTGAAACAATCTTCTCTCTATTAATAATTTCTTTTGTCATTCCCTTTCTGTAAAGTCTTCCATTCTGTAAAGCACCTCAGTGATCCTTTTAACTTGATTCTGATCAATTTGTAAATCATTGAATAAAGCTAATTAGATCTTTGATCGACTCAGTGGATTTTTTTTAAACAGTTACAGGAGTACACGTACCGTCTTTGCTTTAATGCGGCATCCCTGGAATTGTGTGTCTGTTCATGTGTCCTGGAAAGAAGCAGCAGTCTTAGCGCTCAGTCTGTTTTCCTTCCTAGGTTTCTGGGTGGAGCGGACCCCTGTGCATGAGGCAGCTCAGCGGGGTGAGACGCTGCAGTTGCAGCAACTTATTGAGAGTGGCGCCTGCGTCAACCAGGTGACCGTGGACTCCATCACGCCTCTGCATGCGGCCAGTCTGCAGGGCCAGGCCCAGTGTGTGCAGCTCCTGCTGGCGGCCGGGGCCCAGGTGAGTGCGCCACAGGACAGACCCCAGAGCGGCTGTGACTGCAGGAATGGATGAGGCCAGTTCAGGGGAACACGTGGTGGAGGAAAAGAAATGGACTGGGACGAGTGTTCTGTGATTGGTAAATGCATGGAGATTAGAGCAACTACTGAGGGAGACTGAAGGGGAAAGCTGGAAACCAGCATGGGGTAGGTGGTAGGACAGGGTGGTCTGTTCAGCTGCATGTGAAGACCAGTGAGCATGCTCCCGACTTGGCTCTGAGGTTCTTCTGGTGAACGACAAGGCAGTTGAGCAAAATAGTGGAGGGAGTGCTCTGTTCTGCCTGAGGTCAGGGGCCATGTAATTAGACACAGATGGGCTCCCTAGGGGTGCTGTCATGGCCTGGACTCAAGAGCTACTATTTGGGCTCAAAGAGCAGTTTCTGATCTCCAGTGGGGTGCTGGCAAAAAGGGAACAAAACCAAGATTCTGGGCCTCCCTGGTGGCATAATGGGTTAGGCAATGCACTATGAAGCAAACTGCAGCCACTGCAGCATGAGTTCAAGAATTCGATCCCTGCCACCAGCAAGGGAGGTGACCCACATGGCATGGTGGCAGACCTCCCCTGCCTTGCGCACTGCTCCCCTCAGCAGTGTATTTCAGTCGATCTGCCTGTTCTGTTGCCCACTCTGTCTCTGATGGATCCTCTCATCCCTCACACTGGCCTGCACCCCAGTGCTTGTATGCATAAATAAATCAATCTTAAAAAAAACCAAACACCAAGATTCTACTGGCTGCTTTTCTGGGGTAAGTACTCACACCAAAGGTGGTGTCCAGCCTCAGTGATTAGAGGCCAGTGGAGTTGCTAGATGTTAACAGTGGGCACTGCTGTATCTGTAGGAGTTGGTTGATGCCCAGCTGGATGGCGTAGAGGAATCAGCTCTGGGTAGGAGCACAGGGTGAGGGTGAAGGAAGGGAAGACTGAACCATTTATCCTTCTACAAGCTTAGTTGTGATGGTGGTTCAAGGGACCTGGAACAAGCTTCAGCATGTACCAAGTAGCAGCTGAATCTGGATACATACTAAGCAAACACTGCCAGTTTGGGGCGTCACCCTTTTTCTGCCCCATAATTTTCCAGCTACAGGTGGCATTGTAAGCAGTTTCAGCACTTTTTAGCTGAGGCTTGAGTTAAAAGACATTTATGCCCTGCTTTCCTCAGTTGGTACCTGGAGCACTTCTTGCCGGCTCTGTGCTCCTTAGTTCTTGGGAGGGTGCAGGTGGGAATGAGACTGAGTTGATCCTGCCCACAAGTGAACCCCACAGAAGATGACCCTGAGGACACTAATCACACCCTCGGTCTGTGTTCCTTTTTACTCTTGAACCCCCTTGCCTGGTGCAGCACTCATGCACAGAATAGAAAACCTAAGCACTTCTTCGAAAAGCTAGAAGCATCTTTGCACAGGTATTTGTGCATCAAGAGGAGAAAGTGAGCTGTGTGGCATTTCCCCCATGACATTATTTCTTCCTCCCCTCCGAGGTGGATGCCCGCAACATTGATGGCAGCACTCCTCTCTGTGATGCCTGTGCCTCGGGCAGCATCGAGTGTGTGAAGCTCTTGCTCTCCTATGGGGCCAAGGTCAACCCACCCCTATATACTGCCTCCCCACTGCACGAGGCCTGCATGAGCGGTGAGTCGGCAGAAAGAAGCAGCGAGGTAGGAAGAGGAAGCCAGCAGCTGGCAAGGAAAGCTTCCAGTCTGTTTCCAGCTCTCGGTCACTCCCTGGGATGGAGTCTTGTACCGCGATAAGGGACGGCTGTATCTATGATGGGATTCCATTTCTTAGCTGAGTCTCCAGAGCCTTTTAAATGTTAACATTGGAGATGGCTCCACGCTGTAGTTACTCACTTGTCTTTGCTGTTGCTTTGACCTGTGGGCCTTATTCTAGTGAGGAAACTAGATCCAGATACATCCCTGAGGATGGCTCTCTCAGAAAGTGGGGAGTTAGTCCTGGAGGCTCAGGGGGCAAGTGGGACATCAACTGACCTCTAAGAATGGACCGATCTCAAGGTCATTCTAGTCTCACTGTTGAGGGGCAGCAAAAGAGTGAAGACTAAAGTGAAACAAGTGGGTGAAAATTCTTAGATGGCGGACTAGGGAATTTGGTTTCTACTCCTCTGAGCAAAGGTTGCAAACTTGTGGCTAATGTTTTGGTTGGGTGATGCCAAGTTTATCTTACTGGGTTTGATCAGGGTTTGGGGTGCAGGCTCCTCTATGAAGGGCCTTATTCTGTTGCCTTACACCCTGAACCCCACAGTTAGGTCATCTTTACCACCCACGGGCACTGGGGATTGCTACAGGCAGCTTTTAAAGGTTTCCAAGCAGATTGAGTAAGAAGAAAATTATGTTTTGGAAAGGTTATTTTAGTGCCATCCATGTACAAGTGTACTGGAGGAAAAAATAGTTTATCCTCCTCCTATCTTTGGCACATTTTCTGGGGCCTTGCAAACTGGACTGACAGAGAACAGATTAACAAGAGAAAAACAGATGCTGTCAATTGCTCTCCCCACCATATACATGGAAGAAGTTAGTGATGAGTAACTCGAGGGGGTGACTATAGTGCATGCTTATAGTGCATTTTAGCAAAGAATAAAAACTTTGCAGAGAGTGGTCAGACAAAAGAAAAGAACTATGGGTTTCTGGAATGCTAAATTATAGAAAGGCAAATATATAGAGAAGGAATTAGTGGGTGATAAGGACTGGTTAGCAAGGTTTGTTAAGCAGATCTTCTGATGCCATCTCTGTGCTGATGAGGGTCTAGTACTGTTTCTGGTGACTAACCTGTCCTTCTAGCCGGTGGTGGTGGGAGGAGCTACCTTTTCACAGCCTAGGAGAGCCTTGGGGTCTGAGCTCCTTCTCTTCCACTGAGGAGCCAAGGAGCAGTAGTCTAGCTATTCAGAGCTAGATTTAGGATCTTGCAGCAAGAGGACTGGTCATTATCCAGCCTTCTCCCCTTCCAGCATTCTCAGGAGAAAGGAAACTACCCTTGCTTCTTAGGGCCACACAGGGTTGTGAGCTACTCTGATCTGGGGTGTCGTCCTGTTCCCCACTCTCACTCCGCACCAAACATGGGGCTTACCTGTCCTGGCTACTCATTATTTCAGACGTGTATATCTACGTCAGTGTTTTCATCTTCTTTTCTTCTAAGGAAGTTCCGAGTGCGTGAGGCTTCTTATTGACGTTGGGGCCAATCTGGAAGCACACGATTGCCATTTCGGGACGCCTCTGCATGTTGCCTGTGCCCGGGAGCATCTGGATTGTGTCAAAGTGCTACTCAATGCAGGTGGGTTGTGCACAAACTTGTGCTGCTCGATGCAGGTGTGTTATGGTCACACCTGCATGGCTCAGGTGCTGTTTCCTGCCCTATGTGTTGGCAGAGAGCTGGGTAGAGGGGTCAGACTGACTGGGTTGAAGCTGACTCAGCTGCCAGCTGAAGCCTTGGGCCTCATAAAACTGGAAAAATAAAGCCTATTTCTCAGGGTTGTTGGGAGGCATGGCAGTAACTTTCCGCAGTAACTGCTTCACAGGGAATGCTCAACAGGTGCTGTCCACAGTACCTGTCTCATAAGGTCTTTGCCTCAGAAAGGGGGGTTAAGGGAAAATCCAATTGGTCATTGCGCAGTGTTCTGAAGACTCCTGGCTGGGGAACTAGACCTGAAATTAGAGTAACACTCCCACTTTGCGTGAGGCCCCTGAATGACCTCTTCCCTCCCAGGGTCAAGAATAAACTGCTCACCTCTGGCCCACGGAAAGTTAGATTAAGGACCCACTTGACTGCCAGTTTTAAAATGCAGCCAAAGTGGGTTTTGGCAAGGGAGATTTTATTCTAAGCCCAGTTAGTTGAGGGAAAATTTTAGCCCAGTCATCTCATGTATGGAATTTAGGCTGAAAACCAAAGCTTTCCAGAAATGAAAAGATGGTGAATTTTTTCCAAATGACAGTCATTTCAGTCCAAATTATATGCAGTTTTCTATTAGTGAATCTTGTTCACTTGGATATGCCACTTTTTAAAAAAGATTCATTTTGTGTAAGGTTAGTTATTGGGGTATTTTTAATAATTTACACAATGATAAAATATCTAGACTAGAAGTAATCTTAGGTTTTCCTGCCAAGTCTGACTCACCTGATGGTTGGACTCAGTTTTATCAACCTAGAGTATCAACCTATTATTACTCTTGAGTTTTGAAAGAAACCTTTTACTGTGCATGCAGAGTGCCTGGTGTGTGTGCTTAGCACACCTCAGTTCCGGTTTTCTCTTTAGTTTCTTTTGTTGCAGCGATAGGGGAAGGATCAAATTCATGGTTTCAGCCCCTACACCCTTTCTGCATTAGAACTCTTTGGAACTAATTACTTCTTTGTAAGCAACGGAAAGCCAGCTCCCTCTAGGTTAGGGATTTTGGGCTCAGGTGTCTGAAAGGATCAGAATTAGAGCAGATGGAAGGGTGAGTTTAACTGGGGCTCCAACAATAACGTCGGAGAACTCACTTTCTTTGAATTTTGCAATTCTGCTTTCCTGGTGTTCTCAGACTGGACTCTCTGTGCCCCCCTTACAAGGGGTGAAATGACTGCAGCAGAGTTGGGCTTATTCAAATCCTTTGTGAGGCTTTATAGCCTTCATAGAAGAGTGAGAAATCTCTTCCCCAGAGGTCCTGCATACTCTCCTTTTTTGTTCCATTGGCCTGAATTGGGCCCCACATCCAAATCTATTTTATTTATTTAAAAAATTTTTTAATTAATTAATTATATTTGACATCATTTGTATTCCCCAGGGAGACCCACCACCACTCCACCGGTGCACCATCACCTCAGTCCCTTGTGCTCTTTCTGCCCTCCTCTTCTTCCCCTCCCCGCCATGGTCCCTTTGGTTTATGGAACTAGAAGGAATTATACTCAGTGAAACAAGTCAGAAGGCAAGAGAAAAATATCGGATGGCTTCACATGCAAATGTAAACCACCCCCTTAGACCAGACTGATGGGTCCAGGCCTGGGTGCGGGAGAGGGAGGAGGTCAGTCAGGGGCCTCACACAAAGTGGGAGTGTTACTGTAGTTTCAGGTCTAGTTCCCCAGGCAGGAATAGATCCCAGGCTGCAGGGGCAGCGCTGAGTCCCAGCCACCAGACCACCAACTGGTGTCTCACGGAGCTACAGCAGGAACTTCACTGACACTCAGGCAAGCAAGTGAAAAGAGGCAGATTTGTTTAGAGATATAGATAATAAATATAAAGAAAAGTTTATTTTTATTTATGCACACAAGAACTGGGGTACAGGCTAGAGGTGCTGGGGTGGGGGGTGAGAGGATTCACCAGAGACAGTGGGGAACAGAACAAGCAGATCTACTGAAACACACGGCTGAGGGGAGCAGTGGGCAAGACAGGAGAGGTCTGCTGCGCCATGTGGGTCACCTCTCTGGCCAGGGATCTAACTAGTGCTGCAGTGGCTGCTGATAGCTTGATCAGGCTTCTGATAACGCTGACTTTAACCCCTGTGCTGCTGCCAGGGACGCCCCAGGAAAAGTTTATTAAGGAGAAAAGGAGCAGAAACAAAGTAGGACTCCCAGGTCTTGGAATCAGGCCAGGGAGGGACAAGGAAGCCTCCTCGGTGGAGTCCTGCCTCAGGGAATATGTACCTTCTTTCCTTAATTATTCTAAACCCCAGGAGTCTCTTTGTGTCTTGGTGGTCTCACTCACTGTCTTAATGTCTCTGTGCTCAGAATTACATCTTTCATCACAGCCCTTATCTTGGAGTCCTTTTTCTTCATAGTCCTTGTCCAGGAAAGTCCGGCTGCCCCTAGTCCAGGGTGTGTTTGATTAACCCCCTTTGTTGCCCTTATCTCCGAGCTTTCTTTATTCCTCCGGGGCTTTTCCTATTCTAGTGTGACTCTAGAAGCTATCCACTTGCCCTGTGACTTAGGAGGTTAGCACCCCACCCCCACGGAGGATTCGCTCCCTCCTTCCTTCATTTTTTTTTTTAAAGATTTATTTATTTATGCACACAAGAGCTGGGGTACAGGCCAGAGTCCAGGGTGGTGAGAGGATTCACCAGAGACAGAGTGGGGAGCAGAACAAGCAGACTGACTGAAACACACCACTGAGGGGAGCAGCAAGCACAGCAGGAGAGGTCTGCTATGCCATGTGGGTCCCCATCCTGGCCAGCAGCAGGGATCGAACTCGAGCTGCAGTGGCTGTAGTTTGCTTCATAGTGCGTTGCTTAACCCACTGTGCCACCAGGGAGGCCCTTTCCGTCCTTTTTGAACTCTGGGAAAGCTCCAACACAAAGAAAAGCAGAGAGGACAGCACACGATTCTTTGTAAAGTAGTGATGCTGAACTTTTCGGGGGGTGGGTGCACTTGGAAAATTTGATGAACTCTACCGACTGTTAGAGTCAGAGTTTAAACTTGAAAAACGACCTACAGGCCTTATCTAGTAGGTCAGCTGGTCCCATACCTTAGGCTCTCCTGGACAGTTAAGGGCAGGGCGGATGAAACAATGTTATCTTAGAATGTGCACCCAGGTATGGGGCAGAAGCCTGAGCCAGCCCAAAATGGATCTCCTGTAAGTTTAAAAATTTGAAACTTGTCTCTCTTTAAAGCTATTTGCAAAAAAAAAAAAAAGCTATTTGCTGTGCTCATTGCGCGGGCTTTGATCTCTCAGCTTATTGGCTGCAACCTATGTAATGGCGGGAAATTAGCTATAAAAGCTCAATCCTACTTCCTATCGGGGTCGATTGTCTCAGCCAGACCTGCGTGTCACGGTTGAACGGTCGGCCCCAGCATGCTGGTGTAACTAAAGCTCTATATGACCATTGCAGCCCTGTGTCCGCTCTTTGTTCTTTTGGGGTGCCCACAGAAACTCGGTACTTTACACCGACCACTTCTCATGAAAAATAACAACAAACTGGTGCTTTGGCCCTGATTT
Source organism: Galemys pyrenaicus (assembly GCA_019455555.1). Classification (NCBI taxonomy): domain Eukaryota; kingdom Metazoa; phylum Chordata; class Mammalia; order Eulipotyphla; family Talpidae; genus Galemys; species Galemys pyrenaicus. Next base: position 11,476,402 of record JAGFMF010011694.1, read on the forward strand.
CAGCATATGCCCAGGTCCTGCTTGAGGAGTGGGCTGTAGGGGGACTTTGGGGCTCACTTGGAGTGTGTGGGAGACACAGAGGCTGTTGGACTTTGTCAGTGGCGAGGTCAAGTCCTCAGAATTTTGTCAGAGGAGGGGTGCTGGGGCAGGTGAAAGTCCACTTGTTAAAGTGAAGTAATTCCAAATCTAGTGCTGGCAGTAAATACTTAACTGTGCTGGAGGCTTCAGAGTGGCTAAGTGAGGAGTCGCACGTCCTCCTTCCAGCCCAGGTGTGTCTGCCATGTCCTCAGTTATGTCTCAGCAAGCACACACAGGGCTGAGGTGCTCCCTGGTGCTTCCAGGTCCCAGTGCTTGCGCTGGGTCCTGAGGGGGATGATACTGTTTTTGCTGGCTAAGACTTTACTGAGTCCACTGGACCTTATTCTGCTTTGAAATCAGGATTTGTATAATGGGCAGACTTTGACCCCCTTCCTCTGCAGCCAGAAGTTGGGCATCCTTTCCCTCCAGCAAGATGACCTCAGTTCAGTTGTTGTCATCTTATCTCCATCATTAGTTCCCACCCCTTTCATTCTGCCCTGCCCCTCACCCCACCATTGTAATGCATTTTGTCAGGCGAGGTAAAAGCTGGGATTTAATTGCATCCTTGGTTTTAAGAGAAAGAACTGTGGCAATGCAAATGCAAAGCTTTTAAATCTTTACTCCGCTCCTTGTCATTAGTGGGGTTGAAAAGCTGGTTTACCTGCAGGCAATATGGGTGCTTCGCAGAACAAGAACAGAAAACCAGTTCTGACTTAAAAGTCACAGGAGGGAGTTGTCCCAGACGTTTTATATTATGTTCATGGTGTGAGTGTGTGTGTGTGTGTGCATACGCCTGCGCACGGAAAAGCAGGAGAGCTTGAGCAGCTCCGCCTGAGCTTCCAGGACTCTGAGGTCTGAGACAGGCATAGGGAGCCTAGAACTTGCTCTTAATTCAGAGGGAAGTTTTTCTTCTTTGAGGATCTATTTTTAGTTACACTTCTTTATGGCTGCTACTTGTCTTTAGCTCTGTCACAAGAATAAAGACGTAATTACTGCTTTTCAGTAATTCAGCATTTTCAAAACGCTGCAATTAAAGTCTGTTTTGATTTAGTTTCCTGCATGGGATGGCTTTTGTTGTTTACTATGCAAACAGAAAGGTACAAGCCAGTGTTCCTCCTGATTTGAAATTCTCTATGGTGTATTTGCTCCCACTCTGGCCCTGCAGGGGCCAACGTGAACGCAGCCAAACTTCACGAGACGGCGCTTCACCACGCAGCCAAGGTGAAGAACGTTGACCTCATCGAGATGCTCATTGAGTTTGGAGGCAACATCTATGCACGAGACAACCGGGGGAAGAAGCCCTCGGACTACGCCTGGAGCAGCAGCGCCCCTGCCAAGTGCTTCGAGTACTACGAGAGTGAGACTTTTTGATCATGTGGTGTATTGTGGAGTGGTGTGAGAAACCACTATGCAAGAAACTGCTGACACTGTCAGGTCATCTTATGAGTAAACAGTCTCCGACTAGACCCATGTAATGCTGTGAATGTATCATGCTCCCCACCCCTCATGCCGCAGGAAACAAAGTACAAGCCATCTGGCCATGGATGAGATTTGTTTTTATGCTACAATTTCTTAAAGGTTTATTTACTTATGCATACAATAGCTGGGGTGCAGGCCAGAGGTGTGGGGGGCTGAGAGGATTCACCAGAGACAGAGTGGGGGAAAAGAACAGGCAGATGGACTGAAACACACTGCTGAGGGAGGCAGCGGGCAAGACAGGAGAGATCTGCTGTGCCATGCGGGTCACCTCCCAGGCCAGGGATCAGACTTGTGCTGCACAGGCTGTGGATAGCTTCATAGTGCTGTGACTTAACTCCTTGCGCCACCAGGGAGGCCCTGCTACAACTCTTTTAATGAATTCATGTAGAGTTACATTCATACAAGGCTTTCAGATGCCTGTCAGTTAAGGGGAAAAAATGGGAAGGGGAAAGAGAAAAAATGATCAGTTTATCACCTTTTTGCCAGTCTGATCCACCTCAAACCTTGTAAACTCAGGGTTAATGCCTTCCATATTTGTCAGTTAAGTAGTACCCAAAAGAAGTTTCTTTTTATGCATTCTAACAATTCAGGAAGAAGAGGTGACCTGGGAAAATGAATTTCACCTGTAATTCTTTTAAAGAATTTTTTTATTACATACTTTTTCATAAATTGTTAATCCTCGCCTTGTTTGGCTTACATTTTTATCAAACACAGATCATTCTAGGAGGTGGGCCTTGAGCCCAGGCTCCGCTTGCAAATGTTCGCCTGTCTCGGCTGCAGGGACAGATGTCCTGGCTGTCTTGGCAGGCCCTTGGTTTGCCGTCCTTCTTGAGCCACCACTCCAGGCTCTGCCTTTAGTCCCGAGGTGCTGGCCCTCCGCACCCTGGACGTGCATCTGCACTTCCTCTCTGGAGCTGGCTCATGACTTGTCATAGCTCTTCTTGGGTCCCCTTGGAACCTTCGGCAGTGAAAGATCAGCAGCTGGCAGCTAGCCCCTGCCCAGCACCTTTGCTTGTCTGGAAGTTTGTCAAATAAACCTACCAGTTCTAGATTAGTCTTTTGCTGACAAGTCTGTGTGCTGACTTATAATATTAGGGCAAATAAGTAAATACATAAAAAATAAAAGTCAGAAAACTCACAAAGTGAAATCCCAATGGCTGCTACCCAAATTTCACTCCTGATCTGCCTTCTTTGGTCCCTGACCATCCTTCCTGGTGGCCTTCCAGAGCCAACTTGCAGGGCATGCCCTATTTCCAGGAAAAGAGAGGCATTTCTAGCTCCTCTATGCTATTTTTTTTTTAAAAGATTTATTTATTTATGCACACAAGCACTGGGGTACAGGCCAGAGGTGTGGGGGGGTGAGAGGATTCACCACAGACAGAGCGGGGAGCAGAACAGGCAGATCAATGGAAGTACGCTGCTGAGGGGAGCAGCGGGCACAGCAGGAGAGGTCTGCCGCACCATGTGGGTCCCCCCGCTGGCTGCTGGCAGGGATTGAACTCGTGCTGCAGTAGCTGCGGTTTGCTTCATAGTGCGTTGCTTAACCCACTGCGCCACCAGGGAGGCCCACTATGCTATTTTTTAAGTTGAAGGATGGTTTGCTACTTCCTTAAGCTGACCTCATATGCTTCCTATTCCTTTTTCCAGAGACTCCCCTGACCCTGTCACAGCTCTGCAGGGTGAGCTTGAGGAGGGCCGCTGGCGTCAGAGGGCTGGAGAAAATTGCCAAGCTGAACATTCCTTCTCGGCTCATCGATTACCTGTCCTACAGCTGAGCGGGCTGGTGACCGCTGGCTGCTGGCTTTGCTGAACTCAGCATCCGGCTGCAGAGGGCTTCTGCTTTACTGTCTGAAACTGTGCAATATTCTAGATAGAACAACATTCCCTGAGTCCCTTTCAGCCTCCTTGGCAGACTCCTGGAGACTATTTCCAAGCATTAAGAAGACCCTGCTTCAGCTTCTGCTGTGACCCCCTGCCGGCTCTCCTGGAACCTCACTCTAATTCCGGCATGGTCCCGGCTGTCCAGTTCTCTCTCCACTGACCTTCCTTAGAGGAAGTCTCAGGAAAGACTTCTGGGAGCTCAGGGGAAGGACAAGCAGGCTTCAGTCCAGGGTAACGCTATGGATTTCCATATGCCTTAGAGGTATGCTGTAGAAGTCCTAGGACTCAAGGGCCTATTGTGATCTCTGGTTCATCCTAGAGGGGTCCTGAGGTGTGTTCAAGGTGGGGGGCCTGTGCCTTAGAGACTAGGCCCGAGGGACGTTAAGTCCTGACCATGTGGCCTGGGCTGGCTGCTTTGCCGACATCCTCCCTCCCATATGCTATTTTCTGGAGTCATGGTTGGCACTTTCCAAGGCCCACCTGTGCCCAGGTATACCTCTCCCCAGGGAGCTTTAGATAAGCCTTAGTGGGGTGAGGCTTGGGTTTTTAATTCCCCACAATTAATACAGTTTCTTCAGTTTTAGATTTCAAGTCTTAAAAAAACTTTTAGAGGATATATGGGTTGTACAGCTTAGGTTTATCAATAAGTCTTTGAAATAAAAGATAACATGAAGGTTTGTTCACACATACTACCACGAGTCGTCCGTGTGGAGGACTTGTAGGGAACTCTTCAGGAGTTAGATTTCATCTGTTTCTACAGTTGCCAGATGAGTTCTTCTGCCACTGTAAGTTTTGGTAACTCCTTGAAGCTCTGAAATTGGTAGATAAGGTTGCCAGCACCCAGTGGGTGTAGCACCCATTGATTCATTCACTTTGTAGCTACAGATAGGACATCTATTATGTATAAGGCATTTCCTCATGTTTTGAACTGGATAGGAGTCAGACTCATCATCCCAGGCAGGGAGAGAAATGTTTGGCAATATGTCCCTATAATAATAGAAACAAGTCATTGTACATTATAAGCCATGATATGAACAATGAAGTGGTATAGCCAGAATGCATTTGCCTGCCTACGATTCTATAACTTAAAAAAAAATGAGGGTTAAATTAAAGGACTTTTGTATAATTAGTTTGGGTACATTTAGTTTCTGGGAAATGCTGTTGTGGGTTCTTTCCTAAGCTGCGTCCCCTGAAATGTGAACATCACCAGATGTCTCTTCACAGGGTTAATTGAATGGACCCCCCAGATCTGGTGAAGAGTTTCATCCTGACTGCTGTGGGTATTTCACCTCTGTGCTGTTTCAGCTATGAGTATGGTGGTGCTTCATCTTGGGTTGGGAATAAGAGCCACTCTGGTTGGGTTATAGTCTTAGATACAGTTCTGAGTAAATTAGTGTTTCTGCATGTACAAAGAATGGTGAAAAGCAAAGCAGTGGGTTCTCCCCTTTCATCTTTCTAGCAGAAAGTGGCCGCTAGTGATGGAAGCTGATCACATCTCCACCTACAGAGCCTTGTGTGCAGAATCTGGGTCCCACACTACTGCTCAATAAAAGTTGTTGAACAGAGTTCATCCATGTGTTCACTTGGCCCTTTTACTGGGAGCCTTTTACTGGAGTGCCTTCTGTCCTGTATGAATGAAAAGTGGGGCCTATCATCCTCCCTGTGTTTTGGAAGGTTCAGTGATGGACACTCGCCTGTCTCGTTCCCATGTTCCTACTTGTCTCTTGTGCCACTCACAGTGGACTCTGCTGGTGAGAGACACTGCCTTAGGGATCAGAGGACTAAGAGTTTAGGGCCTCCTGCACCTTCTCCTCCCATCTTGATTGCATTATAACTGACATACAACCCTCCTGTACCCATCAGAGCACTGTGAATGTGGACACGGCGGTGTTCTGTCCAGTCCTCTGGCCTGGATCTTCCTAGCTGCGAAAGAGGATTAAAAAGCCAGCTGATCCTTAAAAAGGTTTGCTATCCAACCACTGAATCTTTCAGATGAGGAAATGAAGCCCTGATAGTTGCATCTTTTTGTGAGGTTGAAATTAAGTAACTAAAAATGCCTTCAAAAGTATAAAGTGCTCCCTAATATATAAGTGATGAGATTGGACTGTGCTATGGTTTTGCTGATGTTTGTGGCTCTTACAGAAGGTGCCTCTTGTGATGACCAAGTGTAACCTGCTTATGATTCAAACTCAGCACGTATCCTGTTCTAACTTTAGGGCAGTACCACCACCTCTTCTAGTAGTAGTTGCAATAGTAGAAGTTCTCTTTATACCTTCATACTCAATGGGCAGCAGATGATTTGGAGAATTTGCAATACATGTAACATGATTGTAATCAAAATAAGATCTTTTTATTTTTTAATTTTATTTTTAAAAAGATTTTATTTATTCATACAAGAACAGGGTTATAGACCAGGTGTGGGGGGTGAGAGGACTCACCAGAGACAGAGTGGGAAACAGAACAGGTGGACAGACTGAAATACACTGCTGAGGGGAGCAGCCGGTGAGGCATAGGCCTGCTGAGCCAATTGGGTCTCCTCCCCTGCCGAGGATCGAACTCATGCTGCGGTGCTATGGAAACTCCATTCACAGTGTGATGCTCAACCCCTTGCGCCACCAAGAAGGCCCCCAAATAAAATCTTTTTATAAATTAAAAAAAAATATTAATAGAAAAAAAGAAAAAACAGGTAAAAACAATTAACAGGACATTTACAAAAGAGGAAACTTCAAATACAACCAATTATGATTAGGGAAATGCAAATTAATGAGTATTTAATTCAACAAAATGATGCCTTTATAGAAAAGAGATGATATTTCCCTAAATCATGTACACTGCTGGAAACTGATGTTACCTAAAAAAAAACCAAAAAACAAAAAAAACCCAACAAAACCATTACATACCCTCATCCTGACAGGTTTGATACGTTCATAATGTTGAAGGCTCATATGTACAAATGGGGACTCACTGCTAGTGGGGTTATATATCAAATCATGTGTTTTGGGGAGCTCATTCAATGATATCTAGTGCCTTTTTTTAAAATTTTTTTAAAGATTTATTTATTTATGCATACAAGCACTGGGGTACAGGCCAGAGGTGTGGGAGGGTGAGAAGATTCACCACAGAGAGCGTGGAGCAGAACAGGCAGATCAACAGAAGTACACTGCTGAGGGGAGCAG